>JAYGXS010000010.1:15383927-15426210 GCA_036362985.1 Ligula intestinalis
TTGATTCAACCTGCCACCGCCCCCCTCTCCTCCTTATTCCATTCATAACCTCGTTGAGCGCCAGGTGCGCTATTGCGTTGCTCGCGGAAGTCGGTGCTGCTCATGTTACGTGAAGTTCCCCGCCCCCCGTCCTTTATTGACTGGCGCGCCTGTATCTTGAATGGCCATCGCTGTCGCGTTCAGGTGGCCGCAGGGCGGTGGGGGTGGACAGGCGGCCCCCGACCGAGCGCGCAATCGGCGGAAATGGGGGAGGCGGGGGGGAGGGGGTGACAGCAGACCGCATCGACCAATCAGACAGATAGACAGCTCCCTGGCCCGTCTGTCGCCCCAGTGTTGCGTGAACTCAATGGGGGCACCAGCGCGGAACATGACAACGAACAGATGATAATGCACGAGCCGGGGTTGACGGCTTAACCGGCGGTTACAGCTCCGAGGGTCCACATTCACAATGCCGGAGAACTGCGTGCTGCATAACTCTCGGGTAAGTATTGACCGAAATTCGATTTACTTCTATGCACAATTACAGTATTTGCCTATCAGAATTCCTAACTATGTACGCTTCAGTGGCAGGGGTCGAGTCACTTACCCTGGGTTTAAAATTTAATCAACTTCATGGGCTCGGCTTTACAAGGTCGGCTACTCAGAAGTTATAACCTGGAATATTGGCAGTACATAAAAGTTGTGTCACGTGTTTGACCTGATTATGCGACACAAAGCGACATGTTTCGTGCTTATAGTTGAGGTCCCACGCACGCATTCGTAGCGTTTCGAAAAATCAGGCAAGGTGTTCTGATGACAAAGGCACGTGAGATTGGCATGACTGAAGCCGACTGATCAATCATAAGTATCCTTACCTTGACAGTAATAGTTTCTCGACTGTTTCAATCTAACAAGAATCACGCCTTAACTACACTTAATATTTAGTTTTCGACTAAAATTTGCAGTATAGGCAACACATAAGAAACTGGGGTTACAGAAGTAGTGCACCCGATACACTCCTAGGCCCATTATTTTGCCCTATGGAAAAGGTGGTTATATGGGTTTTATGGACGGGTAATAAGGATAGGTAGTGGAATATACTTTAATACCTGCTATATGCATCTTCATTGTATCTAGACAAGGTCTATCCGTAGATTTTCCTAACCTGTATTTTGGTTTAACGTATTGCGGGAAAACCCAATTATCAAAATGCAGGTTTCTGAAAATTCCTGGAAAAATGGAAATGGTGGTTAGGTGGTCGTCTACATCAACTTACATAAGGTCCAACTAACCATTTTGGAGTTGGATTAGTATTATCCTCGGCTCGAAGCGCCGCGAACACCTTATATTTATGTGTGGAACAACTTACTTCCAGTAGCCGCGGGAAGCAAATTCAACCGCATTTGTTTACTTTCCACTTACTTCTATAAATTTTCTTCACTGTCTATCGCATTTTTCCACCTCCAAAACTCCTATGACCACCGTTTCCACTAGGCAAATACTGAGACGAGGGGTATATGACTTAAAATACCCTTGTCGAACCTGGCTGTACGTGGCGTTTCACCGCCTATCATGCCTATCTGCCGGGTAGGTAAAACAATCAGTTGCAGTTAGTTATACTTTTAAAAGCTCAAACGACGTATTTTTGAGGACCAAAGGACGCTTCCTTTAGTGTTTATGAGCCCGAAATAATAACAAAACCCACGAAGGCTGAAGTGTGCAATAGGATGAGGCGTAAATGCTCTCTGGTTGTTATACCAACCATTTAAAGTTTGCACTAATTTAGACCTTATTGCACTTCACCTTCAAGTATTCGAATGTCGTGTTCATATGTGTAGCCTATGCGGCTGACTTAGGTCGTGTTCCAGAGAAAGTACCGGTGGGGCCCATCAGTCCACTGTTGAAATTTTTGCGTCAGAAAATTGTCGTCGTGGATTAATGCATGCATCACTAGATCAAATTTCTATTGGTTACTTGAAACATTTATCACAAAATGTATTCGCTCATTCGGAAATTGTGTAATGCCTCAGCTGTTACCAGCTTCTGTGTAATACACTGGGAGCGTTGGCGGGCAGACAAGAAAAGTCCACAGTCAGTGAGACGTCCTGACAGTCCTTGAGGAATAACAGCCTCTTCTCAATTCACCTTACCCAATTGGGAAAAAACACCAGTAAGGGGAAGTCTTTATTACATCCAGTGCTCTAGCCGACTGAGTTACGAAGCTCTCACCGGGAGCAGTGAGTTTAATTCTACATGGGTCAATCCACCCGCCCAGCCTACTGCAACATAAATTTTTTATTCAATCTGATACAATAGACTGACTGCCCAACTTGTTCTACCGTCGAGAGGGCCAAACGATTTACATATTTTGATCTATGGTCGGTGCGCGATTGACTTGGTGAGGAAGAGCAGAATTTACATTGTGTTGCGAACCTTCTTGCGCAGGAGAGCATCGATCAACTCCGCGTCTCCAGAATGACATGCGCAGTTAGCAGGCAACATTTCTGAAATTTGAAGCATAATTTTCCCGGTGAGAACTTGGAAATAGTGCTTAATGCAAAAGTTAATACATCAATAAAATTAAATGAGTGCTCGTCAGTTGCATCGACTCAGTGCGTTAAAGGTTCAGGCTGAGAAAATTACGAAATTGAATTTGTACAGAGAGGTCATAGTCACTAAGTCTAATTAGTAAAGAAGGAAAGTTAAAACAAAGTGGAAGGGGAAGCAGGGAAAATGGGTTGCGGGAAAATTGGGGCAGGGGAATGTGCAAATCCGGGGACCTGTAGTTACCAAGGCAATGCTAGGTTAACTACATGCTCTGATTGTTTGCATAGGTCCAGTTTAGAGCGTCTTATATAAGCTGCCTCCAGGTAGCGCAAGATTCGAGATGTTCATGCTCGAACAAGAACTTGGAATGAAGTTATAGGGTCTACAGAATTGCCCGTGTCCAGCAAGTGTTCAGTAATAGAGGAAAAAGGGGATCAGTTTTCCTGCTTGAATAACCAAATAGGCAGGTGTTCCTTGGCTCTGGCTGCCGATTGCCTTTGCGTTCGCCCTATGTACTTGCATCCGCAAGTGCATGTGAATTCATAAACGCAGTTGGAGGTGGCGTGCAAAGGTAAGGCATCCTTAACACAAGGAATTGACAAGGGCTTTGTTGGAGAGCAGAATATAAGTTCAGCGGCGTAAAAGGAGCTTTCTATGGCCTTGAGCAGGCGCCTCTTGATAGTGTTGAAGATGTTATCACCCTTAAAGGGCAAGGATACAAATACTGGCTCTTTAGGAGCTGAATGTTCGTTCATTTTCGGTCGCAAGGGTTTGCTATATTTATCTATAAACTGAGGTGCATATCCACCGTTCAGAAAAATATCTTTGAGACAGCCTAATTCTGCGTCCAAATTATCCTCAAAACATATTCTTCTAGTCCTCTGGAAAAGGTTACATACCAAGTTACGTTTCCATTTAATGGGAACAAAACTTAGATAATGTAAGTACTGACGTTTCCAGGTATTCTTGTGGAAGACCCTCCGTCCGTCAGTCTGGACAAGTGGACAAGCCTTAGTGACTATGACCTTTCTGTAAAAATTCAATTTCGTACTTTTCTCATTCGTGAACCTTTAACGCACTGACTGGATGCAACTGACGAGTACTCATGAAATTTTATAGATCTATTAAATTTGGCATTAATCACTATTTTCAGGCAACAATTAAACTGTCGATTTTGATGACATTCACTGTGTGGTCCACTGCAGGCTGGTATAGCGGTGGAAACTTGCACTTGAATGAGCTTTAAGTGATAGTAAACTTGCGATGCGGCCGTCGCACTCTCTCGCTCTTCCGTCACCCGCATGTGTCCGGTGTCTAGAGGACCGGAGGCGCATTGGGCACAGGTTAGTGGTGTGGCGTGTGCCTGTATCTACGCGTGCCCCCCTATATATGTTATGGGAACGCATCCCGAATAACGCTTGTCGTGCCCGGCTCTGCTCCTCCCCCGATGTTGCCCCAACGCATCTACCACGTGCCTCCACACGGTACGTTTCTTTCCTCTTGTACATCTAGCCGGTGATTAGAATGTGTTCACATGACCAGGGTAGGGGAAGGCAGCTTTTAGGTAGTTGTCTGCAACTCCCTGGCGTAACCGGTGGCCCAAATATATGTGCACTATTGAACACGGGGTGACTGGGACGGTCAATTTTGCCTTACAGGCTTATTTGAGTCAGTAAAACGGCAT
Source organism: Ligula intestinalis (assembly GCA_036362985.1). Taxonomy (NCBI): domain Eukaryota; kingdom Metazoa; phylum Platyhelminthes; class Cestoda; order Diphyllobothriidea; family Diphyllobothriidae; genus Ligula; species Ligula intestinalis. Next base: position 15,388,138 of record JAYGXS010000010.1, read on the forward strand.
AGCAAGAAGCCACTCTCTTATCATTTGAGGCTTTCTTCACAAATGTGCTGCGTGAGAAAGTGAGTTGTAGTGAACAACATTGAGTATAAACCTCTCGTTTAACCATTAAGACCATTTGGAAATTTATCTTCGGAAAATACTTAAAGCCTATAAACGACCTGGTGATCCGAATATGTTTTTAGGCTAATTAACTTTGTTGCAGCCCTTGTGCCCAGTTACGTCGCATAAACCGGTCAATACCAGCAATGCGTAACAAGTAGTTTCATGGAGGAATTAAATATGAGGAGTGCATGCTTTTTTTACTGCATGGCTTAATCGGATCAAAGTTTGCAAGTCGGTCGTTGGTTTCATACCTTTCCGGTTCCCATACGGCTGTGAATGATAGCTCCAAATTCGGTGATATGTTTGAAATTTAACCTTTCAACTGCCTTCGTATGGAGAACTAGTGGCAATAACACTATTTATTGCACCCTGTTTAAAGTGTTTCCCAGTATGTTATTACTTGCTGCAAATGAGGCATTAGAAGCATATGCATTAGATATTCGCAGCTGCTTACGTCTCTCCTAAAGTTGGTCAAACGGGTTTTGACTATTTGAGGGGCCGAATTTGCTGTTTCCCTCCTGGTTACGTAAGATGCCTTCACCCGAGCAGTCAGATAAATTTTTAAGTAAATATATATTGTATTTAATCTTAGAAAGTGCATGCGGGCGCATATACTCCAGAGCTCACCAATATAGTTCAGTACATTAAGGGTAGTAGGCAATGCCTTTGAAGACCCTATGTTCATATCTAAATCCACCAGTCCTTCCAGTGTGTTGTGCTGCATTCGCAGGATACACATTTCGATACAAATCTCATAGGAACTATCCTCAAACAGTTTGCATGAACTTGAATGGATGTTAATACATTATGGGGGATCAGCACTGGTGATAATGACTGATTTATTCCGAGGTGGCTTTTCATCTCTTGATAGCATTTTTCGTATTCTGAAGTTTTGAAATAGAAAATGGTGAGGCATCCAGACAGTCCTGTGCTTGAAAAGTACATTGACAAATGTCGGGCCGAATACCAGTGACATTTTACAAGACAACATTCATTTTGAGAAGAAGGGGATGCGATTTCTGGGACACTATTTTTATTTGCCTGACGTTTCGACATCCGTCGCGGATTATTCATAAAAGACATTATCGGAATACAGAAGCAGAAATGGGTCGGCCTCCAATTTTCAAGCCGCAGTTCAATAGCATGGCTTCGAATATTCAATGCAAAAGCCAATGTAGCTGTAAAGGTGACAAGAATGAAGATATTTAGACCAGTTATCATCGTATTTTGGATAAACCAATGTTCGGAAACTCTTCCTTGTGTTTCGTATGACTATAGCGTTAGTTGGAAAGGCCTATCGTTAGTTGAAAAGAGCAAATTTCCGAAGATGGTTCCACGAATGACTCAACAGGATCCTCTGCTCGCTACGTACTATATACGTCTCACCCTGTTGTTTTCGCCTTGCAAGGACGCCACAACGACGTCAGCACAGCGGGAGGCTTTTTGTCCATTCAGTCGGGCGCGTATCCAAACCGTTAGCGCTAATACCGCGTTTGAATAACACACGTGACTCTATTCACAGTGTGGTGACTGATTGTCCAGCAAATTGCCAAAGTGGTGAAGACACCATTAGCGACATGGAGTACTTAGCCATCTTCCCTTGAATACGGAAGAAGGGGAGGGAATTTTAGCTCGACGCACGGGAGTGTCCTCCAGGCGCAACTGACTTAATTTCGAAATGAGCATGACGGATAGATGAGGCCTCACGAGGGACTCGATGTGTTTACAATTGCACGACCTATAACATGTACACCGTGAGAAGTCTGCAGTTGCCGGCGCTCTCTGGAAAAGTCTGTTAAATTCCCGTAGGGAATGAAGGTCCGCAGAATAAAATCTGTAGTCTAAAATGATCAGTCTTCGTATTATGCAAGGTAGGTGGCTGTTACTTGCCCGAATTTTATGTTTTTGGGCTTCCTGAGAAGCCGGAACTTAGAGTCTACACTTGTCTTTTGGTGTCACCATTTTGGTATTCGGGTCTCCAATCGTAAGTGTATGATGGTAATCGTCCACTATGCCACGTTCAAGCCCACTGCCTATTTGGAACCAAATAGAAACCCGAATGAAATGACACTCCATGAATTGAGCCGCATACGCTTACACGTGGGTGATCTCCCAGTTAAATCACCAACATTCAGCTGCAAAAAATCACTGACTTATAACCTAAATGTGATCTGTTTTACAAATATCGGAATTAATAGCTATCTAACTATATGCAGTGGCTTTTTTAAACAAAAATCTGACGATGAACGATTGCCGAATTTAATCTACCGAAGGGTTTATCATTTTTACATTCGTCTTGAGGTATTACAGTTATTTTAAAGGAACAGAACCTGATATTTTACAGAAAATAGCTACCAGACTACGTCAAGTACTCGCCGTGTAGTGTTTGAACATTTATCTGTCGATGAACAGAAAAGACTGAACGTTCTCCTGCATGGATATTCCTGCATATCACTCACATTACTCAGACGAACTTTAAGGAGATTGCAGTGGCAAATAGTCCAGTCAGCAGTTTGCAAGACACCCTAGGGATTACTGATAGATGCAACCAGGCGAGCCGCAGGAAACAGTTCAGATGCGATGACTAGAACATGTTCACTGGTCTGATGTTTCGGTATCTCTCGTGAGTCCATCCTCCGACACAATTACAGACGAATGTTCACCACAGTAGACATGCCATTGCCTGAAAACAACGTCCTATCATCAGTGAGCTACTTGTGATCCATATTGACCGCTTCTGCAATTGTCTCTGATGATGGATTCAAGAGAGCTCCCGAATGGCCAGGTCAATGAACACCATGCTTCACTGATCGCATCTTCTTCTTCTGAGCTCAGAAATTCCCTAAATTACATAATTTCCCCAGAGAGCTCATACAGGTTACGCATATGCACACCTCAAACGATTTCACGTAATGAAAACTCCCTTTGGATGAAATAGAAGCGAAGGTGAGCTCGTCTGGACAATACTACAGCTTTCGGTGTGTTAGGTTGTGACAGTGATGTCATAGACACCAGCTCTATAGCTGTTTTGATTGGAGAAATAACATGTCGGTGACAATTTGTAAAGGACAAAGTTATTAGTACTTATCGCCTTACAGGTGGCTTTGGACTAATTTCTAGAAGACTGCAGGCTAGAGCTGTCTTTAGGCCGCCTGTAGTCCAGAAGAGGGAGCACTTACACCCTTGTCCAACCATAGGTTGATCGAATTCGGGTGCTCATTCAATTTGTTGCCACACCAACCTCTACTTTTCTTCCGCTATGACACTGAGATTGCCTTCGTCAAACTTGGAGCTGTCACTCTAAGGATGGTCAGATTCAGTATCAAAACAACGCAGTCTGCATTTCTTGTCGCTATTGAAGCCTATAGGTTCTTCATTTATTTTCCGACGCCTTAGCTACATGGGGTGATGGAGTTAAGTCGTCTGTCTACCTGACCCCAGGAGGGTAGATATGATGAGATGTCCCAATCGTCTTTGCTCAAATTGAATTTTTACTGCTTCCATTCACAGCCAGCTGCATTTTGGTGTGATATGAAGGAAGGGGCACACTCGCGTCGATAGCAGGGCAGTCTTATTTGCCCAAACACGCATACCGCAGCCGGCTCTCGAGGTTTGCCGAAACCTGCATGCTTTATGGACTAAAACTAAGCCTTTGCTTTAGGTTACTGCAGATTATCATGTTAGTAATACATGCCAGCATTCCTCCGACGTCCACTGACACAGACATTCACCGAATTCTAGCTAATAAGATTAAAGTTTGTGATGGTACATACATAATGCGCTGAAGCAGATACAGGGCTTTGGGGATAGATTGAACAATGGCCTGTAGAGATTATTCTAGGTATATGGGAAGACTAGAACAGTTTTCGCCTCCTCACATTGATCACTGCAAAATATTTCTGTCGAGTAGAACGAGGTACCTGCTTGCGTTTAATTGTTGCGAACCGACATATCAGTGGTGTAAGGGTGATGCTCGTGTTCGAACACAAGTTGGTTAGACATAGAGAAAAAAACTTCGAAAATTGTCCACATTTAACGAAGTCCGTTTTTTAAAATGATTTTGTTTATTTTTTTAACCGTAGGGTCCTGGTCAAAACGGAAAAAGCTTGCGCTTTAGCCGTAGCCTAATCCTTCGACATCAGCGCTGCTAACCCCAGCGCTAGTTAGAGTTGGTTAGTTTTAAAAGCCTACCAAATACGGTCTGTTAATACCTTCTATGACAATTTTGTTCCAACTAAGCTTATTTATGTTGTCGTAAAATAGATTGTGAAAAACTTATCGGTATAGATAACCCGACTAACGATCCAACGGCCTGCTTGTTCGTTTTCTTTTGTCAGTAAAGATCTGATCACAGACTCAAAAGCGTCTGATGGCCCAGCCTTTCAGCATGGACCTCAATGGAGGCCTCAAACCGTCTAAGTTTCAAATTACAGTTTTTTTAGTAGGTAACACCATAACACCGAGATTTCGTGTCGAATATGCCTATGAATAAGGATGGAAAAGGGTGCGGCAGTTAAATTTCACCTATTTTACAGTATAGATTTCACAAAGGTTTGTACGCTTGTCAAATTCCCTTAATAATCAGTCGATTTTAATTAATTGAGGCAATGCTGGATTGACGATTTATAGTCGGGAATTAATTTTAGTTGCTTGAGTTAAGAATGTAATCCGCCAGTCATAAGGAATAAAAGAAAGGCAATAGGCATGAAACAAAATCCGTATTCCGCAATACCTTTTACATATTTTATAACTAAAGTAGTCACGAAACTTACAAAATAATCCTATTAAGATATTTTTGGCAGGTGACACCCAGACCGTTTAAGACAAAGGTGATTTAAACTGTTGGATTGTATTTGCTGCACTTATTATCAAGTTCTCAATAGGCGCCTGAAATAAGTTTATTTCTGAAGGCTTTAGAATATAAAGACAATGGTACTCTTTTGAAAAGAACAATTGTTGCAATTTTTCATTGTGAAATAAAGTAAGCACAAGTTTAACTATTGCCAATGTAAAGCAATACAGTAGTCGCCGGTTATTAAGCCCACCTCGGGCCCAGACCCGATTGGGCTTAATAAGCGGCTGGGCCTCTTAACCGTGGGCTTAATAACCGGCAACTTCTGTATATTTAAGTATCTTAAAACCTCAGGTAACATATCCACACTCTGTTAGACACCCAAATGGGCGAAAAATGAGAGTAAAACTTGTGGCCGTCAGATCTCATGTTAGAACGCGCTGACCGACTAACTCTTCGCAGCCTCCGCTAAATGACGCCAGTCTAACTGTTGAACAAGCATGCGCTTTTTTGCGACAACGTAAATTCATCTGTCAAAGAGGGGGTTGGCAGATTGGTTTAATTCACTTGACGCAATTGTGGAAAATTTGTGGCCTCAGTGGAAGTCAAACCCACACAACAGGGAAGGCCTTTGCGCAGCCGACCACGGCCCATCATGCGCCGTGAATTTACTCAAGTTTGAATCGATTTTATCTGCTCAACGTACCGTTAGTATGAATCCAATATCAGTAAAGGGCTCAATTTTCACATTTATACCTGTAAGCGGTAGCTAATTTGGATTTAAGATTCAGACTACTACCTAACCAAGAAACCAAGCCTTGATTACATTTGTTTCGTTTGGGTATCCTTATTTAATTGCACGAGCTTGCACGTCGCTCAGTTGCTGAAAATAGCCCTCCAGTCAACCAAAAGCACATCACAAGGGCTGGCACTAACTAGTTACCAGTCTTTGAGGTCTTTTTTCATGCACGTTTTCATTAACTACCAACTTACAGACGTTGTGACGAGATATATGTCAAATGGATCGATTACTACCAAGAGTGCTAGGAGGGAGACTACAGTCCTTACACGAAGTTAAAAATATGCATTTGAAATAAATAAAGGAAGCGGGTTGATAACCATGATAACTACAGCCTGTTTTTGCTTATGCCACGGTTTTCAGTCCGGCTGGTATTTCTATTGTCCACGGTTCAGCGTATATCTCAAGGTAGTGAGAAATCGATTATGCGTCCATTCTGAAATCGCTTGCCATTTCCTGCCCCTATTTGGGAACACACTTTTCGCATGCCTCGGGTTTATTTATGTTTATGCTAAGTCAGTCTTTTGTGCATAAAACTGATATGGTTTGCGAAATGTTTTAACTGCCAGGTTATGCGCAGACCCTCACAAAACTGATGAGAACCTGACTTTTTCATCAAACACCTAAAGTTTCGGTTCACGACACCGTAATCCTTAGGCTATCCTTATACAGCCTTATAATTCCGTTTATTTGTAATCCTAACAGAAGAAAGTTACAGGAAACCTAGTGCTCCAAATAAAGTGTATCTACCGGAATAAATCTTAATGCTTTTATTCCACCACGTAATAATCTTTCGCTGCATCATTGATGAGACTTATTCGCATCTCACCTCTCACTTTTTCAGACTTAAAACCGGCTAGTTCGTGCACAATCTAGAGGGGTAGTAACGCACTTTCCAACATAATTATGAATATTAATAAGGAATATTTGAGGGGGTATTTTAAAGTATGATTTGTGTTTACCTGAAGACAAGAAAAATCTTGCAACCACGGGAGCCATATAATTTGGCCCTGCAGTTCGCGGTTCTAATTGTTAGTTTGTTTCGATAAATCACCACCAACTTTAACGTTTGTTAAAAAAGATTGAAAAGGTAGGCATCCACGATATACCACTTTGCTTTGATGGACCATGAAATGGTGTCCGCTAGTAAAGGTAATGGTAGCGGAGGCGTGTACACTATTCGATTTTAACAATCCAACCACCTTGACTCGCGACCATCATACATTACGCGCAAAACTTTAAATGCAATAGATAAAGAGTAGACTTGCTTGCACGAAAACTTGGACCATGCTGGCTAACGCTCTCGAATGAATGTGGAGGATTTTGCCCAAATGGCAATTGTGCCCCAAAGCTGTAACGAAAGTAGTGCATCCGGGTATACTGGCTACTGATTTTGAATCGGTCTATGCAAATTTTGTCTCGTACTTGATAAATGGACAATCAAGACAGTTTGCGGTGCCCGCCAACTTTACGTGTTAACGGAGAATTATTGTTCATATTAAGATTAATACAGGGATCAATGTAACTGTTCGCAGCTTCATTTCTGAAGAAAGGGATAAGAAAATCTGAAAAAAGAAGGTTGTATTTTCCCATGAAGCATCAACGGTAACGAATGTTAAAGGAAAGTTAGCTCACTTTATAATAGCATCTAAAAACCGTGCACACTGTACTGTTTACAAGCGGTGAATAATTTATGGTTGTGATCGATGCAGATGTATGGGAAGCTTCTCAAGCAGAGTTCAAAATTCCAGGCCATAGATAATATTGCATGATCCAGGACCCAGTCTGATAATCAGGCGTGTAGGTAGTTTATAAAAAGTTGGCATCAAATTCTTTCGCGACGTACATGTGGTATACCCCAGGGCAGACACGGCCGCATTTCTTTTTTAAGTCAAAGCACAGCCGTTCCTTAAAGGACACAATCAGCTTGGATCCTTGTTTGCTATCACACCGTATGACACAGGCTGTTCTCTTTTGTAGCTCACGATAGAGAGGCGGCCCAAGGACACTGCGCCCACAAACTTCAAATCCGCATTGGCTCTGATTCAGATCACCCCTAGCTGTGCTACTGCGCAATCTGACGGATCTGCTTCCCTGCCTGAGGACCACGACCAGCCGAAGTTGCTGGCGATCAGGCCGCGCCGACACCCGAGAACAAGGTCTACAAGGCCGGTGACCAGTGACGAACCTCTGGACTTAAGTCTAAAGTCCAGCGTTCCCCTGCTTCCCCGGCGTTCACTGCGTTCTCTGTCGCTGAACCCGAACCAATGCCAATCGCAGAGTTCCCCACTCGACACTCCCCGCTTGACAACGCAAACAGTTCGCGAACACGACAGCAACCCACTTCTCTTCTCGGTTTCCTCGTTATCCGGTCTACCTTCGGGAAAGATACTGACCGGCAAGACAGTCATTGACCATCAGCCCTCCCGCAGCGACTCAACTACCGCGACCGAACATGCACAAAAAGTCAATTCTGCTGTAGAGCTCCGAAGACGAAGTAGTTCTCTCGAGACGACCTCGGAGGGGCGATCCCGACAAGAGACTGCCACCATACATGGCTCTCTTTCCGATGCCGACTCCATACACTCCAGCCAGAGTGAACGGAATCTAGAAGGCTATACTAATGTGCGAATGCGCCGACATGCTGAGATGACACCAACCGAAGCTAAGGATGCTATGTACTGGGAGAAACGCTGGAAGAATAATGCTGCAGCTAGGCGATCGAGGCAGAGTCGCAGAGCCAAAGAATCAGAGTTGAGTGAATATGCCCAACACTTGGAGGCTGCCAATGCCCTCCTTCAGGCAGAAGTCAGTGCTCTGCGGCAAGAATTAGCAAAGTACAGGACAGCCAATGGCTCCTAGCGCTGTGGCATTTTTCCGCAGATCAGGATGTGCAATTTTCAGTTTTCACGATTTCCCTGCATGCTAGTCAACTTTAGTGACATTTACATAGCCACTCGAAGTCGATCTTATTTTTGCATGAGGACTTTGTACATTTTAGAAAATGAATTGAAATAACGGACGATCATTTTTACTGGGCATTAAATGAAACATCAAATGCTTAACAGTCTTATTGCAGTATTAAATGTGAACCACCCTGTTATTCACAGCAACAACTACTACTTCTATTACTAATACTACTACTACTGCAACTACTGCTAATAGTTCTACTACTGTAACTTCTGCTAATAGTACTACTAGTGCTGCTGTTGCTACTACTACTACTACTACTACTACTACTACTACTACTGAGGATGATAGTTTGACCATCGATGTTGATGATATGCATAATATGCCCGAGAGCAGGGATGGTGACTGTAGACAGACACCAGATTTCAGTGAAATGGTCGCGCAACTGACTACCCCACTATAAACCCTCACCCCGCTTGAACAGGGGACTAGGCAGAGTCGGAATGACCAAGCAGGAACCAGGCGTAAGCCGCTTTCTCCAATGTAGGCCAGAAACACCCGCCTAACTGAGTCTTCGGTGACAGTAGCATTTTGCGCTGGAACTACTGCACTATCGACTTTCACTCATCTTCACCAGGCCTCCAGAAAGATTCAGGGAGACTGAGTCGTATCTTGCTGCTGTTGCTGCTAATATTTGTATTGCTGCTTGCTAGCAGTGTACCTGAATGATTATAGAAATGACGCTATTACTGAAGTTAATAATTTTTCAGAAATGGCACTGAAAAGAGTCAGTGCTGTGCTTGTGTTCCCTCGATCTCAACTAGGCGTTTGCACCTGGATTGATGTTATTCCGAGTAAATTAGATCTTTGAGGCTCGGAGCACATCGCTGCTTGTCGTGCTTTTTACCCCTACCTCTATTCACCAAAACTGTGTACTACTACAACTACAACAACAGCAAAAACAACAACAACAAGTACTACTACTACTACTACTACTACTACTACTACTACTACTAATAATAATAATAATAATAAAGCGTCGCATAAGCTGTTGTCTATAAGCGTGTGTTAGCTTTTCGCCAGCAGCTGTGAACACTGACAGCAATAATATCAGCCGCACTTGCGACTGTGGGACTACCATTCGTGATACCGTTGCCTCGGGCGACTTGTCCAGATGTCTGCGATCTTTTCCGCCTGTCGGCTGCCCACTGGGAAGGGTGAAGGGAGGGGGAGGGCATGGGTAGACACGGACATCGTAGCTTATGGCGTCATCGCCGTCGGAGCAGATAAGCCGGCACGGTAACCTGCGGGACCGACCCCGCCCGCATGCGTGCGTGCGTGCCGGAGGCCAACCAATGCACAAAGCTGCCACCTTCCCCCCGCCACCACCTGTCACTTAAATCCTTCCAAGCCTTCAGTGTGCGGGGCATTGAAACCACTGTCCACTATCCCGTTGCGACAGTTTACGTGCGCGCCATACCGTACAGCTTGCAAGCCAACGGAGATGAGTTTAGAGCCGACAGGCCATGCGGGCCGCGGCAACAAATCTGTCAAGTACGTCCTGAGAAAGCCTCAAAATGATCTTGTCAGGGTTGCTGTGGTAGCGAAAAGAATGAAATGGGCCTCGAAATAGGTCCTGACAGCGGTAACAGCTAGCAGTAGGCAGATAGTATTGCCGAAAAAGACAAGAGAGACAAGGGAATGGCCATTCTGGCTTATTAGCAGTCGTCATCTAGTCATATTTAGACCCAAATGTGTTCCACCCGTGCCTCAAACTCGCAACTTTTTTGATCAGAGTGAAATGCCCTTACCATTGAGCCGCAAGCCCTGCCGGTTTAGATCGGGAGCTATTAATATTTGCTGATGAACGTCCACCCGACTGCTAATGAAGTTTACCTGTCCCGCCTTGCCTTGAGCAGTAACAGCTAGTAGTATAGTGAGATAGTGGATAATAGTGGAATAATGAAACACTAAAGCTCCATGGGGCACATGCAGTAAAGTTGAGTCCAGATCTATATGCGTTATAGTCAGAGTTAACGCTAACTGTGCTGCTATCAGTTCCAGTAGTCATCCTATCGAAATAGTCTTCACTCATTCTGGTTTTCACTGAGTATTTTGAAAACACATTCACAATTTTCCGCGATCTGAATCACGCTCATATCAACATGCTCAGTTCATGGTTCTGAATTACCGGTAGAAACGGTACCATTAAATCTCTACTAAGTAAATCATGAAAAAATACAATGGACTACGTGTGTGCAAATGATTTTTATTTTTTAACAAGAAAACGGTGTATGGCGTTGCAAATGACTACCAAGAATGAATGAATTTTTCATTAAATGGCAGTTAAGAATGGGCAGTTTGAGATCTCGTTCTGGCAAAGTTTGCTGATGCTGAGCAAGTGGCATGGACAGTGGGCAACCCATAAGCCGTTTGCGTGGTGATTCTTCTAAACATGTATTCGGATTTTTTACAATAAAACAAAGTATGTTAACGATTGTACAAACATTATCCTGATAATATGTTCTACACTTACACCATCTGAGTATGTTTTCACACTAAGCAAACAACTAGTTAGATTCTGATGCTGTTTCGTGAGGTAAGGAGCCACTGGGTTCGTTAAAGCCGAGGTCTATTTTCAAGCTGTAGGGTGGGATGCTGTTCTGTGATGCACAGCTACAATTAGGTTAGCATGTAGTGGAGCAAACTTAGCGTTTTCAAGTTCACAGATGAATGAAAACGTTCGCGTTCCAGGTATTTGCATGCACAAGGAAGAAGTTCACAAAAACAGTCGATTCCGGCATCTATGGAAAGACAAGGTTTTTTCTTTGGATAACAGTATCTCAAGAAAGCTGGAAGATCGGAATGACAAGGCTTACCTGCCTGCCTAACCACGGACTACCTGGGCTGTACCCTAGTGGCGGTCCAGGAAAGGCTAATCTCACCAAATATCAGCTGAGCCTTGCGTCAAACGAATAAAAGACACTTCACCATGTACCAGTAGTGCCTTTCTGCATCAGTCGGTAGCAATCTGGCAAGTTGGTTACGCCGACAAGGTCATCAACAACAGCTGCAAAATAACACGGATAACTGGTGGATGAACGCCCATTGATCAGTTACGTGACTCATTAGTACCCTTCTGCCTTGAGGATCACGTCCAGCAGCCACACAGTGGTTAATATTATGGACAAGTGAACATTGGTGTGAATGTTGTTTACTAATGAGTTGGACTTCCGTCGGCACTCTCGTTCTCTGTATTAGGCTTCCAACCGCCATATAGGAGAGACCGGAGCCTAGCACACTCCACATATGCTAGAATGTTTATGATCTACTTAGGGAACGTGAAGTGAAGCAACTACCAGTACACACTGACGGTCTGGAACATAGTCCTTATACTAGTATGTATGTGTTTGACCATCGATTTCGATGAGGTCAACCAAGTGCATCGACAGGTTGGTACAGTAGGTGACAGCCTCAGGGATTAGCTTAAAAATGATAGAGGATGTTGTTAGCGGCTTCGAACTCGTCACCTTCTCTCGGAGTCTCGAAGACTAAACGGGGTCCGGCGTAGGCTGCTTTCGCCAATGCAAACCGAAACACCGACTAACTTAGTCTTACAGTGACAGTAGCCTTTTGTGCTGGTACTACTATACTATCTACCCTCACTCACCCATAGTATGTGTGAAGATAGGCCCAAGGAAGCCGAGACTGATACGGCTACTACTATTTCTGCTACTAGTGACTATCAATGTAGGTGAGTTTAAGTAATATCCGTACTATCGCTGACGCTATTATTTGTCAGAAAAGACGCTGGTTTGAAGTAAGCGCTGGGGCCCATAGCCCCTTAGTCTCAATAAGGAGTGTGAATCTGGGTTTAAGCTATTTCGAGTAAGTACATGCTTGGGCCCCTAAACAGAAGAGCGAGTGCCTTAGTTTCTGCACTCTTAACTCTATCCATCGAGCTGTACGGACTAAAATACTGCTGCTATAGGTACGTGCCTATACTAAAAGTGCTAATATCTATTACTTATGCTTGATAAGGCCAGTAGACAGTATGCTGTAAGTACTGCCTGTGTGTGCTTTTCAATAAGTCGCACCCACTACGCACTCCCAATCTGTGTGAGATAAAGTGATTAGCATTTGGATAATAATGCGCAAGTCCTAACATGCCTTTATGTCGTGCAGTTTACCGTCTACAGACTAACATTTAGACCTGCTACAGTATCTATCTGCAGCTTGGACTTTACAAGTGTAGTAGTAGACATATGCTACCTAATTGGCCCTGTGGTAGAGCGGCTGGACTAACAGGGGAGCCAGATCACGGCACGGCAGGACTTGCTCGGACCGCGTTCCCGTAACAAATGTCGAACATGTAGGCTGGGGGGGGGAGGGCTTCAGTGACACGTACAAGCTAAGACAGCAACTACCTGGGGCCTCTATGGCACTCCTGCTCCCTGGCATCTGCATCAGGCTTGCCGGCTCCGGCCAGTTGAACCCTAATCAGCCTCTGATCCTCTTGCCTCTGTCTTGACACCGGGGTAGAGGCGGGGGAGAGAAGAAGGAGTGCGGTAGATACAGTGCATATCTATTAAAAAGAAGCCGTGCGTTAGGAACGCTGTGGAACAGACGGTGGAGATAGTCGAACTCGACGGTCGAACTGATACAAGCAGGCCCACCTACTGCTACTCGCGTTTAAACGGTCATACTGCACTCAGTGAAGAAAAAATAACAGCGCGGGAAACTATAGGCCTGCTTACATCCTGGATGTCGTCCTGGAATGCACAAATATCGAGGGGTCTGTTGATGGCTCATGACTGACCATATGTCGGGTAATTTAGCTTCAAGAAGCTACCCTTTATACTCAGGGTAACATAAATACTGACTCGGCCACAAAGGAGGCACTAAATAAATGTATGCCACATCCACAGTTGAATTCATGGAAAACCATTTTTATTAGGCGCAATCTGCCGCATATAGCTTAGCCTACGGAACACGTTTTTTTTTTCGGAATGTTCAACCGCATACGTATTGGTCGTAGGAATTCAGCCTGGGTGTTGCGACAACTATCCCTATCTGCCATACTGACACTTGTCCACTGAAATGTATTCAGGCAATACAGGTCATGTTACCTTAGAAGTGATTCCTAACGAAGGGAGTATGTAATGTGGCGGTAGAAAATAACGTGTTTGCGCTTTAAACTATGCAAACTATCAACAATATATTAAACAACAAAGCTTGTTTTATGTAAAGGTTCATACTGTAAAATCTGCGAAAGGTACCTATTTATCCTTAAGAAGCGTATAATCACAACTTTTAATGTTGAGTCGAACAAATACAGTGAAAATGGATGGAAGAGGTCATCGTATTGTGAATGACCGGCACGATCTTTAAATGCAAGTTCTCCTTTCGTCAAAGTACATGACAGAGGGTACGCTTTTTACGTGTGAGACCTTTTCATTTTCATAGCAGTACCGTAGAGTATAATTTTTATTGACTGTTATCACAGAGTTTTGTTTGATGAGAAGTATTACAGGTCGACAATCTCCCCTGCCGTAGTGCAAATACACGACTTTTGTCAGCGACAAGCTTGGTGTTGGTCCAAAATACGCTTCCGCGCCATGCCAGTATGAAGGAAAGAGGGAAGAGAGGGGTGAAATTCATTTGCTTTGCTGTTGACGTTATAAACAAATGAATGCGGATTGTATGGAGGTGATGATTTTCCCCGTGTGCTTCATAGCATGGTGGGCACAGGCTGATTGCTTGCACTTGAGCTAGTATCCAGTGATAGTGGACTTGCACACGGTGACGAAACTTGGTCAGAAGTATCGTAGGCGTGGGATGGTTGGCAAAGCTACATTTTGCGACCCAACTCGTAAATGGTGATGCCGGAAATTCACATACAGTAGGTCGCATATCTGATGCAAGGTTGAGGATTGAAGGATTTAACACAAACCTGAGGTCGGTTATTAAGTTCATTGGGTTGGCTTGAGGCGAAAAATGCTGTTTACTAGAATTGAATTCCGTTCAGGTCAGTATACTTTGAGAAAAATATAGGCAGAAATTGGCAAAATCCAATGTTTGTTGATTTTCAAGGAATTTTCCATGCTATTAAGTACTGCGGAGAAAAGATTCATGTTTTTTGCGTGCTGTAGTATAAAAAAACATTCACAAAGAGCAGAAAAAGTTAAATTATATTTGTTCACTAAAGAGAAAATTTTGCTTTGCATCCATGAAATTGAGGTGAGTGTACTTACGAGATACAAGACCAGAGTCGAGAAAATTTTGAGGAATCTCAATAACAAATGTTGGCTCTACAAATACGTTACGTTTGGTGCTCTAAAGATGAGTAATAAACTTACAAGACGCAAAAAAGTGTTTTACTACGCCAAAATTAGAAGGCCTATTTGATTTTAGGTGGACTCCCTTGAAATCGCATATGTTTTATAATAAACCTCGTAAACTAAGTCCATCCAAACGTTGTCAAAATATAGACAGAAATCAATAAATATCAAAACTCCAAATGAAAGAAGTAGAAGATTATCATGTTGAAAGATATTGGTGGATATTTTGGGTCACTCTGGTGTCCAATTAAACTCAAAGAACACTGCCCCAAAGTAAAAGAACGCATTGAAAACTGCTCTGGTTTACGTAGAAGTGAAAGTTCTTTCATTTCCAGCACAATTTTTTCCTCTCAGTTTTAGGAAGTCAAAAACCGGTCAAAATATGCCATTTTGATCTTAACTTTAACTTCGACAAACGTATTGTACACAGATATTTGAATTCGAAATATCTAACTAAAACGTTTTTTGAGAAATTAACTTGTTCTTGAAAGTTTTTAATGAATCTTATTCGTATTTATTCGCAGCTTTTGTTGTGGAAATTCATTTTCTCGGCAATGAGTTGACATGTTTGGGCGATTCTTAAGTCATGACCCACACAGGCAGTTATCAAAGGAGGAAGGTTTAAGAACTCATTATATGGGTAAATGCTTTTAAGATCTTTCTTATTTCTAAGTTTTCGGTCAATAGGTTGAACGAAATCGGTATTTATGGACAAACAAAGCAAAACTGTGAGATTCGTAAAGTGTTCAGCAGCATTTCCAAAACAGTTTGCTGCTCGTCACACTCGAATTCTCGAAATAATTTTTAAAAATGTGAGAAAAGGAAATTTCTTTCAACATATACAAGATGGTTTGAATTTGGTTGAAAGTACAACCGTAATCTAACTTTTAGTAAACAGCCAGCCTATCCGTGTGTGGCCGTCAATGTATTTTTATTTCGCTCAACAGCCAGGATGTGATTTCCATCGAAAACCTTTCTGCAATTGTCAATAAAAATTGATACAAAGCACGCAAGAATCTTTTCGGGCATTAAAACGGAAATGTGTCCGAAGATTCAAAATTTGGAAACAAGTCTACCTAAGGTGACTACATCCATTTGTGACACATTTAGTGCAAGTTTAAATGTTATTGGAAAACATTTAGTTTATAAAAATTTTGTATTTGTACTTATTCTGTATTATCTTGCCATCCTTTTCCATTCCCATGCTTAAAATACACTTTTATTCCACATTGGACCAGTACCTTTTCACATTGCCGTTTCTTGTGTTGGCAGATTTTTGTGAAAATAACCTTTTTCGATGCTAGCAAATAGTAATTTCTCAACCAAACTTTGATGTTTTTTACTTTTAGTTCTAGCTTTACTGCATTCTTAGTTTGGGGGCACGCCGCGTAAGCTTACTTCGCACAAAATGAATTTTATTATGTTTTTGAACTTATTGCATGAGTTTATCTACCAACTGTAGTAAATGTAGGCAAGTAACACATTTTACTCATTCACTGCATGCCAACTTTGTTTCAAACTAATTTTAGCAGTAAGGTAGATTTATGTAGCTACCTTAACAGGAAACGCAAATAGGAATGATGCACTTAAGCACTTAAGTTCGATTTATGTGATATCCTCATCTAAAGTACAATAATAACGCCAAAAAGCAAGCATTATGTTAAGCATGTCCATATTATTTGAAATCTGCGAAAGAACAATGAGTTACTATCAAAATGATACTCACCGAATAATTACTGTAAGTTTCAAACGGTCTAGCCACTGACTGTAAGCAGTTTAGAAAAATAAAGAGCAAAATATGAACAGTTTGCAAAATGCGTCTGCGTTTATATGATCACTCTCCTACACGGTCAGTATCATAGAGCAGTGTGTAAAGCAAGTAAGATAACGAATATTGGTAAAGTATAATACGAAAAACTGAGTGTTTTCCATTTGTGATTGTTATCATATAGGCTCAGAAGGAAGTAATTTTGAAATGACGACGAGTTCATTGAAATCCAAAACTGATAAAATGAATGAGAAAATGACAAACATTTTTTGTAAGAAAAAAAAACAGACAATATCAATGGTAGCAACCTAATTCAAATATAATCTAGCATGTGGTTAGGTAGGCAGATATCTACAGACCCATGTAGCATGAGCGCATCTAGAAAAGCTACTCTGAACTTTTTTTATCGTTGCCATTTTGTTAAAGTCGCAAAAGTTGTTGCTTTCATGGTTTTTAAGAGCGTCAAGAATGAATTTAGCAAATAATTGTTCATGTTTTAACTTGACAGCAAGTAAATTTCACGTTGTTTGGCGAATCCATTTGTTATGCATCAGTCTTTAATGAGCAAAGAAGTTAGTGCCGTTTTTTTAATTTAGGGAGACTACATTCCTATTCCAGACGTGTATGATCATATTTGTCCCAGTTTTAACGACACCCAGCTCTTAATTGCTGCAAAAGCATCCACACCTGTGTCCGAAGTAATTCGTTCTTCCCGACATACGAATAAAGTGAAACACAGGTGCATACGGATAACTCCAATACCAGTGTAAATGTATTAAAGAAAACATAGAAATAATCATTCACAGCATTAGGCATATTAAGTTCTTAAAAGAACTATAGGAATCACTAAGTGTTCGTTAAGGAAAAAAAAATTTTTTAGATAATTCCGCGGTTCTAGAGGCGTGAGAAAGTGCTCTAAATGCGAACAATAAATTAAGATATTGTGTAATGTTGAAAACTTGAAGCAACCACCTTCTATACAATGAAAGAATTTTTCGTAAGTCAAAATATTATTGGACTTTGTTCTTACCGGTTAAGTATTTATTGAATGTCATCGAAAAAAGTGTGTCATAATTCCCCTTCTTTTCTCTATGTTCATTGATTAATTCATAAATTGTGCATATGTTCGACGTTTACTCCAAAACCTTTAAAATTAGGTAGACATAAAGAGCATTTACCAAAAGAAAGTGCTTTTGAATGTTAGCTCTTAGAATGATGACCATGTTGCTCATTTGTAGAAATGCCTCGAAACAGCAAACAACATTGTCGAGAATGTATCATGTCAACAGTGGAACTCTAAAAGTACTATTCCTAAGATTATAAAAAGAAGTTTCATTAAAGGTTACCTCTTAGAAATCGCTTTGATTAGAGCTTTGATTGACGAACTTCTGCGTATACTAAATTTTTCCAACGTAATGTCATAGTGAAATTTGAGAATTTTGAGAATTTCTTTATGTTTCCTGAAGATAAACGATTCAATTGGACTGGAGATAAAAGAACTTTCTTTTTTCTTTAAAAATGGATTACCATCCGCATGAGTAGATTTATTCCACTTTCAGATATATACTGGCGAATTAAAAAAGGCTGGCCATATACCACACCATTTTACGAAATACTTATTATATTTTCGTCTGTTCCGTTTCAAAATAAAGTAAAAGGGGTACATAAAGTATACATAAAACGATTTTTCTTCACGACTTAACTTATTTGTTTTAAATACGCGAGAAAATGTCCGACATTTGGTTTTTATTAAAAGACATTTGAGGTTCATTGCTGCATTTAAACAAAAACTCTGCTTTAATTTCATTTTGTGCAAAAAATTAACAGAATAGCTAGATATAATTTCTCAAAACAACTGTTCAATGTTACTGCAAACAAATTTGGTTCCTTCAACTTGGCATCACTTCAATCTGGATGATTTTGTTTAAACTTTTTCAGTTCTGGAATGGATATCTTCTATACCTTTTGTGCTTATTTTGGAGTTCATTCTTAGTATTATCAACATTAACGTGCAGTTTGGTTCTCTCTTTCGTAATAACATAGAAAATTCCTTCCATATGAGACTACTTCCAATTTCCCCAAAACTAATGGTTTTTTCTCTTGAATCTAAATAAAATGATAATTTAACGTAGCAAAAGGTTTTTGCAGAATTCAATAAACTGAATGAATCACAATAGTGTTTTCAAATAAATGCTAAATTGTCCAGCAAAATTTCATAATTAGTGTTGCATGATCCTCGGCGGCTTATCTTTATTTTAATTTGGAAGGTTACAGACAAGGAATGCCCTTGAGGAACCTATTCGTATAAATAAACAAAATTAACTGTACAGTCAATATGAAGTCGAAGACAGTTAACATCAGACACATTCGAATGAGTTATCGCGGGACATTGTGGAACAGTTTTCTCAAAATCACCATTGATGTTATTGCCACTCTGCTCTGCTTTTTTATTGCAACACTAAGCCCAAAGGTAACTAAACCTACTGAAAACTGTTCTGGTTGAAATATTTATAACAGAAGATGTTTCCCTTATTTGAAGTAAAATAAAAAACTGGCAAAAATTTCCCATTCTGATTCTGTCTTTATCTTCAAAAAATAAAGAACACAGACATCTAACGCCAAAATAGATAACTGAAGCTCTTTTTCAAGTGGTAACTTGCTATAGAAATTTTTAAAATCAGTCTTTGTCATATTCCTTCGCGACTTTTGTTGTGGACATTCATTTTTAACGGCAATGACTTGACGTGTTTAAGTGGTTCTGAAAACATGGCACAAACAGACTGCTGCATAATAAAGGATGTTTGAAAGCTTGTTATTAAGGTAAATGCCTTACAAATATATCTTATTTTGAAAGTTTTGGTGAGCACTTAGAATATAATCATTATTCATGGTCAGTCGACTGAAGCTAGTTAAAATCGTAGTCTTAGTTACAATTTCTAGGAAGATCTAAATCCCCTCGTAATCGAAATCCCGCAATAATTACAATGGAATGTAGCGGAAGGAAATTGCTCTTAGAGAAGAATGAATGGTACTTTTAAATTTGCACCTGAAAATTCCATTTAATATAATAAGTCACTGACAAGCATTCCCGCATGTGAGTTACGAAATATATTACTCGTGTGATCTCCCAATGGGCCACCTCAAGCGAAAATGTGGTTGCCTTAGTCCAACGTGACTCAAACAATGCATAAAAGAAAAAAATTACCAATTCTCGTGAAACAATTGCACATAATATGGAAGCATATGTATTCGAAAATTTTACAATAGGATTATTTTCCAACGCAATTTTACATGTGCTGCTATATTTACTCGGTGGTTTTGCATGAACAAACTTCGTCTACACGTAAGTTCACCTAATACACCCGATTTCCTCTCTTTCAGAGTTTCTTGTTTTTTTGAAGCTGGCATTTCTATAAAAATTTATATTCCTTTACAAATCGCAATTACTTTATTGCTGTAAAACTTTGAAATCAGCAGATTTGGCTGCATTTAGTAACAGGAAGTTAATTGTTAAATCCTTGGATTTCATGTGTTAGGCAACCTACAGTATTTAGAATATTTTTCTTGTGAAATAGACTGCGGTTGTTTGTTTTTCAAACTGCTTCTACTACTGCAGGTCATAAATCAGGAATATATCTTAAAATACTTTACTGAGTGATTCTAAGCTCTTCAAACGTTGATAGTAGTGCTTCATCGGGTGACTTGGCCTCCTTTCACACTTATTTAACCGCACAGTTTATCGACAAAATGTCTACCTGTCAATAGCGAGTAGAAACACTTGAGATTTTTTTCAAATTCCTTTGGATGCCCTGTGACGGCCAGCCACGCATCTGCTTAGCTAATATGCGATACAGAATTTTTGGGTTTCTTTTTGTTGGGGAAACATGCTTTCAAGCTGGTTAAAATGAACTTGGTATGCTTTTGGCATTGGAGTTAACAAAGGTTAGCGAAATTTATACTTCCAACAAAATAAATCATGAAAAATTAATCCGTATGCTCATTTACATGGGTTTGATGCCGTTTATAATAAAAACAAATCAAATTGAGGCAAATGTTCGCCTCAGAGGTGTGTATATACGTAGAGAAAAAGAAGGTTTGTCCATCACCGGAACCATGGGTTTATCCACCTGGGCTTTTGAAATCTAACTGGAGGCTATCCTAAGGGATAAAAGTGTCAACGAAAATTACTTGGAGAATACAAACACCAAAATGTGATCACTGATAACGAGTGGCGCTTAATGAGACTAATTGATACTGCCGTGGCTCATTTCTATAATCTGACAAAGGTCCACAAACCAAACGTTCTATTGCGCCCAATCGTAGCCCTAAAAGGCAGCCCTACTTATATTTGGCAAAATGGATGTACTCAAAAATAAATTCCTCCAAGAAAATTCGGGTACCGCAGGCTGCTCGACCTCCTAATTCCTGGCAGACTTCTATGTTCAAAGAATTCAATCGGACAAAATGATGGTTCTCTTTGACGTGACATAATTATTCACATCCAGCCCATCACGTTTGGCACAAGATATCTTGCGCTGGAAACTTGAAGAACTGTACAACGAAACCCAGAGTTCGCTCGAACTTAAACATCTCATGAGGTTGTTCGAATTTTGCGAAATTGTTACTTCACTATTGTAGGAGAAACTTATGAACGTATAACGGGTACTCCAATGGGCTTTTCAATCGCTGGTTTAGTAGCGGAATTGGTCGTATGAGAGCAGGCAAAGATTGCCTTCAGCCAACAGCCTCCAATCTTTTGGAGCCGCTACGATGAACTCACGTTCCTTATTCCGAAAAGGAACAGATTGAACGATTTTCTCTATTCTCTCAAATACACAATTCATGAGGGAAGAAGAACGGGAGCAAATACTTCCAACGGCAAAATAGACACATGGTCCATAGTAAGGCGACGGTGATCACAGTTTGGCGTTTAAATTCTCCAAGTAATATTTATTGACGCTCTTATCTCGCACAATGGACTCCGGTAAGATTTGGAAAGGTCAGGCCAATAAACCCATGATTCCGATGATCTACAGACCGTCGCATTCTCTGACTACAATCCTCTGCTTTAAAGGCCTTATCAATTTGCTTATGTCTCAGTTGTAAACCCAACACTGTGGTGACAATTACCAAATCGCCTTATCAGAAGACGCTGCGACTGTGACGAAAAGGTTTACAGTACTTAGAAGACACAACTGTCAACCGACCGCATAAACACAATGATAAGTAGTATTCGTGTTCCTCGCCGGAAGGTCCTAGTTGATTGCTTGTAGGGCAAAACCCGAGTCTTTAACTGTTTCGGTTGAGTCTTGGTGGCGCGAGTGCTCAGCCACTTGGCCCATTGACACCGTGACTACTAGTCATCCACACTCCCCTTGTTTGTTGACTACTCTTGAGCATGGCAAGCGCGATGAATGCGCTTATCGGCTGAATGCGGGCCGGGAACACATGACTGAAACAGCTGCAGCCTACGCGGTTGGCAACTTTTACTAGAACATCGGCCGCATCAAACTTGATCACGTGGGCGACTCCCGTCGAAAGTTCACAATCTAGGAGCTAACATCATTACTCCTCAATGATGTTATGTGCTCTGCTGTTCGCATTCGAAGTACTTCCTCCGTTTGTTCAATGTAGTTGCGTTGCCCTAGACCGCACCAAATTCCCGTAAATGGCTCCAAACGTTTGCCGACGTGGCAATGAGGCATTCGGCCACACAAGCTGGCATCTGGTGATTACTACCGACATGTGTACAATTCAAACTACACGCAGTATTAGAAGATAGTTGGCGGCATTCAGGACGTTCTTCACATAGAGGTGCGCTGGCCAAACCGGGAGCAAATGCAACTCTGCCGCTCGTCTCGTTTACATGGGCACCTGATGACGAAGTTGCACGGGTAGCCGTTTTCTCGAAATGGCCATCAATGATATGGCATTTCCACAGCCTCTTCTTCCGGTTCACTGTGGTGCGTTTTAACATACTGATCGAGCACGTTTTTGGCTGATTTGATAGTTGCTTTTGAGATTACGTAAGTGCATCACATTAATAAATGACCGTCAGAAAATAGCCTTCTGCTAAACGACCAGAAGTCGTTTCAGTGTGTTGTTGAATTGCGACCTTCTCCCAGCCCTGAATCTATCGGCATTCTGCCTAATTAGGCATCCTCCTTCCGGTATCTTGGTATTACTCTGGCACCTAACCTCCCGTTTACTCTTAA
Organism: Ligula intestinalis; assembly: GCA_036362985.1. Lineage (NCBI taxonomy): Eukaryota > Metazoa > Platyhelminthes > Cestoda > Diphyllobothriidea > Diphyllobothriidae > Ligula > Ligula intestinalis. The sequence goes on from JAYGXS010000010.1 coordinate 15,411,065, forward strand.
TATTGAAGGCTTTTTTATTAAAATCCGTAAACCTTTATTAAAAATCCACCGTTTTCGTTTATACTTCACACCGCAAGTCCTATTCTGTCGATTTATATATGCCTGCATTTTCGTCCGCATTCTTTAATGCTCCCAAGTTCTTCCAGTTTTAATTAAAAAAAACCTGCTCTTTTTTAACGGTATCAATTGAATCCTCTCTTCAGCTGCCGGTGTCTCCTGTGTTTGTTAGCTGATATTTTAATACAGCGACATTTTAAGACGGTCAACCAATTTGCTGATCGTATCCTTTATGAAATCAATCACCTCCTCCACTCTGAAATAATGGCTGCGCAGTCTTCCCGTACTATGCGCTCAAGCTTCTTTCATATGTCTTGCCGTACATCAGCATACCAGCACTCGATCTTCCCTTTCCTAGCAGGCTACCTCACATGTGAAGAAACGGAAATTCGGATGTTGATAGCTGACCTGTCTCCATGACCAATGTGGATATTGTGTAAACCTTTAAAGTTTGAATATTCTATGACATTTTACCCTGCCTTATCCCTTACTCTCCGTGAATAGAACCATTTTTTGCTGAAATTTTAGATATTCATCCTCAAAAAAAGAATTTTTTTCTCTCTGTCTAAAACGTCGGGTCATCTGACGCCTGTCTGCTTTTATTCTAAAGATAGTCTTCGATTCCCCGTGGGGCTACTACAGTTGAGTGCAAACCTCACCAATTCAATGAAGGCCAGCTAAGCAGCACTTTCAAAAAAAGGAAGGCGTTTGACTGCTACATTGTTACAGCACTTTATCTTCCCACTCCTAGCACATATGAAGAAATGGGAATTCAGAAGTTCAAAGCCGACCTGTCTCCATAACAGATGTGAATATCGTGTAAGCCTTTGGACCTTAAGTATTCCATGACCTTTTACCTTACCTTCCACCTTCTGCTCCGTGAATGTAGCTAATTCTTGCTGAAAATGTTGGATTTTTACCTTCTAAATACAGCACTTTTCTCTCTCTACCACGCTATGAGTACCCTTTTATTTTTCGACTCCAACAATTCTTACTGCAAGCAAAGAATTCAAGGAAGCCCGGACAATTTTCCCATTCTGCCTATTCGTACAGTTTATTTACATGTAGCTAACGTCGAAACATTCTTTGAAGTTCAGCACCTGAGCTTGATCGAGGAAGAAACATGTTGCCATTACAAGCGAATAGGAGAGTCCCTGGAAGTAATTGTAAAGAAGAAAGCTGTGATTGTAGGGATAAGACTTTTATTCGCCTGCCGAAGATGCAACAGCAGTGCGGAGAAAGGATACCAATCCTCAAGCTCCGGGTTCTCTGACGAGACCCAGCCACACATTCTCGCGAGGGGTTCCAACCGTTTGAAGCGTGAATTACTTGAAACATGATTCAGGGGCCCCAGTCTATAAAAAAGTGCAGCAACCTGCCCAAACTATATTCGGTACTTAGGCCCAACTTGGCCAAAGCAAGTCGCCACTTGGAGAACGCAGGGTTTACCACGTAATCCAACGCCACCACCGGGGGGACCAGATGACCGAGCACTCATCACGTCCAATCAAGCAAGACAAGACAATTCGGGTACCTCAGGCTGCTCAACCTCCTAATTCCTGGCAGCCTTCCATGGCCGAAGGGTTCAATCGGACAAAATGATGGTTCTCTTTGACGTGATATAATTATTCACATTCAGCCCATCACGCTTGGCACAAGACATCTTGCGCTGGAAACTTGAAGAACTGTACAACGAAACCCAGAGTTCGCTCGAAATAAAACACCTCATGAGGTTGTTCGAATTTTGCGAAATTGTTACTTCCCTATTATAGGAGAATCTTATGAATGGATAAAGGGTACTCCAATGGGACCGGGGGGACCAGATGACCGAGCACACATCACGTCCAATCAAGCTACGATCCGCACGCCGGTCATAAAGCCACTAGCGCAGAGACGGGCATTTATTCGTCAGAAGAAGTTTTTTTGGAGAAAATGTTGTTTACTGTGTGAATTTTCGACACTGGCTCATCATGCAGATAAAGAGTGTACGAAAAAGTTAATTCACAATGATGGCTAATGGGAGTTTATATAGTGAATCAGGGTAATTGTCACCCGTATGTAATTATGTGGTCGTTTAGGGACAAATCATCGTAAGGCAGCTAATTGTGCGGTGGTGGTGGACTTCTGCCGAACAAAACTTCCTCCACACGTTTTTGAATCTCTGAACGAGAAAATTACTCGTGTTTTCGACGGTGAACGACAGAAGAAGAGAGACGTTTTAGAAAAGAAATGGATGTCCATTACCAAACAACCTTTCACAAGCCAGAATTACTCAAATAATGTAACAAACCTTTCGTCGAGAACTCTGACAGCAATCGAAGAACACGTGCTTTCCATAGGAATGAAATAAAACCTTGCTGATATAAAGTTTATGGACTTCCTCGCAAATTTGGAATGCATAATATTGGCAAAAAATTTCACAGACGATGAGCAGTTTACAATATGGGACAGCACTGTACACGCCCTAAAGAACCGAACCCCCTACTTAGTGCTATCACAAGAAGATAATCAAGCACTAAAGTCTCTCAAAACAGATCAAAACACCGTCATTCTTCCTGCAGATAAAGGAGGTTCAACCGCCATCCTGAATAAGGCAGACAATGAAGCAAAGATGCTATCAATGCTAGAGGACAGGTCAACCTACAAACCTTTGAACGCAGATCCCACCAAAAAGCAGAATACAACCAATGAAGAAGTACTCAAACGACTTACAGAAACGAAGCAAATCTCAGGAGATATTGCCAAGTCCTTAAAGCAAACCGAGCCAAACATAGCCAAGATCTACGGGCTGCCTAAGGTACACAAACCTGCTGTACCACTGCGACTGATAGTTTCCTTAATCAGTGCACCTAATCATAAAATCTCGAAATGGCTATTCCGACAACTCCATCCCCTGACCAAAGTTTGTGAAACATCAATCAACAATCCCATGGAGTTCTTAAAAAAATGCAAGGAATTGAAATAGCCGCAAATAAAATAATGGTAACCTCTGATGTCGTCTCTCTCTCTTCACGTCGATACCATTGGATTTAGCAAGGCAATGCACAGAGGAACTGCTACAATCCTACGATATAGAGTTTTCTGTATCTGCCTGCTTGAACTCTTGGATCTCTGCCTGGAAACGTTCGCAATCAACACTACCAACAGATTAAAGGAGCCCCAATGGGATCAGCCATTTCAGGCTTCTTAGCTGAAGTAACCATGCAAAAATTAGAAGCAATGGCCCTACCACAAATTAACCCCATGTTGTGGGTACGATATGTTGATGACACGTTTGTCATCATTGAAAGGGACCAGCTCGAAGCACTGCACCAAACTATTAACTCAACGGTGCCAGGCATCATGTTCACGCTAGAAAATGAAGTTGACAGTAAACTGCCATTCCTCGACATCCTCATAGAGCGGAACACTGACGGAACTTTCCAAACACCAGTCTTCCGCAAAAAAGTGCACGCAGATGTCATCCTGCACTACGATAGCAACCACCCTGTTGCCCACAAATAGAGTGCAATTAACACCCCGATAAATCGAGCAAGAACACACAGTTCTAGCTCCAAACTCTACGAAGCCGAACTTCATTAGTTGTTCAAACTGTTTTCAAAAAACGGTTACCCCAGGAAGTTTGTGCGTCAATGCATGAGATGGCAACATGTGAAACAGAAAGAAAAGGAACTAGGTTGTTCCGCTCAGACACCCAATCCACGAACTTGGCGAACGCTTCTCTATATTAAGAACGTATCTGAACTGGTTGAAAGACACCTAAGGAAGCACCAAATCCAAGTAGTGCACAAACCGACCAATACTCTGCTAAATCAGCTTGTACACCCTAAGGGCATGGTAAGCTACTTGGACAAAAAAGAAGTAATTTACAAGATCCCCTGTAGCGGCTGCAATGTGGTTTATTGCGGACAGACAGGAAGATCAGCCCCTACCCGCAAACGTAAACATCAAAGGGCGGTAAAAGGGCACAATTGCTTGTCTGAAGTCGCCATGCACACAATTGAAACTTAACATCAGTTTGGATGGGACAAAACTAGAATTGTTGGCTCTTGCCCATACAAGAAAATCCATGAATTCTTAGAAGCCATAAACTCCGATGATTCGTGCATCAACAGGCACGTCGAATATGACGTGATGTACACGAACCTCAGAGACGCATGGAAGAGACGGCAGCCTACGCGGACTGAAGGAAGCCAAAACTAACCACCACCAACCGCACAATTAGAAACTGTCGACAATTAGTCCCCAAACGACCGCATAATTACATGCGGGTGACAACTATTCCCTTCCCCACTGTCCGCAGAATCAAATGCGGGTGACAATTACCCCAATTCAATATCTTAACCTCCATGAGAAATCATTGTGAATTAACTGTTTCGTACACTTTCTATCTGTTTGATGACCACCTGGTGAGCCATTGTCGAAAATTCACCCAGTAAACAACATTTTTCCAAAAAAACTTCTTCTGACGAATTATACTTCTTGGGATGCCAACTTTCCAGTTCATACGGGCAATTATCCTCTATCGGGGAGTCGTTAATTGTCACAAGCGTGCAGTATCATAGTGGCTGTATCCTATAGCTACTATCATTTTCTGTGCATGAATTACCCGCTTCTTCTACTGTTTCTGCTTATGTCTCCACGAAGATTGTCGAATAAAAGTCTTGTCCTAGCAATCAAATCTTCGTCCTCATGACGGCACAGGTATCACCTGGATACCGAGTGCAGAAGGTTGACACACCAGCTTATACCTTCTACAAGGACACTTAAATATGACGTTTTATTTTATCCATACAATGAGACGGAAGGTAACCTTTTAGCTTAACCTCGTAGCTGGTAGTCTTCAGCCAGTTCAGACGGTCATAGTACGACTATCATTAAACCAATTACTGGCTGACGGTGGCATGCATGTCAGAAATGATCATCACATCTTCCTGTCGACAAAAATTATCGCGATGGGTAACTGTGACAAGGAACCGACTCCAGGTTTGTCAGATGGTCTGCTCACTTGAGCTTGAAGGCGAAAGGAACATACCTTTATCTGATACAAGCAGTAAGTAGATGCATTACATTGCATCACTGTCTATCACAGTGGGGCGGAGACGACATCCTTTATATGCTGAGTTTATAATCAGGACTCCGGCTCAATGTGCTTTTTTGTACATGCGTACGCAGATATCTAACGACTAAGTTCTGAATGGGAGACAAATTTTTAATCAGACATTATGTCCCCAGTGCGAAACCGAGACCAATTTACAAGATAATTTCAGTAACCGGGAATGTAAATTTCCGTATAAAGTTGTTCCAAATATTGGGGGAGTCATTTCACCGTTTTTTACGCGAGAGTACAATTACGGACTTCAGCGTGCTAAAAATTTCATTTATATCCAGGCGGAGGAAGGAGACGAAAGGCCCGACTACAGTCAAGTGCCGTAAAAGTATTCAAATGGCTGCTATATGGAACAACTAACTTATTTTATTAACTAGTGAAACGAATTTCAAAGGAATATTCATATCGAAGAAAGTATTTGACGTCTCCTTCAAAAATGACGAACAAGTAGATGTTGCGTTTTTGGAAAGGTCAGACGTCATTATACAGACAGAACTGATCTGGTTTACGCGACATAAAGCGACAGAAAGTGTATTAAGACTTGCTCGTTAAAAGTGCAACGAAACACATTTCTCACTATAGTTACCTTGCTGGTTATTTTTTTAAAAAGTTGTCGTCTGAACTTTTTGATGAACATTTCGGTAAAATAATTGACTTTTAAAGAAAACAAAACATGAAAAGTTTATTCGGCAAACGGAATGAATGACTGTAACTTGGGGGGTAGGGGCAGTGACAGTCATTCAATCCGTGCAAATAACGGTAACTATCACTCCACATACCTGACCCATGACTAAGGCTCGCAACCTAGCTTAATTTCCACCCTCTATCTCTCCCCCTGCCCCCTCGCGAGAACAAGGAACTCTAAACATCGATCTTGCCATGCGGGCGGCATGAAAACGATGAATTGCAATCAGTAGCGCTTATTAACCCAGTCCAACTCTACGATTTTCATTATCCCTGCAATTGCACTGGCCGAAAGGTGAATTGCTGAAAACATCTGTTTGCAGAATAAATTTTTCAAGTTCAACGCAAGATTACTTGCGGAAAGCCCTGTTAACATGAAATTAACCTTAGGCATCGGTAAGCCCTGGGCATATATGGTTACCGAGATCGGCTTGTGGAAAAACTCCTCAGTCATAGGCCTCGCAATTTCAGGGGGATGCAGAGAGGACAGCAAAATTGCAACTTTCATCCAAAACTGCAGCCGGATATTGCATTGAATAAAATATTCATGATACGACAACACTGATGTACTCGGCAGGTAGAATTGCCGGTAGAGGCAAGTGAAAGTGTAATGAAAGTTTAGCCGTCACCAATGGCTAGAGCGTTAGACTTCCGATCGAAAAGGTCGCGTGTTTGATCCGGAAGTGGTGCAACACGTGGGGCTGGGTATGGCTGACTGATGACGGCTTCTGAGCCAGAAATGACCATTCCGGTATCCTCTGTCTTTGCCGGAAATATTATTACTGTGAATCTGTACTTTTGAAGAGCTTTTTTATCTACCTTATGAAAAACGACAGCAGATTGGAGTGAGAAAAAGGGGATACTGTTAGTTATAGGCCGAATTTCGACACAAAACGTGGGAATTATCCCGTTGCCGCGTGTTGGTCACAGTACCTCCGTAAGTTCAGGATCGTGTTAGACCAATATCCGAGACGTTGCCAATAGGAAACAGTAGTAATTGCACCCCCCAATACAAGGATAAAGGCTGCCTGAAATAAAGGTTTGGATGGTGGGAATAAAGGAAGCACCGGACAACAGATTACTTTAAGAAAAAATGCCCAAATGGCACCAACGCTCCTATTTTATTCAAAGATATGTGAAAATTCAAGCGTGTCTTTCAAAAATACTTAAAAAGGAGAAATTACTGTGATCCAAGGCAGTCAATAGACCTACATATCTTAAAACACAAAAGCGACACTAGATAATGAAATATATACATATTGATAACAAACCACACGCAGAAGCTATAAGCAGTGGTATACTTAATTTATATTAAGGAAAAGTGAAGTGTCAGTCAGTCAGTCAGTCAAAAAGCAGTAACTTTAAGCCAGTAGTCTTCATAGGAGGCGTAAGGCATGCCTTTGGGAGCTGAATGTAGTCAGCCCCGTCATAAAAAGGGTAACTGGCATCCCTGACTAAGAAATCAGTAGAAAGCCCCTAATGCGCGTCTTCATGAGCTGTTGCTGTTCACTAGCGCTAACCCTGTCTTCCGTTTTAACCCTAACCTCAAAAACTTTTCCATAAATAAAACCTAAAAATCCTAAACCATACCCATCATTAACTTAACTAAACAACTTATTTCAGAAGGTAAATTAGCAAACATACGTTTGTTTTCGATAAATTCTCGTCAGGCCTTAACATTTATATTGTAATTAAATTACTAAACCATGGTGGTGAAAGAAAGTTGACAGATCCATTCAATGGCAACCCATTGAAACATTTGAAATAATGGACTCGAATTTCGTTTTGAATTTGAAGAAAAATCAACAAAGACGGAAAAGTTTCAATTTTTGTGAAAAAGAAATTACCAGACAATCGGCCCTCATTTAAAGAGCGGTTTCAGATTAAGTGAATGGAAATTCTTGTATTTTTTTACCGAGACAAATGTTTTGTTGCATAAAAAATTAAGAATTTCAGGCCTAAACTCTCAAACGTGCACTCCGACTGTTAGTAGAAAAACGGAGTAACTTTCTGCTTATTTTAGATCTTTTGTAATAAGTAGTAGCCGCATAGGAGCAAGAACTAAAAAAACGATGCAGGCATTTAGAGTAACGCGGAAACAACAGCTCGCTGGTAGGTGAATGAATGTTGCCGAAATGGTAATTCGGTATTCGCATCACCTGATATAGTTAACGAAATCTAGTGATTTATCACTTATGGGCATCTCAGATTGAATCTAAATAACTGAAATACTACAAAAAAGCTCCCTTAAAAGATATTGCCATAGCCCAAAATTTTATAAATACACAGTGCCAACAGTCTAGTGGGGGTGGTTATGAACATTATCTTTATCCAGTGAATTCTTATTTTGGAAAATATCCTTTCCTTCATGAGGATGAATTAGAATACTTTAGTGGAACCTTAAGTATTTTACAACAACGAACTGAATGAACTAGAAACTGAAACGCTACCTGAACGTTTCCCCAATCAAGGACTTTTTGATTGATACTATAACACGATCGCATATTCAAAATTTGGATCTAGCCACAACCACAATTTGAAAAATTACTTGGGCTTATAAAGTCTGACAGAGTTTTCGCATTATATCAGACGGACAAGTCTATCACTTTTCGACCACATATACTCCCGCGGCCGCTCTGATTCTGCTACCTAATATGTGTTATGTTTTGACAGATTTCTTCCGAGAAAAACTGCTTTCATGCAATGAAAAATCACCAAACATTTGCATTCTCCAAGCAAGCATTGGATAAACCATGCACAATCACGGAAAGGAAGCACATATGATAGGAGTTATTTGTGAAAACCACACCGATTTAGGTCTGCCACCTACCTTCAGAATGATTTATTCCTTTGTATGGACAAAACAATTCGATAAAATGAAATGCGCTGCCGAAAATTACTTTTCTTAATCAAGTGTCCCAGAAAAAGTGCCTCAACGGATATGTTTATGGGGGTTTTCCATAAGTTTCTGCATTATCTATATGTTAATTATGGCATGGTTTTGTTTGAGATATTCAAATTATAGCAGCTTTGGTTCCCCTACCCAAATGCTTCCAGCACTTGCTTATAATGTGTACATTAAATTATCACGGGCATTTCTATGGACCACTCGTGCTTCAAATTCAAACAAAGGCCTTGATTCCCTTAGGATGTTTTTGTACAGACCGTACATTAGCCATAATTGAATAATCTTTCATTTGACCGCAAGGACACTGCAATGATTTTCTTTGTCCCATCAAGGTTGTTCCTGCCCTTCTCTCTGCTTGGAGAAAATGACCCATTTGAACTTCAGAATGACTGCTACTATGCGGATATTTTTGTTGAATTTGGGTTGGCCAAATATTTTTTTCGGACATTTGGTTTATTTCATCTGATATAAGCCTTTTGAAGTAAATTTAGCATAAGAGAGACAGGTGAAACTGATTCAGACGGATGAACACGGAAAACGCGCAACAAAAATCTACAACAAGCAACTAAGATGCCGCATTCTATCAGCATTACCATGATTATTTCAGCATTTTATGGCTTTTCAATTCCGGGCTTTTGAAGCTTTGGCGGTTTGTGAGAGCAAAGAGCGGAGGACTTGGATTGATAGCTCAAAAGTCCTTGTGACATATGTATCTGACACACCTAGTAGCTTTGAGTCAACTAAAGAACTAAGACCAGCTTTCGCAATATAAATTTCTACAGAGCACACTAAATAAAGTCATTTGTCTTGTCATTGAAATTATATTGGCCTTACAATGTCCCTCTGTTCGATTCTGGGATTATACAGTCGCACAACTCGATGAGGAATTTTGTTATCTAGGCCTGTAAAACTCCCCATCTTTCTCTCTGCTTTTCTTCGACGGCAATCCTTATGCAATCGCAATATCATGTCATCTTGTGAAATCTCCAAAATTCTGGTGTCTTTAAATATCAGTCCACGTGAAGGCAACATGTTTTGGGCTAAAATGTTGCCTGTTTTCCTTTGAGAGCTTACTTCTCAAGTTTTTTTGGCACATTTCTAAGACATTTTGTTGACGTTCTGGATAAGTTTTCGGAAGGGGTGGATATTACGATACCTTCCTTATTAGAAACAAGAAAAATTGCAACGAAAACGACAGAAGAAGTTCCTGAAATATTTGTGTTGAAATATAGAGTTACTTCAAAGCCCTATCTCTTTTTTGATGCCCGGCAGCATACTTTGCATGGTTTGCTGGAAAATGGCAGGAACTGTCTTATGGCAAACGGATAAAGTGGAAAAGACTACGATGGGTGATTATTATTAGACGCTCCTGGAAGCCTTTGTCCACCTCAATCTGTAGGTATGCATTGGATAGATTCAGATGAGCGAAACCAGTCTCACCATTCAGCTTGACAAAAGAACGTTCCGGTGCGGGCAAGGCATACTGGTGCGTGTCCAGAGCAGCATTGAGACAAACGAAGTAATCAAAAAAAATTCGGACATGACCTGCGCCTTTTTGACAGCCACAATGGGTGTAGCGCATGCATAGTAATTGAGTGGTTGAAGAACACCATCTCGTAGAACTCACCTGCTTCACCGATTGTCCCCGTCTAATTACACCTTTGTTGAATCCCTTCAGGAGAAACACAACACGAAGGACCTAACAGTGGAATTATGTTAGCATACGCAATACAGCGTATTTAGGTCAAGCAGCGCATTTACAGACAGTGCAATCGGACCAATCAGATTGTGTCCTTGAGGGGAAATATACCGAGTGCTTTCTGGCTCACCAGAAAGGTAGGACAAAACACTTATCCCGGGCGCTGGCTTCTGTGGCCCCCTTACAGGTGATGTTTGTGCCGATCGATAGTGCACCGTGGGAGCAGTCATCAGGACAGCGCCTTAAGGAGTTTATTAGACCTGTTTTGGAGTGCACATGCGAAGGTTAAATGTTTATATTTGTGCATCAGGCAATTCGCAAATCCAAAGTGAACAGTTCTTCAGTAACTTGAAATTGTACAATGTGCCACACTTAACTTAGGTTGTTACCTGAACTTAAAGAAAAAAATATATGAGGAGTACGTCACTAAGGTTTTTTTACTGTTTAAAAGCATAATGGCACCTTTTCCCCCAGGGAATTAGGAACAATTCTTAAAGGAAGTGACATGCATAATAACGTAAATACGAACCATAAAGGTACAACTATGCCAGCATTATGACAACGAACGATTTGAAGACTTCATGTGTTCAAAGCCGAAGTACAGTTTTTGCGGCCATGGTTAAGTCAGTGGTTGCCAACCCAAGTGTCTTAGGAAGATTCAACAAGAAGAGTATCCAATTCATATTTGCTTGAAAACTATCCCATCCCCTCAGTTTGGCTGAGACAAATTTCTTAAATTCAAAATTAATGCGATGGACTTTGGCGCAGAATACAGACGACTTTTATAGCAGCCAGAACAATTGCATCTCCAAAGACACAGTTTGAATTCGTTGCCGGAGGTGATTTAAACAAACCCATTGTCTGCTTTTATGCCACAGACAGACGCAAAATTAAGAGATTAGGTGATTTCAATTAATGTCTTTCAAACCATTGGCTTTTAAGATAATTTGACACCACGAAATTCTTCCTGCGTAGGTTTTTATATTCTGTTACAACTATACACTCTCTTTTATTAATTACGAAATTAACTCTACTGACTTTAAATGGAATGTGTATTAATCTCTGTTAACTTATGATGCTTTTTATACTGTGAAGCTCTTTAAACTTGTCGAGGTCCATGCTGGCAACTCCAATCTTACCCTCCAAACAACCAGGCAGATATTATTTTTGAAATGTTTTATGCCTTATCCCATTTGGGGTATCCTTGTTATACTTATTAAAGAAATGTGAAGTGGATCATAAAAACTGAATGCGTGGATTAAAACTCGCACTTTTCATGGCCTCTTGATTAAAGATATTTCAGGAAGTAAGCGCTTGTTTTGCAAAAGAAAAGGACCACAATATACCGTAAATCTTTCAGATACAAAACAGGCCAAAGGATCTCAAAAACAATGCTCTAGAAACATAAATTATCAGACGAATTTAAAAGTTGCCAGTATATTCTCTTGCATATTGGCGATAAGAAGACATAAAAGAGCAAACAAGCAAGAAAATATTACATATAATAGAAGACCTTCAAAATGAACTGTCATTAAAATTTTGATGGCATAGTGTGGCATACATCCAGTATTGTTACTTTTGGACACTTATATCGATTTGAGGTACAAAAGACTTCTTATCAGGAAAAATGCGTTTTTTATCTTTTTATCGAAAAAAAAACCATATTGAGCCAAAGACAAGCTCTTAACGGTATTGAAGTTGATTTCTGTGTTATTTAGTATCATATTATCAAACATTCTCGATAATGCACGTTGCAGTATAAAACAAAATTAATAAACACCAGCACATTTCAGAAAATAGATCTAGCAAATGGAGGACAGTTAGGTGCATCCAATATTAGAAATCGTATTATTTTTAACAAATAAGAGGCCGATACAAGCGCGGAAATTCAATTTTCAAATCAAGAGATGTTTTGTGTCATAAAATACAGAAACGAAGCTTTTCAACGGCAGCTTGCTTTATTACAGTGAGAATTGGCAGGGGGTAAGCACATACTGCATGCCTGCAGTCCTTTGTCAGATTTGCGTGTCCCATTGTGGACGTATATTTTATGCGAATACGGAAATTGGCAACAGAAATTCTGCCACAAAAATTACTAGGTTATCTCATCAATGTATGTCAGTTTCATTTTTAAAAATATTTCGAAATAAAACAACACCTTTACTTAGATAACTTTTTTCCAAACGGCCGACAAACAATCAACATGACGATTGTGTTTCTGGTATACAAAAATGCACAATTATGACTCTGCGGACCTCTCACGGGAGACATTTGTCAATGTGCTCTTTTGGCATTATCAAAAAAGGCGAACGATTTCAACGGGTTTAGGCAAAAAGCTATGGCAGCCCGATTTTAAAGCAGAAAACTGAATAGATCAGTCGGTTACAGAATGCCATTCACGAAAGGCACTTGATTTTGAGATGAAAAAACCCACACCTTGGTCAAGGTGGCAGTTTGTGGGAAAAGAAGGTTCTGTGAGCCCATTATCTACTGACAGCAACTTTTATGAGTGGACAAGTTTTGATGGATAAGATGTCCATCAACTTCGAGGACAGAAAATTCTGCCTGCCGAAATTGCAAACCATCAGCAGCAAAGTGTCAGCAATATCGTACAGTATACTTTAGTTTAATGTATACTGCATAATTGCAGGAGACTCCTGCTGTTCACCAACTCTGAGGGGGATTCGTTCCATCTCGACTTAAACATTTAATGCAATTCACTAGCCCCTAGCAATCCATAGCCTGCGGTAAGTGAAGCAATTTTATTTTTGTTAACGGCCTGGACATCTGTCCAACCGCAAATCCCGGTGGATTGATCAGATAAACTTTGGCGAGAACTAGAAGACACGTTTAAATGCAGAAAAGCTAAACTGAGTGCTCAAAAGTTGTATGACCCAGATCACCTTGGTAGTTTCCTTGGAAGTTTAGTTGACTCCTTGAGTAAAGTCTGTTTTCCAGCAAAGTGCGCAAAGGGCTCCCACATCCTACTGTTCATATTCCCTCATTGTACTTGAGTTTTAATTTTAGCCCAAGGCCGGGATGTTATCGTATAAATAAACTTTAATTGAACTTCCAAGAAAGAATGCACTAAGAAGGGGCGCAAAAGTAGAAGCCATTTATCATACATAATACAGCGTACTTATTGCAAGCAGAGCACAGAGATTGTGCCAATCGGGTTGGAGCCTCAAGAGGGGGATACTTTGCCAAGTAGCTTTCGGAATGAACAGAGAAATAAGGCAGAACACTAATTACGGCTGGCGTACTGATCGAAATCATCATTCACGCGACTTGTACCGATCGATAGTGCACAGTGGCACGAGTAATCAGGACAACATGATACCGGGTCGTTAGGCCTGACCCTAACAGCTAGTTTCCTGCCCCATCTGCAGTTAATTATATTTGACCTCAAATAATTAAACAATCATAGAGCTGTGTGATGACTTGATCGTCAGCCACAAACAAAGCAAATACATTCTTCTTAGGATCGATTTTTAAGCAGCATTCATAGCGTAAATACAGAGTAGTGGCCTGCGCGGCACATGCACTTTTCGAATAGTTCACGAACGTTCTTCTTATAGTTTGCAAACTGTTTCCAATAACAAAATTTACAGAAGCCCAGCCAGGGTGAAAGAGCGTTCCTTGAGAAGACATGCTCTTTTTTGACAAGTAAGAGATAGAAATTTAAGGTGTTTCAACACTCATAATGATAGTAAAGTTTATCCAAGTGTGCGCTTACCTCCACCATAAAACATATCAATCTTATGAAATTAAGCGCCATTGGCACCTGAATATAGAAACTAGTTTATGAGTGTTAACCTTACATGAACTGGAATTTACTGCGGGAATATAGATGCCCATTTTTTCATTCAGTCGCATTAAAAAAACAATTGGTGAAAATTGGAGTCCGTGCAGTGGTTGCATAAAAAAACAGATCACTAAAGTATACAGAAAACTGCATTTACAATAGAGTTGGACAGCTAAGAAAACCATAATTTATCTCTTTAATCGCTTCTTCCTCTTGCATGCCAAGTTGAAGTATTGATGAACAGCGAAAACACGCGGAACAATGTTCGTCTCTTTGCGTTGTCTGCTTTTATTTCATGAGGAAAGTTATCTTGATAGTGGCAGACAATTTCGACACAAGCCGCCTACCTTTTTAACTTGTAGCCAAGCCAAAATATGAACGATCAGAGCGTCAAATTTTTTTGACATTTCGACGCACATTACTGGTCTTCAGTTTAGCTGGTAAAGACGATTGGACAGCATTTGCAAATATAGGGGCACTTAAACCAGGAAGTTTTAAAGTTATGCTTGGTACCATCCCTGGAAAATATCTTAAATTAACGCGTGCACTGCTAGATGCACGAATTAAGGCCAATATGAAGCGTATATAAACTGGGCCGTCTTACATGCCCACCGGACGTGAACGCTCGCCCGGGTGTCTTACAAATCAACCCAGATTAATTTGAGCACGCGAGTGAGCTCATATTTCCGTCTGTTCTGCTTGTTGCAACAGTAGGATACATGTCAGCTCTCCATAGAATTATAGGCATATGTTATTAGGATATGCTATTCACTGGTCTTAGTAGGTATGATTTCTAAAAATAGCACTGAAGAAGAAGATGCGATCACTGGAACAAGGACTTTATTTTCCTGACGTTTCGGATTCCGTCGGGAATCCTTAGTCA
>JAYGXS010000010.1:15426610-15539026 GCA_036362985.1 Ligula intestinalis
TGACTAAGGATTCCCGACGGAATCCGAAACGTCAGGAAAATAAAGTCCTTGTTCCAGTGATCGCATCTTCTTCTTCAGAACTGCTGCCTGGAACTCTATATTCTCCTCTATTGGCAAAAATAGCACTCTTAGCAGTGGCATATTACCTCTAGGAGCAGTATCCGAGCTCAAAATTCGTAAACTGTAACCCAACTTTTGATGGACAGAGGTGAAAGGGCGAAAACCAAGGGGCGCCTTGTTATGCTCCGGGCTTCAGACAAAATAACATAAGATGAATTGGCGAACATACGTTTGTTTTCGATAATTCTCATCAGGCCTTTACATTTTTATGGTAATTAAGAAAATAGACTATGCGGGTTGGTAGAAAAAAATGAATGGTTTTAAGGGCAGGGGAAATGGGAGGGGGGGTCGAATGCGGTCAGAGTATGATCAGCGATAGGGGGAGCTGGTAGTCGGCTGAGGTGCGAAGCTGGTGGCTGTTGTATTAGCAGCTTTTTACCATGGTAACTGCGGCGCTGCGCCGAAATTCTTTTGGGCACAAATACCGTTCGGCGTAGCCTGATGGTGGCTGCTTCTGCCGTAGCCAACAGACGCTGCCAACGAAGTGTTGAGTAGCTAGAGGGTACCTCGTAGATCACTCGGAAGGCCTCTTCGGCATCCACGCGATGGTCAGAGTCTACCAGATGCGCTAGAATGGAACTGTTTACACCCTTAAGTTGACCCTTTCCTTACAATGCTGAAATTTGTTCTTGGACTCCTTTGGACAAACGCCGGCTCGTGCGACCAATATATCCCACCCCACAAGAGCAGGTAAACGAATTTTTGCACATAGAAATGATCTGGGCTAGTAGTTTGTCTTTGATCTCTCCGTATAGGATGGGATTGGTCGAGAAAAGTGCACGGGCGTTGGCTGCTGGGAAGGTGGTTGCTACAGCTTGACTCAGGCGCCTCCTTAGAACCTCGCTTGGTTCGTCCCCTTGAAATGGGACCCTGATGAATATTCGCTTAATGTCTGCTGTTAACACTGCGGGTTTTGGTGGCCTTTCAGCCATGTGCTAAGTAATAAATCGACTGGGATACCCATCGTGTCGAAATACGCCTTCAACAATCCTAAGCTTTTCTTCTATGCTATCATTCGAGCAGATCCTTTTTGCCCTTTTTGTCAAACATCGTACTAAATACCGTTTGAAGTTTTACTTAATTACCATATAAATGTAAATGCCTGATGAGAATTATCGAAAACAAACGTGTGTTCACCAATTCATCTTCTGAAATTTTCAGTGGGAACTTTCGCAAACATAGCATCAGCCGATTTGTATTCTCCTTTTTGAGATTGAGGGACTATGAGCACAGCGCTGACTTAAATCAGCGCCACTTCTGACTAATACTAGCGTCAGCAATATCAACAGCACAACTAGCCATCAGCTAGCCTCATAGGTAGTAGTAGAAATAACAGTACCAGCCTTGGTTTCCTGGAGTCTGTCTTGCCACCTACTGGAACTGAGTGGGCGTAAATAGTGTGGTCACTCTCTCCATTCGCCGTCCCTGGTTTTGGGCATATGGTGGACCTAATCGAAATCGATGGTCAAAATGTCATATAAACCAGGCAACATATCACCTGATTTCTACTGTAATCTTACTACCAATCACGTTTGCTTTATATTTTTAGATTAAGATTATAAATGGAGGGTTTTGCGGATTTGAATAATTCATTTGACCTTTTTGTTATCAGAACTTTAGTTTTGGAAAGGGACCAGTCGAATAGTCACAGGCCTGTGTTATGCTTTATTAAAAAACAAATTGCCAGATATTCTCTCATTGCAAAATGTAGTTTCCACATGCTTGCAAAATAATGTTTACCTTGTGTCCCTATAAAATAAAAAGGGGCATTTCCTCTTTGCGTCACTGCTTCAAAAGGTGGCCAGCTAATCGATTTAACTTAAGTCTATTAAGGGCAGTATAGGCAAACAGCTTTGAACTTCCTATTGATATATAGAAGTTAAGAAATGCATTGGCACAGCCGATGTTTTTCAAAGAAGGTCGTTTATGAAATTGTAGGCGGCTACTCACTTGCTTCAAGAAATGCAATCACATATAACACACAGGTAACACAAGCTAGCTGGTGTAACGGAGCAAAAGGGCCAGACAGTGAAAAAAATACTAAGACCTAGCCCGGAATTCAAAAATGGAATGCAATTTTTGGTTTTATATGAGGAAAATTATCGCTGACTCTTGATTTCATCAGAGGCTGTTAACTGACATTCTCAAGACTGTTTAAAAAACCTTTTAAACATTACGCCACTCACAGCAATGGGAATATTACTTTACAGATTCAAAGTTATATTATTACAAAATGCTGACCATAGTCTTGACGGCATAAGCACATTGAATTTAAAGAGTTGCGAACATTGCATTTTGTATATTGTTTTTCAGTATTTTTATCTGACGAAAATTCATGTTTTTATCGATGTCGGAAAATTCATTTTTCACCGATGCTGTCATCCTCAGTGTTGTCCAAACTTTTGCTTTTGATAATATTAATGAATAATTACCGGATTATCGCTTAGCAAATCTCTTGCCAGCGCAAGCATCTACGTCATTGTTTCTTAAACAAAATTTGCATGATGTTCTTTGTATGAAATTCCGATCGCATAATACCATCTGAATGCGTTCTTATGCTTACTAAGAATAAAACTTTGCAATGGCAGATGGTCCGCAATGAATAAACGCGTCAAATTTAAGACAATTATTGCTAATTCTTTCCTGTTTTATGTGATTTCCTGACTAGACTGGTCCATATGTTCCTAACAAAGCTTGGAGAAAGCCTCAATACCTGCGCCTAACAGTAGTTTAAATAAATCTTTATTCATCCTTTTTTCATTTCTGATGAGAAGTAATTGTCATCAAGCTTATGAAAAGTCCACTTTTTTATCTGAATTCTTAATATGCTGACCCTATTACTATTGGTAGTACTTGCTTGAAACGGAAGCAGCATTCGTTCTCCTATGATTTATGTTCATATTCGAAATGTATGAAAGATAAATTTGGTTTGCTCTTCTTACTGCATACGCGCTTAGTATGTGTGACAAAATGTCGTTGACATTTCTAATATATCTGTTTGGATCACGTAATTTTCAACAAGATAATATCATTCATTACGCATCAACCTTATTTCTATATTACGCTTTAGAAGGTACACAGGAAGGGACTTCAAAAGCTGAACCGGTTGTTTGTTTTTTTGAGAAGATGGTACTTGTTATTGCGTGTTACCATTTTACTGTTGCACGCATGAAAACAGTTTTTCATCTTTATATTGTAAACCTAAATGGACCACCAAATAATAGTACACAAAAGCTGAAAACTTAAATTTGCCATTTTCGCCCAGCAGAAAATGCCTGTAAGGGTTTTTCTTGGAAAGCTTTTGCTTTCATTTTATATAATAGAGTTGGAAAGAAATCCTCTTCAAACGATGCTTTATACGTTCCGAGGGACTTTCGTTAATGAAACGAAACAACATATGGGGTGCCCACTTATTATTTCAACTTCAGTCAAAATAGTAAGTGAATTGTGCCATCCAATGCTTGCGTTGTTTGAACATTGTTATTACGCTGATACTCTATATTATTAGTAGAGACTTGAAGAGTTTCAGATGATAACATATTCCTTATGTTTGGGCTTTTGACTGACCAAGCGCAAAACCCCTAGGAAAGGAGCATTTAAAAAAATATATTCTTCAGTTATGTACTAAACATTTTCCCCCTTAACTTGAAATTTACAAGTTTTGACGTCGATGGAATTCCTAACAGATCAAAATTCATTTAGTTAAAAACATCTGGATTTTTGCTAGATGGCTTGTTTCATGAAACTGATTTGACGTTCCATCAGATGAAATATATGAAGTGTCAAGAGATCTGGTCATTGACTGCCAACTTTGCAGCCAAATCTAGGAATTGTAGTGAAAAAAAACAACTAGATAAAACTTAAAAGTACGCAAGAGTCTCAACCTCATTTGCCCTACTAACACTTATAAATTTTAAATGGACTGCAGGGCTGCCTCTTATGAATTTTTCTTCATCAGGCCCTGCTAGCACTTCGATTAATAATGTTTATGTTGTGAAGGCAATTTACTTATTTTCTGATGTTTGTCTAAGTTAAGCACAACAGAGTTTTTAAAGACTCAACAGATTTCCCCCAGGAAATCTAATTTGCCTACTTGCCGCTCAGCAGCCGCTTCTAGGCGTTGTAATGCTGCCGGCTGGACGTAATTCTATACCCTACAGGAAGTTAAGAACTTAGAATCTGGGGCATGATTCGGACTAGAAACAGGAAAAAGCAAACGCCAAATAACATTTACGAAATCATTTTCAATGCAGGATTCAAGTGCTTATCTGGTTAAGTGAGGCACCTCACCTTACTTTTTAATTTATCGTAGATGATAATTGACGGGCAGAATCCTTGGCAGTTACAGTAGGTTGTTCCGGAAGTGAAGAATATGGCGGATAGAAGATATTCAACCATTTTAATGACGTAACTTAGCATAAGTTTTGCTGCTGCAATAAAGTGGCAAACGACATCGGCCAGTAAAGTGGAAATGTCCTCTTATCAGATCGGCTTCTGTCCAAGAAAGAGCGCAGAGTGTGGTGTGAGATGTTTTATGTTATTAAAAAAATGAGTGCTTATGCCTAGCATAACGCTATATAGACCAAATTATCCAAAAAGTTGTTAAACTGACGATCACTATTTTGAATTCGAAGAGCAATTGTGGGTTGAATGCCACTGTCGGTCCCAGATCAGTAGACGAAAGCCCTTACCCCTGAAATACAGCATCGGGTGTATTGAAGTGTTTATAGTCCATGCAATAAAAAGGAAAGGAAATAGGAATTGAAAAAAATCCGAAGGGCAATTGGCGAGCATACGTATGCTTGCCAATTGCTCTTCAGATTTCTGTGATGGTAATTTTCGTAACCATCGAAAAAAAGTTTTTTAAATGTAGAAAAACAGAAATGATCATGTTATTAATCTAACTTTTGTAAAAAAGAGCGAACCATAATCAAAAATGTGAAAATATTTAAAATACCAGGAAATAAATAAATTGAGAAAACTAACTAAAAGTCGAATCCCTAAACACGGCCACCATCTGTGAGAACACCGATTCCCCACTCTTCCCTACGTGCTGGACCAAAAATCCTCAACAAGCTGGCGCCAGCATATGTGAGAAGAGTTACCCCGTGATGACTAAATAATCCCCGCCTACGCCGAGTCGCTTAAAAACTATATATAACTGACCATTTTAGCCCCTGCAACTGTACTGACGTGACGAGGAACTGCTAAAAACATAGCTTGCTGAATTGACTTTCCAGAATTGAAACCAAGAAACTAAAAGACGTGAACTAAAGTAAGGTGAGCTCACTTAAATTTAAAAAAAACAATCTAAAACTAAAAAAAATTTCCAACATAATAATGAAATGGAAAGCAAACTAAAAACTGAAGGTTTAGATCAATAAGTTAAGTTAACGAAATAGAATGCTGTTACGCATGTAACGTGAAGAGATGCATAACGCTTTGTGCCACAAACTATACTTATACAGCTTCAGAATTGTAAGCTTCGCATCAGGTTAGTTTATGTAGACGACTTCCTGACCAGCAAATATTTTTTTAAGTATGTCAAGAAGCCCAATAAGTTTAACGTATGAGTAAGTTGAAAAGTCAAACTTTTTCGCAGCTAAAAAACCATAAGTAAATAGGAAATGTAAGTGAATTACTATGTCTACTTACGGCGCAGTGTTCTTTTGCAAAACTTTAGATTATTTGAACAATTTTTGGGATACAAAGTAGGATTACATTTGATTGCTTTAGTGGAAGATGAAGATTTTAAAACTTTGGAATATAAGATCAAACATAATATCGTATTTATGTTTAAAAGCGATATCATCTCAAGATTGCTTATCCCCCTGATTGTACGACTTTATGTAAAAACAGCAATTTAGGCCCAAACAACGTAACCGAAAAATGGTACAGCAGACCAAAATATCTATTTTTAGCTTATAAGCCAGCCATACCCAGCCTAGGTGATACGCAATCCGAGGCCTGGAATTCGGGACCAACTCATTAGAATTCCACCGCTCTATGCATTTAACTATTTTCTTCTGCCATGGCAAGGCTGCTGGTAGAAATTGAGTATAAAGGCAGGACAAAACGAAGGAGTCTCGTAACCGAAAGGTGGGTGTCCACTCACTTACAAGGAAATAGGGATTTTTGGCGAAGGTATTTTAGGTAGTGTATCCCATATGCCTCCTTGTCTCAGCATTTTGTCCTACGGAATCAATATTTATAGGGGTATCGGTGATGGGAAAATAGGATATGCACTGAAGAAACTTTGTAGAAGTAGGCGTATCGTGAAGAGAGGCAGTTGAATTTGTTTCCCGCGGCCAATCGGAGTAACTTTTTATGCACAGTGCTTTGCGCTACCAATTAAACTAATCTAAATCCGGAATGGCGAGTCTAACCCAAGGTAAGTTGAAGTATATGACCTCCAAAAAATCAGTCCAGTTTTTTTTAGAAATTTTAAGAAACGTTCACTTTAATAATTGAATTTTTTACGTAATACGTTTGAAAGTAATACGGATTAAGACAATTTGTAGATTTAAATAAACATTATTTTCAAATACAATAAAATAAAAATGCACATAGCTGTTATTAAGGCATATTTTACTGCCTTCACTAATTCCCCACTATTATATCCTCTATAGCTGCTGTTTCCGCAGGTCAAAGTGCTGGGTCAAGGGGTTTATGATGTGCACTACTTAAATTACTCTTGCCGATTTTTTAAAGGTAGAAAAAACCAACAATAGGCTGCCTACACCTGTGGCCTCTGCATGAACCAGTTTTAAATAGGCAGAATTGCGCAACATAAACCACATTCTCTCTTCCACTGCTCAAGACTTTGCGAACACTTGTAGAGATGTGAGCCTGCGCAGTTGCTTACAGACAACCCGCTCATATCTGCTGCACGCTATCTTGTCCCCATAGCATTTTGCATATTTCAAAGAGACATTTTCGGAGCTTCAGTCGACGAGAGTGCTAATAGCATTTCACAAATAAGAATCCATTACAATCTGAATGTCATTCCTACAGTCTGTCCATTATGTAAATGTATATATATATATCGATAAGCAGTGCGCTTTAAAGTAGGAATTCACTTTAACCTTACTATTCTTGCCACATTATGTATGCTTTCTCATAAAATGTTAGGTTCTAATAATACATATTCTTAATTGATATCAGGATGCCGGCTTTTGATACACCTTTTTTCCTTCAGTTATCTAGTTAATGTTGTGGTCAGCAGTCAACGTCAATTATTAGACGAAAATTCTCCTTTCTGAGTTAATTATTAACTGAACCTTAGAACACTCAAACCAAGCAAGTTAAAACCCATCTTCATGCTGTGCTCCCTCGAGGGTTTTTAGCAAACTGAAATCCAACAAGTAGAAGTGAAATGCACAAAAGCCGGAGACACGGGTCCATTGTGTTGTTGGATTCGATCGCGAATATTCACACTGATAGATGGACGCTGACTGATTGCTCATGGGACTCACTAGTCCCGTTCTGCGTGGAGGCCTCGCCAACAGTCACACATTGCCAAGTTTTTTAGACAAAAGAACGTTGCCATCAAAGGAAAGGGAGACTGGAATGATGATTGATAAAAAAGTGGTCGTAGTTAGCCACCAAAACACAGGTTGTGAACCATCCGAAACTAAAAATACCGCTATGTTGTCCAGAAATCCAATGTTCAAAACAGTGGTCTGTGGCCAAAAGCATGTGTTGGCTATCGTGTTGTTCGTACTCTGTTGATATGGGTTATGTTTTT
This sequence comes from Ligula intestinalis, assembly GCA_036362985.1. Taxonomy (NCBI): domain Eukaryota; kingdom Metazoa; phylum Platyhelminthes; class Cestoda; order Diphyllobothriidea; family Diphyllobothriidae; genus Ligula; species Ligula intestinalis. The sequence continues at coordinate 15,434,478 of JAYGXS010000010.1, forward strand.
TCACGAGAAGATTCCATGGTAGGTACTCATTGATATAGCGGAGATCCTGAAGCTGAAGAGGTTTAAAACCAGCTTATACAGTCTGCACTAACAATCGTGTAACTTTCATGACGAAATGTACATTGGTTATTTAACATTAAAATAGTCACATTATTTCAATTCATCGAAGACATTTAATTCTGCACAAGTCTTAACTTGGAAAAATCATCATTTTTGTGAGGTTTATTAAGAGAAGTGTGCGTTGATTTTGACGAAATTGTGAGTAGTTTCATATCGGAGGGATTTCCTATTTCATATGACAGAACCAAACTTTTTAATCAGTGTAGATTTCATTGTAGAGGAACTACAAAATAAGTAAAAAAAAGGTATATAAGATAGCCCTCCCAGAACTGGAAAATTTTGTCCAAAAATTGTCAGACGTTAGTGAAGTCAAGTTGAAGGTATCGCATTTTTTTCAGAAAAAGGGCACGATTTATGTTTTAAAAGTTATGCTTGTCAAATCTGTGATTTTTTTCGCAAAAAATGCAATAACAACGAATTGTTAATTGCATTGTGTTTTACCGCCTCACGTACCTGATTGAAAAGCAAGGTGTCTATATATGTTACGGTGAAGTAAATGTATAACAGGCCTTGCTAGGTGAAAGTCGTATAGATATTCGTCAGCTGAATATCCAATTACAGTATTTTTAAAGAGATAACCTATTACGAACGTTTTGTATAAATATAAGGAACAACAGTCCAGTTTTCATTGCGACGATCTATTTTCTCGACAATGTGGTTAGTCGTTTTGAGCAATTTCCAAAGACGATTAAAATGGCCAACTTCACAAGAATAAATATCCCAAAACTCATATTTCGGTTCATGTTCTTTATGTTTAGCTTTTTCAATGGTTTTAATGTAAACGTCGAACAGAAGATGAATTGATGGAGTAACAAATTAAGACACCAAAAACACACAAACTTGAGCCTGAATTTAAGGGACAATACTATATAAACAGTTGTGCATGAATGAATACATATAAAAAAATTTTGAACAAAGAAAATTCCTTTGTATATAAAAAAAGCAGATACATCAAGTTTTAGATTAACCGAACATTTAAATTCGTTGATCTTATTAAAAGGTAGCTTTTTAGACCTCTGGAACCTGGATTTTATCAGGAAAATTGTATATTTCCTAGCAAACACTGAGTACTTCTTACAAATCTTTTAAGGTTTAAATATGTCAGGTGCTGTTCAGGATTATTTCTAAGTTTTTCTAAAAGCGTTTACACCGGTATGCGAGTAACAATTAATTTTTTAACAAAATTACGAAAGTTGCACGATGTTTAGCGCATACTTTACTTTGGCGCTATCCCATTTCTTACCCTGACACGTAACGTTATCCCCCTCACGATATTATTATTTCCTTCGGAAATAAGCCCCACACGTGCACATTTTGGCATGCTTCAAAAATATGTTGCAACTAACTGCAAGAAAAAACTTTTTTAGGACAACTAATTTTATTAAGAGAATAATCCGCAGACTGTCACACCTTTCCTCACTTTGGCAGTTCGAGAGCTGAAGCCGGAAGTCATACGGCGTCTACGGAATCTTTGTGCTTTTCAGATACGCATTCAGGGATCTGAAAACCGAGCAAACGTAAGTTTGTTCTGCAGTGTTGAGGATTAAAAAAGCCAGTGATTTCCACTAGTTAAAGTTTTTTTTTTCAGTTTGTTTTTGCGACGACTGTAGTGTTCGTAAACCTCTATGTGCGGTATATTGCTTGACTCGTTTTTTCCAAAACCATAAAGCAAACTTGCCCATATGGCGAATGTTATCGTAAAGTAAAAATTGGATTGGGTTTCCCTCGGTTCTCAGTTATTCTCCACTGGATTGCTCTCGCATTTTTTCGATTATTTTTTCATAGGAGTCCGAGTTATCCAGTTTAGTGTCAATGCTCACCTAAAATGTTGGTTGATGGTATCTGCACAGATTGCCGACCAAGGATTCTGAACGCGCTAAACAGCGTACACACTGATCTTCCATGTAATAAGAATGCCGTGCAAAATATTATGAATTAAAGACTAAATTGCATCTACCAATGAATGTGAAGCACTGTTTGCCTTATATTTGGATCATGGGTCTTATAGGGTAATATAATTATAAAGGCAACGGTATGACCTTTGCAATGAGGTGTGCAACGTGAAACCACACGGAAACGCTCGACGGATGGAAGACTCCTCATAATGCAGTACAAATCGGGTAACTGAAATGAACTAAAGTGTGCAGCTTTGTAGAAGCAATCAACGTTTGATGGTTTCAAAATTCATTTGAACTTACTATGGCATAGTCGGCGACCTTAGCGGGATTCCAACCCAAACCAGTAAAGGAAGGCTTAAGTACATCCGAAGTCAACTGACTTACAAGCACCCAGGGTAGCCTGAATTCCGAAAATTGTTATAAAATATGGTAGTAAAACTGCACCTATAAGACAGGCAAAACAGTATTTAATCCCAGACGGTGAGATTTTGAATTGTGGTCATCTAGCACAGCATGTATGCCAGAGGGGTAAATGGCACCATCCTGACACAGTAAAGTCATAAATTAAATGAAGTATGTGAAACTAAGCGTTACAAATTTTACACTCATCTCTTTCCACTGACATTTGATCACGGGATATGGCCTGCTTATATATGCAGTTTGCTAGTCTAATCCACTTCCACTTAAACGATCGAACCATTCAGTGACTTCGAACAGCTCAAGTGGGTGCGTTCAACTTCAACGCTCAGTGTTTAAACCTTGTGCATTGAAAAAAAACTTTCTGGTGTTAAAATTTAAAAGTGTTTATCAAGCATATATTGAGTACAATCAAATGTTTTTTCAGGAAATCTGAAGAATATCCCAAGTGAAAGTAAACAGTGACTAGTGTACTCATTTACGTTAACTGTGGTGCGTTTACGGTGCAGTGAAATACCTGAAAAATGTTACAATTTTATTTTAAAGCAATGCTGCGGAAAATTATAATTTTCTAAACTATTTTGGGAGCACATTGTTGGTCTGAAGGCTGCTGAAGAGTTCTCTTAAAGTTTCAAAATTAACTGTGTCACCGCAATTTTGCGAGGTTTTCAACGATATCTTCAGTCTTAAAGTTCAGATGGCAACCACAAGTTGCGAATACGAAAAAAAAACATAAAGTGGAATTAAACAGAAACGGCAAAACCTGTGAGTTGTTGATAAATCCTGAACCACAGAAAATATTCCATGAACAAAGCGATTGAAAAATGAGCGGAAATACGCAAAATAATTACCAAGATAAGTTATTTTACTTCACATTTCTACTTCAAAGCATTTTTGTGGACAAAAAAATAAACTGCTATCGGGTTTTTCGACTAGCTTTAACGTTTTTCGTTTTGGAAAAATCAGTATACTACAAAAGCTATTACTAATCAAATGAACTTTCTGAAAAATTTAAAATATATAAGGCTTTGCAACATGAATGGTAAACATCCGCCCAACTTAGGTGTTAAAAATAGCGAAAATTGGATTAGAAGCAAAAGTTTCCCCAACAGAATTTATTTGCTTCACTTTGTTAGGTAAGAGTTAACGGTGAAGACTTTTCAGCTGCATGGGCAAAATAAAATTTGTGACTATAAATTGAACCTAATTTGCAAGATTCGATTTTGGAGTTTCTCAATATCTGATCCTACCGTGGACAAACAATCAGCAGAAAAGGTATTAAATGAATCCCGCAGATATTGTGTGATAAGTATTCCAGAACACTAGTTGCCTCATTGCCGCATTTTTCCGATTTCACAGAGATGATGATCGAGACGTTAATGTTATTATCAAAACGAACATACAATCTCTGCCAAAATGATAGGTGACATAACCGTGAAATATATAACTGCACCAATCACCCAGCGTGCTTGTCTTTCGACATTTTTATAAGAAACAAAAATAAAGTGACATACGGTGATAAATACTGAAAACGTATATCCACGAAAGTGCTACTTTTTTAGGTAGATTAAATGATGTCCTCAAATAGCCCTGATATATGGAGGAGCTTCTCAACTCTAAGCGATATGAATAGTTGTTTTATGGTATCGAAGCTGAAAAGTGCGCTTAAATGCGGAAACGAAAAGTAGCTTCTAGTGCGAATACATTTATGTTTGACTGATGTAGTCAGAGCATATAGGTTCAGTTATTGGTTCAGTTATCGGTTAAGGTTGCACTGCTCCGCTCGGAGTAGAAAATAACGTAGGAAGGAATGATAGTAATGAAGCTTCTCAATAGACTTGAGTTACCAAGTCAGCGACCGGTTTGTCTTGCTTTTACTACGCTTACATTTCATAACTGCCTACGTATTACATGGTAGGAAATATTCTTTATCACAACAAAGGTACGAAACTATCAATTCACACTGTACTCCCCACAAAAGCATCTTTAACTTTCTGCGATCACTGTTATTTCGATTACTTTCAGTTAAGCATATTTCAGATTTACTTTATAACTTCTTTTTTTTTAGTTTGAATTAAGTTTCACTTTGGATCACTTTAGTTATTGTTAAGTAAGCTTTTAGTTAGCATTTAAAAAAATTTTTTAGGTTTCTTACTTTGAATACACCTGCATTTTATTTTATTTTATTTTTATTGAAAATATTCAGTTTAATTTTAGTTTTAAGTTTACTTTTTGGTCATTTTTTCTTTGATTATTTTTTCTTTAATTGTAGTTTATATTTAAGATTATTTTTAATTGCATTACTTTGATTTTATTTTGTTGACTCCTCTGCGCAGTTTCGTAATTCGTTCATAGTCCGTTATCTATTGCTCGTACTGTTTATTTTAGTTACTGCGCTCTTTTTATTGCCAAGCATTATATTATTTAACCAATTAATCCCATTATTTTCTATTTTTATACGTACTTATCTCTTTATTATTATTTTTCTTTCCCTTGATATGTCTACCAGTTTTATATCTATAACTGCGGATCCGTTACAAGAAAATGCTGTGGTTTTCGCTTTCTGTAGTGAACCCAAAACCAAGATGTTATCACTGAGTCTTGTTAATTGTTTGTCTTATCTGACCGCTAAGTGGAAATTTGTTTTTTTCTTTCAAAGGCATGATATATTGTAGAATTAAGTGAAATCTAAGCAACAAACCAGGGCGATTTGGCCAGAAATATGTGCACATATGTGTTGGGAGGAACTTTTAGGAAGCTTGAAGTTATCATTAGGTAAACGCTGCCTAATTTTCTCAATAATTACCGAGACAATTGTGCGAATCCAGAAACCCATAAAAAGTATTATCTTAAAAACGCTGCATTTATTAACGTTTCCATTAATGAACAATTGTTATTGTAAGCTGGCTTCACCTTGTGAATTAGGTTGATGATCAACCTTCAATCTATCTGTCGCTGGTGAAACCCACTCTGTGTTATCAATTTTATTATTGCAGTGGCGGCTTCCACGCGTGCTGACGCATGTTCAACTGCAAAATGGCACATGCCAGCATGCTGCGCTAGTTTATATAATTTGGTGTTAAAACGCTTTCTGCAATAACCTCTGTTACTTGGGCGTTGTCTGGTAATTAGAAGAGCAGGTCGTTGGTCTAGGATCGGCAATGAAAACTTGCCAACTTAGCCACACATGCTCAATCGTAAAAAGGTATCTTAACATCCCTGACTTATGTAGTTTCACATGTCCATGTTAGCTCTAAGGTTGCTTAATCGCTGTAAATTATTGGAAACATAAATCAACCGATGACAATTATTGACTTTGATTTGCAAAAAACTCAAACGGTCAAGAAACCTCAAAGAGGTGGCCTTTTGAACAACCGAAAAAAGTACAGATTACAATTTTTTGACACATGGAATGGAAATATATCTCATCCATTAGTTCAACACTTTTTGCATCAGAACAAGCGAGAGCATGGAACGGAAACACTGTAGATCGTTGCATAATAGTTTGCAGTTCATAAAATCCTTTCTGAAATACTGTGGCAGCCAACCCTTCTCTATCCTGCGGTCCAGTTCTCCGTTGTAAGATTACTGAGAAGATCACGGCTCCTTGCCTGTTTGGCCGGTGACTGCAGAGGACCTTGAACTGTGCACCACTATCTTCTGAATGTAAGGACGGCCATCTACAACATGTCTACCTGCCAGTCAAGAATATAATATAAAAAGCTATAGTTCCCTGCAGTTGTTTACCGGTTCTTACTACTTTCTAATGATTTATTAAGTATTACTGAATCCTTATCCTCAAAGGTACCTACAAATTTCTGAACCATACAGGTGAAAGAATATGCCACAAGAAAATGCATGCAGACTTGTCAACTGGTTACTTTTGTTGCTCGAAGAAAACTACTACAGTGAAGCATTGGGTGAGAAGCAGCCACATCTGCAAGCATAACATGTAACGAGACAGCCACTCGCAAAATTTTTTTTCTTCGCTTGACGAACTTCCGCTCAGTTAACCAGCTGTCAGTGCGTTTGGGTGGGTGGGTGCGCCTGTGCCCACTGTTGAATATTCCTCGCCAGGCGTGGGTCCTCAGTCGCCTACAGGCAGGCAGACGGTGAACTGATGCAATTTGATCAGCTACGCTTCGCAAGACGAACATTTCTCATGACGAAAAACGGATTTAACTCGTTAACCAAGGTTCCACTTGATATGCTTACATGGATTTTAAGAAAAACGAAAATAAAACTGGCATTCAAGCAAACGGGATTTTTATGTGTCCAAACAAATCGATGAAAACCGCAAAAAAGCCCAATCGTCCGCAGTTGGCAACATTGATATGGAGTTTTCTCGCTAAAAGCCTAAACTTTAATATAATAGGAAAGAAAGGCTACACATTATAGCCACTTTTGAGGTTCGCTGGCTTAATGGTTCACAATTTTGAGGCCGAGCAATGCGATTGCATTTACATCTGAATTTCGGTCAAGTGATCAGTAGGAAAGTGATTTCGCCAGTGAAAAAAATATCTGACAATCGGTAAAAAAAAACAAATGGCAATGAAGTAACAATTTGCCGCCTGCTCGCCGTCATTAGCATCATCAAACCCATCATCTTAATAGCTCGGGTTACTCTTTAGATGTGGCGCTCGACCATCGGAGTCTTCAAGAGTGTACATTCTGTCGGCTGAAAAACAAGAATATAACGGTTTCTATGGAATTGGCACGTTCTAATCCGATGTGAAGACAGAGCAGAATAAAGTCTGTGAATTGGACCAAAAAGTTTACTTCTGATTCTCGTAGACAGTGATAAATACAATCGATAGGCTATATGGAAGAAAGCAGGGCTACTACATAAACCTGGGAAATATAGTCCTGTAATGCTGATTGAACTTGACCTGTAGCTTGCTGGTCGCAATGAAAGATTGCATACGGGATCAGTAAGCAGGTCTCCAGGTTGCAGTGATTTGTTTGGCCCGATTGACGACGTCAGTTTTCGCTCGCCATTGTTTCGATTTTTAATGAATCAGTACTTACTCCTGATCATTCATATTAGCCTTGAAACCAAAAGTCGTCTTCCTTCAATGCTCATTATCTTGCGCTGGTACTACCTTTCGTACACGAAAATTTAGAAGACTTAAGGTGACAGTAAATTCAGTAAGTAATTCGACGCCAAAATAGTAACAAAATAAAGCAAAGGAAAACTAGGTGACTATTTTCTGCACTATAAGTTAATTCAGCTATTCATTATGCCTTTAAAAGTTCCAAAATTTAATGAGTCGTGAGTTCATTTCCTATTGCTATTGCTATTGGATAATTATACTAGATCATCAGCTCTTACCCCAAAATAAATAAAGATATATTCCATTGTACTGAAGTATAGTTTATGTGGTAGATAAGTTGACTAAATGATGCATAATAACTCGATAAATCATCTTCAATACTCAGTTTTGATGTCTGTTTGACTAGTGATGGAATTGGATTGAATTCGCATGGTTTGAAGTTTTGAGCAAAACCAAGGCGATTGTATTTCAAGTTCTATACAGAAAGATACCGTCTTTGGACAAAAATTGAATCAAAAAACCTATTATTCTATACAATCTTCCGTCCAATTTCCTTCGATGCCTCCACTGCTCGACGAGGAACTCTTCTACAAATCGGGCATCTCGCTGAAAATATTGGCTCAGCCTTCACAGTCTACTTGTCCCAATCAGTCTCGTCAGGGCTCTGAGGAGTATCCATGAACAGGCTGGGTCGTTATATTTATATACTGCAGTGTATAATTACTAGAAGACTATAATTATCGAAGTAAAGGGCACCCTATCGTTTACTATCTTGCTTTTTTTCAACACAAATTAGTACCAGTTGGCAACTATACGACTACACTATCTCAGTGTACAAGTGCTAAAAGACTTAATTTATATAATTGAAGGCCACCATATCGTTTGTATTTTTCTTGCGCCAATATACTTCCTGGCAGTAACTATTAGACTACACTATCTCGGTTGCCGCTACGTCTAGTCTGACCAATGCCGAAATAGTTTATAAGTACAACATTTTAGCTTAAAGTTGTAGCATGCAGAACGTAGAAGTTCACGACCAAACTGCGGGTGAAAAAAACCTTTTCTGGAGCCGGCGTCGATCCCCCATCCTGCGATTTAGAAGGCAAGCATCTTAGCCGCTCGGCCACTGCAACCCAGCTATGCGAGTCACACGATAAATTCTGCCAACGAAAGGTAAGAACAGTGACACGGATGACATGCATTGCCCGATGGCATGCGAACATTGCAAACATTGCCGGAAAATATCGAAGTTGGAGCCACGTATAGATTTACTAGGGGATGGTATCATATGGTTTCTCAAGCATGGCACATTAGAGCCGCTAGATGAAACCAGTGGAAATCAGCAGCTAGAATCCGTCTTAATGGAAGTCTCTACCAGGCACCAGCCAATCGGTGTAAGCGTGACTAAAACTGAGGAGAAGCAAACACAAACAAGCCCTTATCTACCGTCTCAAGAAAGTTCAGGTTCTAGGATCATCGAAACGGCCAGGAGAAGAGGGAAGCGTCTACCTGGCCAACCGGTCTCACCCTCTTCACCGGTCAAAAGTAGTGAAATCGCACAAAAGGGGATCTGAGAAGAGCTGGAAGAAGAAAAAAACACAGTATTTGCACCAAGAAAACTGCGTCCAATGCACACAAAGCGATGACAGCAAAGGATGCCACCGAAAAACAAACGAGGGAGCCCATACTTACAGTGCAGGCCCCCACAGTTGATCAATCAGCCATCACTGAGGCGAGTTTAAACGATCTCGCCGTAGACAACAAAAACACGATTGGTTTGCCCCGTAAAGGGCAGGCTGCCGCGGAGACAGATACGAGGGAGCCCACACTTACAGTGCAGGCCCCCACAATTGATCAATCAGCCACCGCTGAGGTGATTTTAAACAATCTCGCCGTAGACAACAAAAACACGATTAATTCGCCCCGTAACGTGCAGGCTTCCGCGGAGACAGATATGAGGGAGACCATACTTACGGTTTAGGCCCCCACACAAGACCAATCAGCCAACGCTGAGGCGAGTTTAACCAATCTCGCCATAGACAACAAAAACACGATTGGTTCGCCACGTAAAGTACAGGCTGCCGTCAAAAAAAAACGAAGGAAAATATGAAAGCGTTGCACCAGGAAGTGACAAATGGCATAGAGGGGACGCAAAAAGACACCGAAAGGGGCAAAAGTTTCGTTGTACAAGGTCTACCGGAATCCACTGCCGGTATTGCTATTCACCAGAAAGTTGGTGACAGTGTCGCAGGCCTGAGCCCGAAGCCCACAGTAGAAAACGAGGGCAGTAAATCAACCATGGACTCCGGTCGCAGACAAGATGGTCACAATAGCAACACAAGAGCTATTAACGAGCAAGCAAGTGACAGTGCCGTAGGCAGGAAAAATGGCTTTAAGATAGACGGCAGCATCATAATACAGGAATCAACCGCAGCCACTCCCATGGACCGGCACTCCGCAGAGGTCCAGCTCTTCCATGCACTTGTAAACAAAATGCGGGGACCCAATGTACCATTAGAGTGCAAATCAGCCTTCCACCTTGGCAAACGGCCAGAGAGCCCAACTGGAACGGCAAGTCCCAGACCTCTGAAAGTGGTTATGACAAGAAGTCAAGACGCCAAGCTCATTCTATCTAGGCGTTTTAACGTAAAACAGTCTGACCCGGGAGTTTTTTTCAGCAGGAATTCTCAGCTGCAGAACGGAACAAACGTCGTCAACTTGTTTCTGAAAAGAAGGTGCGGGTCAGCAAGGGCGAACAAAACTTGGTTTTGACAACAACCATGTGATCCAACGTCCATTGTTCTCACCTTAGAAGGTCCGTTTCGGATAACCACACAGTCGGCTCAGTAGGGGGAGGATTAAGCCCAATCGACGAACATATGGAGGCAGAATGAAGGGGAAAAACATTTGGTTATTTACAAAAACCAAGTGATACAGCGTCCACTGTTCTTCCCCAGGAAATATCCTCCCCGGATGACCACACAGTCGACCCGGTAAATTGCGGGGAGAGCCTGACTGTAACAAATTCTCGAGCAAACAGAAAGTTAACTTTCATGTACACAAATGCACAGAGTATGCTTTCAAAGCTTGACGAGCTGAAGATTCATGCCTTTGAGTTATCACCAGATATAGTTTCAATACCGGAAACTTGGCTGTCTGAACAGGTAGCCGACGGCGAGGTATCCATGCCTGGCTATCAACTGTTCAGAAAAGACAGAGAAGGTCGTTAAGGCGGTGGCGTAGCAACATACGTGAAAATGGACTCACAGTTTTAGACAAAACGGATAAACTGGCGTGTACTTCCGAGGCCATCTGGCTGTCCAGTAAAGTACCAGGTGTACCTTACCTCGATGTACTGACACTCTACCGACCACCGAGAAGAGAGCCCGTAGTGGATGCCTCCTTGCTAGAGGAGCTGGAAAAGATTACTGCATGATCGGACATCCTGATTGTGGGGGACTTTAATGCGCCTCACATCTACTGGGGTGCGGCCTGCGCACACAGCTCTGATCTAACCTTCGACAGCTGCCTTCTGAGCATGACTCTAAAGTTATTTCTCACGCAACACGTCACTTTTCCGACAAAGATGCGCGATGGCCAACAGTCCAACTGTCTGGACCTCGTTCTCTCGAAATCGCAGGACAGCATCGACGAAGTGTCATGCCTCCCACCACTAGGTAAAAGTGACCATGTTGTACTGCTATGGGAGTACTTGTTATTCTCAATACTGGAGAGACCCTCAACAGCCAGATGAAATATTTGGCGAAGCGATTTCGATCGAATGAAGACTGAACTCAAACGCGCCGAGTGGGAACCTATATTTTCTGGAAACATAACTGCAGACTGGGAAGCATTCCGGAACACACTGCGCAGACTCATCGACAACCACTGTCCAATTTCGCAAAAAAAGGTGAACACTAGACCGTGATGGCTTACGCAGGCCTTAAAGTAGAAGTGGACAAAAAAAGGAAGCTGTGGAAAAAATGCTAGCAGACAGGACTACTGCATTTGTCAGTGCCTACAAAACTCAGAGAAACTGGGTCAAGTGTCTTATTCTCAAAATACCACGGGCTTTTAAAGCAGACTTGCTAAACCGGGCCACAGTGAACCCCAAACTTTTTTACAGTTACCTCAGGCAGAGTACCAAAAACAAAGGTCCGATAACCCTGCTGAGGACCGCTAAGAAAAGAGACTTGATAGGTGATGAAGCAAAGGCTGATCATCTTTCGAAATTTTTTCGGTCAGTCTTCACAAAGGAAACGGCATACGATCACCCCACCGACGACACTGAAGTGGATACAATAGTTGAGACTGTCCCATTCCCCGAGGCTGTTGTTCTAAAGAACCTCTTAAGGTTAAACTAATCTAAGTCACCAGTTCCCGACGACGTACCAGCCAAGATTTTGAAGGAGCTCGCCAATGAATTGGCCAAACCACTCTCTATACTCTTCCAAACCTCCTTCAAGACCGGATGCCTACCAGTAGATTGGAAATCTGCGAGGATTACGCCGCTATACAAGGGCGAAGCCGGGTCTCAGCGAATAACTACCAACCGGTCAGCCTTACTCCAATCTGTTGCAAAATCATGGAAAAAATTATCAAGCATAAACTTAAGCAGTTCCTGGAAAAAAACCATCTGCTATCGGATGCTCAGCATGGTTTTCGTAAATGTAGGTCCTGCGTTACAAACTTGCTCTACTGTTTAGAACGGTGGACTGAGGCCGTCGATAGTGGAAACTCAGTGCACGCTGTCTATATTGACTTCAAAAAGGCTTTCGATAGCGTGCCGCACCACCGCGTCCTTTATAAACTCAGCCGCATAAAAGTAAGGGGTAGGCTCCTTGCGTGGATCAAAAGCTTCGTAATCGGTCGCTCACAAACTGTCCACATCAGCGACAAACAGTCAGCCAAGGTTAAGGCTAAGAGTGGTGTTCTCCAAGGCTCCGTTCTAGGCCCTATCTTGTTTGTCATCTACATCAACGACTGTGTACGCAAAATGGATTGCGGTATCGTTATGTTCGCCGATGATATAAAACTTTGGAGCGTAATTCAAACTGCGGCTGTCGAAGTGCACTTACAGGAAAATTTAAATAGACTTCAAAAATGGTCGGCGGACTGGCTCTTACCATTCAATGAGAGCAAGTGCACTACCATTCAAGTCGGCAAATCCGGTTCTTCAAACGGAACGGCTTACCGACTGAATGACATACCATTGAAGGAAGTGAATGCCCAGAAAGACTTTGGAGTTTGGATCACGCCCTCGCTTAAACCCTTCCTGCATTGCACAAAGGTACCCAGTCCGCGATGTCGATCCTATACCTCATCAGACGAGCTTTTTCTACCTTCAATGAAGAGTGCTTTACAAACGTCTTCAGAACCTTCGTGCGACCGCACCTAGAATCCGCTTTCCAAGCTTGGAGACCCTGGGCCACGAAATACATCAACATCCTGGAAAAGGTAAAACAGCGCTCAACCAAACTTGTTATGGGGCAGGGCTCGCAGCCTTATGAAACATGGCTGTTGAATCTTAACCTCTTCCAATTGTAGCTTCGGGGCGACCTGATAATTGCATTCCGCGAAGTACGTCTTCAAGACTGCTGTCTTATATCAATGGATTTTTTCGAATTAGCAATGACCACGAATCTGAGGGGTCATCCTCTCAAAGTAGAGGTGACAGGGGTGAGGCTGGACGCTAGAAAACACTTCTTCTCAAAAAGGGTGGTCGAAGCGTGGAATTCGCTTCCTCAGGACGTCTTTATGTCGGAATCGCTAGAGGAGTTAAAGCGAAAACTGGATCGATATAGCAGTACTCGATGGATCGGAACTGACAATTTACAATAATAATACTACTTACAATTTTTCAGAAGTTTTAATTTTTATATCCATTCACGTTTGCTATTTATAACACCCTCCCACGCATAGCCTCATGCGAAGGTCTCCATGGTCTACCCTACTTGGCAATCTGTGTACCGTGATTACCCCGCTAGCGATTTTATCAGCCAGACCTGATGGCCTAAACATCCACCCTTGGTTCGACCCAAAGCGGACTGTCGACGATCTGAACAGATGCGTCTGTTTTGCCAGTTCCGTTAGCGGACTCTGCAATCAGCAAGGGAGAAGCAGGACGCGGCTTCCACACGGTGATGATCCTGGGAACCTTTGCAATGCCCCCCCTCAGTGGGAACCCCTTTTTTCTCCTAAATCGCACGCAGTACCACCACAAGAGCGACAGTTTTCTCATAAAAATCCCTGAGGAGTTTTTACGGTCTGCTCCTATTTTTATACTATGACACAGGACAACTGGCCTCGCCAACAGTCTGAGAAACAAATTTTCTGCCACCACTGCACATATGTACAAATAGGGCACTAAAAGGAATTTTTCCTACATATCCCTCAATATACTGATACTGATACCGAATCAAACATTAAAGTAAGCCTTGGCTTTTCAACAGCAATTCCTGAGTATAATTTATACTTTCCTCAAAAATTACTTGTTTGACTTAGTTTGGATTCACATATTTACAGATTATTAATGTAGACCAAAAGTTAATGGCCAATAAGCACCCAGGGAAGGCCTGAAGACCATGCAATGAACCCAACTCCTCGCACCTATGTAAACAGTGGCAGAATACCAGCGAAACACGTAAACAGGCTTTTATTTAGTGTGTCTCTTGACACAGTTGTCAATAATTGCGTAAACTGCCAAAGCATTTTTTACTTTTCGATACAAAACTTCACATATTTGTCGGTATCGAGGTTCTGCAGTCAAGAACTGAATATGCATTTGTCCCGTTCAAGCGACTCTTATCGGACATTGAAAGCTGTATACTTACAGGGCCTCCCGGAATGAACATCAACCAATTAGGATGACTGAACCTGCGAAGAAATTAATAAACAGACATTGAAAGGCTAATAAGTTTGTGAAGTAAAAGTATGACTGATGAACAAGCACTTTTTTCTTATCATATTTTGGCCGTCAATTTCTACGATATCCACTACAAGCTTCGGCGGGTTGAAGCACATGTTGGGGTGCAATGAGTTAGACTTGCGGGGCATCTATTTCACTCGCTGACCACTCCTTTCCGGGTTCCGATTGCCAAGATGAAGTCAAGAAGAACAGATATGAGGGAGGGCGCAGGCGGCTGGCGCGACTGAACTCAACAGGCGTACCAAAAGCACGTCTCGCTAGGTAGGCTCACGGCAGGGAGCGCCATACAGGCCACATGTGATTCTCAGCCCGCAGACAGCCACTATGGACAATAGGATACGCTGGACCGACTGTGGTATCCAAGAATCAAGGTCATTCCCTCCCTTAACGCCAACAACAGGCCGGTCGAAAGCAATTATAAATGTTTACGCTGAGGTCATGAGCAGCAGTGTGTTAACTAATTAGACCGTACTTGCAGTTTTGTTTCTGCAGTCTATTAAGGGAACGCAGATGCAGCAAAGAACTAAACCTGTAAAGGAATGCTGTGTGTTTAAATATATTGAACTTTGGCATCAAGAGAAGATATAGCGACCCAGAGGATTTGTTTTTTTTTCATATTTTATGGGTCACTTCAAGTAAGTCCTCAAACGGGTTTCATGGTGTTTGCTTTGACCTTATCAAAAAATATCACACCGTTTGGCCTCTGATTTTAAGCTAGTCTGGGTGATCTCCTTCAAACAGGTATCAACTCAATACACCATTGTTAACACTACAAACTTCCTTATACATGGCATTGAAAGAAGTTAATGCTGAAATCCGTGGACACTAGTCTACTGAGAAGCCTTTTGCAAAGAAAATGTTTTCAACACCCATCTTAATTTAGCAGTGCACAGTTGGTGGCAACCATGGCAGCCATTACATTAGATAGAGATTATGTATTTATAAAAGGACGCACATGTTTTGCATTATATTTCTTCAGACTGGAAACCTTCAATCATTCGAGTTTTGTACGCTAGGCTTTTTCAATTCTTTAAAATATTTTGGCCTGTTTTCCTGTACTCTTCTACGTCACCGTCGCCCGTGAAGTGCATTTAATGACTGGAAAAAATGTTAAATGATGTGGTCATGTTTCATGAAGTGCTCTGTCTGTATCTTCAAAATGTTTCTGCCATGTC
Source organism: Ligula intestinalis (assembly GCA_036362985.1). Classification (NCBI taxonomy): domain Eukaryota; kingdom Metazoa; phylum Platyhelminthes; class Cestoda; order Diphyllobothriidea; family Diphyllobothriidae; genus Ligula; species Ligula intestinalis. The sequence continues at coordinate 15,450,070 of JAYGXS010000010.1, forward strand.
TGTGCAGAACATATGCTAAACATTTCTCATTATTTTTCTGTTTGTCAATTTACTTTGATGGTTTTTACTCATCAGCAATTAAAATAAACAGCTTTTTGGGGAGAGGGAGGCCGAGCAAAAATTTTTCACTTCAAAATGAAGCAGTTAATATTGATACCTTATGACGATCTCAATTGTCAAGGAGGGTAACTCCATCTGACAGACTCCGTCGAGTTTGCTAATTATTGGTACTGGAATGAAATGTTTTAATGGACGGTTTAGATTGTCCAACCCTAGGCTATAGGGATTTTCACTATTGCATCAAGTAAATTTTTCAAATCTGACGGAAACGCCTTTTATTTCAAAAAAAATTGTACCCAACCACCCACCCAGGTCCAATGAGATGATCTTAGTCAAATATAAGATATTAATACAGCGTTTACAGTGAAACATCTATCTGACAGAACTGAAGTAGAAGGCTGATCGTCGAGTGTGACGTCATTAAAAATATCTACCTGTACCTTTGTACCATAGGGGTTGAACAGAACATCTCCAGTCCCTTTTGTAAAAGTATTAAGTTTAAAATATTGGGCCCGTTAACAAGAAAACAATAACCGGCTTTTAAATGGGAAATTAAATTAAATAAACGGCTTCAATCTGCGTGTAATGGTGCCGAACCGGACAAAAAAAGTGAAAAAGCAAAAGAGCAATGAGGGAGGAGAGGGACAGGGATTTTTGATATTCGGATAATTTGACGACGTCTGCAGGATTCGAAACGACGCCACAACCGACAAAAAAACCGATTTCACAAAAATTCAACTTTTGATAACAATCAATCTTACGAATTCTAAGGTACACACGAGAAATGGACGACAAAGTGAGGACGTAACCTACAAATACGTGGCATTATCTCTAGTTCAAATAAGATATAGCTACTGAAGCACATTGGCTGAAGTATTTTGCTTTTAATCGAAATAACTTAGCGATAGACAAACCAGGCACTCTGTCTTGAAAGACAAAGTTAACCTGAAGGGCAAAATGTAACAAAATGCGCCTTATTATATGGAGTTATCACCACTAAACAGTCTTTATAAATGTTTTTGGAGTTCCACTCAATTTGAGCATCAGCATAAATTTATTGTTGGAGCAGTTATTTTAACCAACGCTATCTGATCCGCAGGGAGAGTTTATGGAATTATTTGTAGGGGAATTAGTTTATAACCAGCAATGCTTCACAGATGCATGCATTACGCCAGCATTTTTCATGCGCAAAGATGAAAAATTAACAAAAGATTGAAAAAAAAGAAAATTGAATCAATTTTCCGTTTAGTGCGATTAAAAAACTATCCCCTCGGATCCTGCTGCGTAAATGTCAAATTGAAAATATATTTGGACTGTGACGCTCATTTTTAAATGGAACAAAATATGTTAAGATGAGTGCGCGATACCGTTAAACTTATTTTTAGGACGTCGTTTACTCACTTAAAACTTGTTCACTAGCATTTTAAAGGAAAAGTATCGTTTTATTCTTAAAAAAAACTAACTGCTTATCTCTAAGATATCGTACAGATTAGGAATCTTAATTTAGTTTTTTTTCAACTAATGCTTTTTGAAATTTCATATAGAAAAGACTTGCGATTTGGCGGTTAAATGATGGTATCAGTAGTGTACGTCTTCTGTAGAAACAGGAGTTGCAGTTGCGTGGAATTATGAATTCCAGACAAAAATGTCACATTATGGTGGCCAAAATAAATGAATCAGCTAATTCTCGAAAGAACGCCGACCTACTTAATAAAAATGCAGCAAATAACATCCAACGTTAGTCAAGTACTTCTCAGTAGTTCCATCAAAACATAGTTTCATGTTGTGCATATTGCAAATAGTACGTAAAAATGTCCATCTGATTTTATCGGAACCACTTGATCAGCTCTAAAAGCGAATGTTTGACTCAAAGGCCATTTCCAGTATCACCGTCACACACTTCTAAGTCAACTTTTGCAACCGCGTTAAGTGTAGACATGAGATTAGATTGCATCTGATTACCATTCCGGTGATCAAGTTCATAGTCATTATGCACTCCAAGATAATATGTAAATCACTGTTTCGTATTCATTTTAAAATTTCGGAAGTTAACCAAAAACCTTTCAAACCTAAATAAAATAAGGCTGTTGTTTGTCATCAATTTTAAATTAAATAAATTGAGAAATACAGTAATATAATATCATTCGATTGATTTAAGTTTGAGAAGTATACGCAATGTTATTTGAATATGCATGAGAAAAAATCACCCCGATAAGCTCACGGCAGTGACCATGGCAGCAAAATAACGAAGCTTGAGCAAGATGGTAGGAGGACAATTTACTTTCTTCTGGACGTGTACACCTACGCTCTCCCTTAAGCAATGGCTGTTAAAGTAAGGGTAATGTTATGGGCTTAGTTGCTGTTCGAAGACTTGATTATCTTAACAAATACTGGTGCTTCTAGGAGAATAAAAACTCTCCAAGTGCTCACTAACTCAGAATATTCCTAGCATGGACTTGCGCCTAAAGATCAAGAAAAAGATTTACAGGGATAATCGTGCTAAAATTGATCTCACAGAATGTCTTCATTTTTCTTAAAACATCTTTTAAAATAAATTGAATATCCACGTATTTCCAAAATTGCTTGTGTAAACAGATTGAGAACATGGGAATAAAAGGTACATTTCTTTAAATTTTATCTGCTATATGGGCTTGTTGTACAATCCGAGGAGTCCGAGGATCAAAAGCAACGTCTATAAAAACTGCACACTGTCTTATTTAATCGTTATTCTGAGGAATCGGAATACACATTTGTCAAGTCATTCGCATATTCTTATAACGCATGTGAATTGGTATATGTCTAACCACGAAAATTGTCAAAACTGGGGCTGAAAATTACTTTTTATATAAATGCCCCAGACAAATTTTCAGAGAAAATCTCACAAAGTATACTTACAATGTTCAAAGTGGAAGCGTTTTAGTTTAAACTTATGGTTTTCTTTTAAGCTTTCAGTTTGACTGTTTCACAAACAACACTTATTTAAGCATTTGAGAAGCAACTGAGCGCAGCTCACTTTACTGATTTCTAATTTGCATATATTAATTCTGTATGTACGCAGAAGCTCGCATGTTCGATGCTTGCATGTGGACCATTTTGGCTGAATTTTAATTGAATCAGAAAAAACATTGGATGTAGAAAATATATACCATACCTGAAACTCAAACTCAAATATTTCAGTACCATCGGGCTTTTTCTGGTGAATGTTGCCGTTCATTTAGGCTGCACACTGAGGTAAAGTAAGCAAAGGCAGCGCACTGCAGATTGCCAAGGCAAATAACCATGCTGTGAACGTCTGTTGATGAACAGTTTTACCTTCTCGACCTACACATGCCCTGCTAATTTTTTTACAATAAATTGGCATTTTGACGGCCCTTCATCGTGAATGCCCTCGATCAGCCAGCCAGCCAGCACCAGCTATGTTATAATGTGACTGGCTGGCTAATTGATGCCAAACACCACTAGAACATCAATATTTACCTCCTGCCATAATGTCGTCTATGCAAGCTTTTTGTAAGTACGCAGTGCCTGTCGGAAAAATGCATGCGCACCATATATTTTGTGCCCTATATTACGCTACTGTAAGTTATTTCGTGATTTGCAAGTTAGATCACCCTGACAAACCTAGGTAAAGTTCTGTTTTTGCTTATTGCTTTTACTAGGAGAAAAGCGTTACATATAGATTTTGTACACTTCTCGTAGCCAAAAGCGCCACCACCGCGTATGCATCGTTACAATCCAGGTGGGGAAGTTTACTCGCTTACACACGTTCTCCAGAGTAAGTCCTTATGCATTATCATGGTTTCACATTTTGTGTCGTTTTAAGAGTAAGTTAAGAGTAAGTTAAGCAGAATTTAGTCAGGTCTAGGCTAAGCTCTCATTGTCAAAATTGTCCGATTACCGTCAAAAGTATACGCCAGAAATATGAAGTGTGGCGAAAAGCTGTTTACTTTGCTGAGTGTCCAAGGTAAATGTGAATTCTCGGGGTTGCATAAAAAATAATTTGATAGTGTTCTTGTTTTGGTAGAGGCCGCTGTTTTCTATCCGTGCTAGTGAACAAGAAGTCAGAGCAGAACTTCTTAAAATAATCCGCAAAAAATGCCATTGGCTTTTCTTTCGTTATGTTAGATAGAAAGCCACCTTTGATTCTATCAACGTGTTGTCTCATTTTCTTCTGAAAATTAGTGGATCAAAATGTTGCAACCCAGTTGGACATGGTCTTTTGTGTAAAAAGATTAGACAAAAACGCATAGATATTATTCCGAGCCGTTTCCAATGCTTTGGCTCCCTACAGGAATTCATATTTCATAGCTGTACGGATTGCCAACTGCACCACCTGTTCACATTAAAAAAATAAACAAAGACTGCCAGTAAGTTATTAGTGTGAAATGATTTCAAATAGAAGAAATGTACGTAGCAGACAAAACCAAATGATTCGAAATATATTACCAGCGGAAAAAAGAAGCTGTTAAGTTTGATAACTACAGATAATATAGGACTCCATGTGTATTTTTGAGCGGTACCAACCAAGGTTTGCCAAAATACTCTGTACATAGGCAGACACTTCAGTTTCCTGTAATAACGCTCACTCTGATCAAGGAGCATTGTCAGCTCTACTGGATAAACCTCATCATTATGCCAAAGTGACGATTGCTTCATTCAAGATCATGGTATAATATGTGCCATAGGCAGATTCATCGGTCTCTTACGACACGACGCGGTTGAGATACGTGCTGCTACCAGCAGAATGAAAGCGTACATCTCAAAATCGCACACTGGACGCAATGCAGACGGTCAAAAGGGTAACTTTATATAGTAAGCTACTGAGTGAGGAATAATATTGTGTAGCGTTTAAAGACACCCTGAGTTTGAAAATTGGTGTCATGACTAGTTTTTCATAGAAAAATAAAGCAATACTTTTAGCGTTTCTCTTATATTGTTTGGTTATGTGAGGACATACGTTCTTATATCAGAGAATTTATGATACCTCCCTCAAGTATGTGACAAGCAAGCCACGTCAGAGTTCCGCGTAAACTTGTGAAATAATTTATTTCTGTATGTATTTTGTTGATTCGATGTTTCTGAACCAGGGGAATATGAAAGTCGATTTTAATCACTTTAAATAGACAAAGGTACTTAGAACCTTAAATAAGAACACGCTCATTCTGAGGCAAGCTGCTGAAGAAATATGCGCATATTTATGAAACGATGGAATTTTTAGGGAGCAAGTACAATTATAGGGCACATTTTGACTAAATCCGTCAGAACATCGATTTTGGAATTACCGGACACTTGCACTCATTAACATCTGAACATTAAGGGTTCTACATATAGTATTCAAGACAACTCAGAAGAGGCATATTCCATATTGTTGCCAAACTAGAACATTCTTCTCTGCGGTGATTAGTATACCTGAGTGCGGCTCGCAATATCTTTTAATATCATCATAGAGGGTTAAAGTTGACGCTTAAAAAAAAAGGAATCCGGATTAGACTCTCGGGGTTTTTCAAACTATAAATTAGTCAACGGCTGTCGGATGAGGCACACTAAACCACAACTAGACATCATCGTTTTTCACGGCCTTTACCATGATATTTCTGCTATGATGTGCGACCCTATGTAGTCTAAATAGGAGTTTCAGCGTATGTCATAGGAAGCAAATTTCAGACTTGAAACAGGAATCTGAATGCCCGCTCGTTACTGAATGAAACATTACCAAACAATTTGAAATGCTGAGAGAATTCACACTCAGCTTCTTAATCTCCAGAGAAATTAATTTCTGATTGCGGTATATATCAGTATATTTAAGGTCTATTGGCGTAGACCGAAATCGTAAGTGTATATTCGTGTTGAAACCCGTCAACCCTTGTGAAATATACACATGCTGCCATCAGACAGTCGTTAGTAGTATAAATTGACGTTGTAACTTACCATACTAACAGCCTAGGTACTTGCTAAAAGGCCCAGACACGTGTTTCGCCGGTATTCTGCCGCTGCTTGACACAGCTGCGAGGGCTCCGGCTCATCAGTGGGTCGCCCCCTCACACTTTTTAACCAACCTCAGCTTTCCGTATGATTGATTACATCATAATAAGAGGTTGGGAAAGCCTGTGCCCCAACATCTAAGACCGTTATGAATGTAGACAATGAGGGGTGTGCAGAAACGCAGCCGCCTACTAAAAGAACAACCGCCCATAGGAAACAAAAGACAAATTTCCAATTTTTTCTCAAGTCTGACGACGAACTGTGGATCCAATGTCAAAAAGTTACTCAATTAACTTACTGATTTCCCAAAGGATGCCTTTCCATGAGAAAGATTTTTAGTGGGACTATTTATGGGCTGTCTGTTGGGTAATTAGTAGAATCACGGATAAAATCTTCAGATGGCAGACAGTGATAAATACCAAGTAGCAGTATGGACCAGAGGCATTAAAGTTAACCAAATACATGACTACTCAGCACCGAATGCACTAAAATTCCTTTATTTAGGGAAAAGCAGAAATTTTGAATGCTATGTGCCTCATCACTTGCTTGTGTTGTCTCTATTTGAATTAATGGACTTCCCGGGGACTCATTTTTTGTGAGATAATTAAACGGGAAAAAAGTATACAAAAACAAAGCAAACACAGAGAGGTGTCATGGCACAAATATATCTTGGTGGAATCCAAGTAGTTTTCAAGGCTTCCAGTTTAGGCAGACAATATGCTGACCAACAAAATCTTCATAGTGGTTTGTAAATCTCAGATTAACCATGTACAATTTTTACGCAGTTAACGTAATTTTTTTCAGGGTTTCTGCAATAAACTGATGTATAGAAATTTTATTCTACATTGACTAAGATATGCGTCGTTGATAATTTATTGAAATTGCAGCGTTAACTATTTCGTCATGATGAAGCGATTCTCAAAAACAATGTTTGTCTAAATGGGATTTTTATTACCAGCGTAGGCTTGAAGGGAAAAGAAAGGTTCCCACTTCTACAGATTTTACGACATTTGAAGCCTATAGAAAATTTGAGTATTCTCTTTGTAGTTTGAGGCTCACTAGTAAAATCGATATAAACTAACTTTCACTTTACGATGTTTTTGAAAACATGGGTTAGATGAAGTGGCTTAGAGAATTAAGGCTCAATCGTCAAAAGCGGATACTTATGTATCTTAATTTAAAATGCACCCTTTCATTCATTAATAGAGAAGCGTATTAAATATAAAGGTAGCGCACTAAGTAAACGATTAAGAAATCACGCACGTGACTAAAAGTTAAAAGTATCTTCATTCACACGTTGGTGTTCGCACTTTAGATTAAGAGAGAGAAGGCCCATAAGTTTAAAACGCAGACCATACAGCATGAATCTATCCACTTATATGGCAGTGCAAGTACAATATAAGCACTACATTGTTACTTAAGTGCACTATTTACGTTTGCCAGAAATCAAAATCGAATAAAGAATAAAAACCGTTGCATACGTAGAAGACTCGAAATACGTTTAAAGTATGGTTTTCATGTGTTCCCATGGCAACTGGCTGATTACCACATATGAATTAAACAAATTTTAAACCCTCACTGTGGTGAACATGGTAGCGATATCCCCCAATAACTTGCACATGCTGAGAGAATTCGACATACTCTGAACAGCCAACTAAGGTCGTTAGGATGATTCTCCTTCGACGCAGAAACAAACGTGAACTTCAAAATACCGATTGTGCCTAATTTTAGAGTTTCCATAGCCATTTCCGGTACTGCAGTCAACATATCAACATATTTTTAAAGAAGTTAAGTATGAAACATCTGCATCCTCTTACGGTCAAGATATGAATGAATAGTCAAATCGTGCTGACCTCTAATTTAAAGCCCTTTTTAGAGGTTTATAATGTACATCTAGGGAGAAGATATGGTGATATAAAGTATGCTTAGAAGAACCCAACTTCTAGAATCCTTAAATTTTGTTTAATGTGTTTATCTCATTTTTACCAAAACTATCTTTGGTTATATATAAAATATACCAATGATTAAACTGAGCTCTGTATCCATTACCCCCTGTTACTGTGATAATTTTTTCACTCACAATAAGCATCTCAGTGAGGGCTTTCTATTAACAAAAAAGGAAACACCGAACGATGCAGGTATCCGTTGACGTATATGCAGATGCGGGCAAACCTACCTTAAGTGCTGCTATTCAACCGAAGTAATAGAGTCGGCAACAGAATCTGGTCTTGTGCCGCAACCATCCGCTAGATAAAGGGGACCTCCTGTAATGAATAGAATATCACGGTGCATAGTCTGCTCAGCGATTGTTTGTCAGCACTATCCGCAGAGGCGTAAATGGCAGCAGCCATAATGAATCAAAATGAAATTCCTCCCAAATTGCTGCTCATTTTCCGCCTTCTCATTTAACTTGCAAACAGGCTAGAGACAAGCCTTCAATGCTGGATGACGACAAAATAGTCGTACCTATTCGACATTCAGTGTTAGCATCAATTAATAAGTTTAAACATTTCTGTATACCGAAGTTAAGCAAGAGGTCCCTAAAGTACGTTTTCCTTGAAGAATACCTTGCTCTTTTTGCTTCCCAAAAGTTTTTCCCGACGCTATAAGTATCATAAATTCATGAATTGAGGCAAATTAGTAGTATCTCCAGTTTAGAAAAAAAATCGGTCAATGTTTTAAGAGGACATGACGCATTATCTTGGAAACTTTTGATACTCATCAATGAATAGGATCGCATATTTTTACGTACGAAATAATTGTGAGAGGGACTGCCAATAGCAAGCTACCCAATATGGATACCATAATACATTCCATAGATTTACTCCAAACCAGTGTGTAATTGCGTTGGAAAAGTAGTAAATTATTTCACATTTGATTGCTTTCTAAAAGTTAGGCGTTCTAATATTAATGCTCGAGAGTCAAGCAAAATATAATCGAACAGATAGAAAAAATTGTGCTAGGTTTCTTCTGTCACAAGATGGCTAAGCATGTCGGACGTTGATGCCTCCATGAGTACTCGCCAGAAATAAAAATAACGCAAATTAAAGAGGGCGGATTGCTTGTACAATAATAGCAACACTAATTTGTGGTTTTGCTACTCTCGTAGAAAATTAAGAAAGGTGGTTTTGAACTTAAATCACACCCTGCCAAAACTCTAAACAGAAGCTGTTTTGGGTTACTTGAAGCCAAACGGTAGAATACTACTGCAGCCGCAAAAATGCACTTGCAACCTATTTTATGTTTCCTATCCCACGCGCAAATATAGCCCCAATGTACGCAGACAATTTGCCCGTACTGGTCTGCCAGTGATTGCTTTTACAGCTTGTTTGTTGCCGCTTGGCCGCCAGGTAAAATGAATGATCTTATCAGGGGTTGTGTCAAGAAAAAATGGACTACTCTTGAAGCAAATGTAGGCGTGTGTGTGCATAGCTCTGTGATAAATGATGCAAGCGTTGTCTGAGGGTTGGAGACAAAAAAGGAAGACTTTACAGTGTACGCTTTACAGTGTACGCTAGCATTATGCTCGGTCAGGTTAACCGTGCTCTTCCTCATTTGCATACATCTATTCTCGGCCGGCAAATTGATCACTTCTTGTTCAGTTGTTGACAGTTAAACGTCCTCTGAAGGCTAAAACAACCGAAAAGATAGCTTATATAAATTGGCGTGACCCTGAGTAGAGCTGCGATCGGACAATGCACATGATTAACAGAAAGCAAGTTAGTTCACAAAAATGTGGACGATACCACGGGCAAATAAACAATTTTTCGTAGTTCGGATGACAAATGGACCATGTAATTGGATGCCTTAAGTGAGTAAATTTGACTACAAAATGTTGCTTATCCGTCCGGCTAGCGCAACTGTTGTGGATTTCATTTACTGTCTTTAAATACTGCGTAACGGCACTCTGTTTGTGTGAAATATATGCCAGATTGAATTTATCACTGAAAGTATTTTAAGTTAACGGGCAATTATATTGGATAGGAACTCGTTAATAAACATCCATCGACAACTAGTGGAGCTCACTTGTCCGTAGACATGGATTCCATTTCTCGGGATGTTAAGGAAGCCATGGTCGCTAGCAGAATAGGAAGAGGATCGGTGTTCGACAAGTTTTCTTTTTTGTCCGTGCAGATTACTGGACCGCAAACTTTTTTTCATTTGGAAACGGATAGTTTTTTTCCGTAAAAACGAGGAAGACTGGAATGGCCATCTGTGGCTTATTAGCCATACACAAACCCAAGTGGTGTCCCATTCAAACCTCGAACTCCCAATGGTTTCAATCAGAATCTTTCTCTCAAACCATTGAGCCATGTGTTCGTTGTCTTGACAGTTAAGGCCGAGAGATATTAGCTCTCGGCAATGAACTCACTTGTCTCGGTCTGCTTTTGCTATCATTTCTTGGGCCCTGACTATATTCGTAGCCACGAGTAGCCTTAGGTGAATACTTTTGTCGACAAAGACAAGGAATACTCGAATGGCCATCATCAAATGGTCAAACCTAATCCCATGTGGCATTGCACTCGACACACGAACTTGCGACCTTTTCAATCAGAGTCTAACGCTCTCGCAATTAAGCTATGTGCCCGTTGTCCGGCAAAATTACGTCGAGATATACAGATACGTGGTGATAAACTTTCACCGACCGGTAACGGGTCTGCATTGAGCCTCATTTATCGCGAGTTCGAGTCTCGAGTGTTGCATCACTTGGGGCTGCGTAGTACAAGCTGACGACGGCTTAACAGCCATGAATGACCATTCTAGTCTTCATTGCCTTTGCCGGCAATCGTATGTGATAGCAACTGTTTTTGGTTGCGTCAGTCCATTCATGTGGGCTCCAGTAATTGGGAAGCATAATTTAAACTATAAAGCGTTGACAAAACAGCACTTTATTTCCCGAAATACTGTTCTTAACTGCGCACCTATAAGCTAAGATAGAACACAAACTAACACAACGTGGAAGCAAACTTAAGATAACGAGGAGGAAAGATAAAAAAATACGGAACAAACAGATCCATTTTTTGTCTTTCTGACCTTTCCATCATCATATAGAAAGACAAGAATATGATTTGTAACAATTATAATGGATATTGACCAATAAGATCAGATCAGATCGCAGATCACTATCGCAGCTCTGTTCCATCGCCGTCAATTGTTGATCTAAAAGCAAACCACCAAGCGTACCTTGACGAACATGATGTTCGTGAACCTAACTTATCTCCAACACATGCTGGCATATTCAGTCGAAGCAGAATCCCAATTTTCTGTTAACCTCCGATGCCAGGGGATGCACTCGAAAGTATTCGCGGTGGCTTCTGACTTGACGGTGGTATATAGGTTCATATTAAAATATGACCTTGTATCGGAAATGTCAGAAGGTGTATGATGCAATACACAGCTCACCCGTCACCGTGGAACTCATAAAGCTGGTAGAAGTTTCCTTGACGTCTCAAAATCATTAAGACAGGCGAAAAATATGCGCCGATCTAGCACACTCTGAAGTGGCTCCGCAACCTCCGGTCTGGCGGCACTATTGCTCTTAGGAAAACGGGATACGGTGTCATTCTTTCAACAGGCATGGATATTTCGGTGCGTTGCGCTGATGACCTGTTTTTTATTGTCAGTAGAAAATGCTGAGGAATTCCTATTATATCTCCCCCTCAATATTTCAAAAAAAACAGCTCACGAATGTAGAAGGAGAAGATCAGCACCGACCTTTCCCGGGTGAAGCCATCAGGCGAATTCAACAGCAAACTGGAGGAGACGGTTTATGGAAAGACAAAGATCAACTCACATCTTAATCGGCTTAGTAACACTTAACTGGTGACTTGAAAACAAAGCTGTTTCGGAAAGTTACAACCAAGTTAAGCCCCTAACTTCGAAAGCTGGCGTGTGCGTTCTCGCCCCTGTTATGCATAGCACGGTTTGCTAGATATGACTGGGCATGTTTCTGTGGAATAAGTTAAGCAGCTTAAAGATTCCCAAGGCGGTAGATTGATTAGAATAAATTAATGGTCAAATTCTAAGGCGAAGGTACTGAAACTTACGCCCGGCCTAAACTCTCCTTGTGTATGCAAACGTAAGATTCGATAGATGCAAAGATCACGTACACACTAACGTCAGTTCGTTGTTCGATGCGTTGGGGTCCATATATTCGAAGACGATCAAGATTTTAAATTTCAATTTAATAAGATGAACAGCCACACTAGAAAAAACCTTAGTTTCAACCTGATTTTCGGGCTAAACTTCCACCAATTGATGGATGGATTTAGCGCAAGCATACAAAGTCCTGCGCAGTCACCTGCAGAAAGCAAAACTGCTGATTAATTGGCCTCCACTTCTACAGCACTTGCTTGTTACGTTGCGAAATCTGCCGTTTGGCAACTCTGCTTCTTCTTTATTTTCAGAACGTCTTACATTTTTTGCAATTTCAATATTCTCCTTTGGACTAGGCGTATACCGAAAAGGTGGCAATAAGACAAACATATCGTTTTATATTTTAGGACGTATGCAACTACATCAGAATTTATAAGGAAAATATCAAGCAAGCATCATCGAATAGTGCCCTTGGTTATTCAAATTTTCTGGAGAGCAACGTGTGCAGATTTGCCCTGATAATCCCTCTTTGCATACATTTAGATGCTTAACCAGAACCACCACATTTTTATCCGCACTCAGAGAAAAATGATAATATGTTTACATAATATGCATGACCATTTCACAACTACCTACGGCAACAAAGGGAAGGCCTTATTACAGCTAACGCTCGACACAACTGAGGCACCAACGCCTTCCGCCAAGGTCACCAGGTTCTAATAAACTGGGTCAAATGAAGCATTCAAATCCATCTCACCCCTCACACTAAAAATATCATTTCTGTAATCGTAGCCCATTTCGTTGTGTGAATTCCCCTCTCGCACCACAGTCAACAGTAAGGATCAGGTTTGTTTGCTCAGAACATGACCATTTTTTAATAAAGAACAAAATAATTCTCCGAACTCTGCACCTCTTAGTTTTTCTAACCTGCAAAACATAAAACAAAACTGCATCTTTTTAAAGAAACTTCAATTAAATCAATATGTGCTATCCGTGTGAGCCGAAGGAAATGTTTCTTCATGAAAAACACTGTTTCCATCTACTAGATGAAGGTATATGTTATCCTCGTAGCCAATAAGAGAGCAATTATTAATATTCCTTCTCGACTTAACTCGATACTTGTGGAATATGGGCAAAATACAGTATACTTGCATACTTATTTGAAACTACCAATGTTCAACTGCCGCTGACGGTGTCATTAACATTTTATGAGATCATCCATAATCTTGAGGTATGTGAGCATAAAGCAATCATATCCCCTATAAAAAATACTGCCAGAATTTGCATTATTTCGATGCATAAATCATTTGTCAGCCTGATCATCAAGAGTAACTCCACATTGCACATAAACAGTACTTTTGTTATTCAGGAGAAAATAGTTTGGCAGTGAAGAGAAATCTGAGTGATCATGTTCATGTTTCAGTGCAATCGCACATGCTCGTGCTATCCAGAAACGATTAATTACTTTGAAAGGCAGGCATACCAATAAATGTTATTTGAAGGCAAACGTTAATTTGGGAAAACAAGGTAAGTTTATCCAGTTAATATTCAACGCTTGATCCCCATTCCGTAGTTAGACTAGTAAAATTATATAGTCATCTGGTTTGGGAACTTATCGCAGCTGCAATTGGCGTCAGGCCACTGTCACACGGCGTATAAGCTAATTAGCAGATGAGGTTCACGTAGATTTCTTCCATCTTTCTTTGATATGTTTGCACAATTCATCTAAGTCGATATGTCAGTTGATATATGAATCATCGAAGTGCATGACCATAAAAAATTGTCGGAAATTTTAAATGGCCAAATTCCGACGATGCGCATTTTGTCCCATGCGAATAGGGTTTCCGTATCAACGCTTTGGATTGTAACTTCTGCTAATTGTCATTTACTTTCACTTCCATTTGGTGGTCGTGGCATCGAGTCTTTCTGTTTGGCCACAGGATATCGTGTCACAAGCTTCACATAGGATCATGTAAATGTCTTTTTTCTTATCGAGATAGCCAAGCCTACAATTACGTTGTACAAACTGGATGCTTAAGGCAGATGGCGGTTAGTGCGCTACTTCCATTTGGTGTTTCCGCAAGTGCTTTTTAAAGATTGCAAACAAATTGCTTATATAAGTTAGGATCTTTTATGCATTTTTTTTGGCGCGTGAGTATAACTTCCAAGTTCCTTTCCTCTGGATGGTTGTGGTTGCATGCATTGGTGTACAAAGTCTCTGGGGTAAACAAATCCAACGGACTCAGTGAATTTCTTCGTCAGGGTGAATTACCTTTGGTAGGTTCAACAGACAAGTGATGACACTGCTTTTGTGAAAGATGGGTTCGTTGCATCCATAGTTAATAATAAGCCTCGCATATGTGTGTTTGCGGTAAATGGACATTTGTTACGTTGTACCAGCATTTCTTTGAGCTAGAGCATCCAAAAATAAGAGCTTATGGTTAACCTCCTTCACGAGCTTGAAATGAATTCGCGGAATGGTTGCGTTTACGGTGTTGTCAATCATTTCTAGATTAAACGATGCATTTTTAGCAATCATTCTGAATGCATAAAGTTTATCAGAGTATTTGTTAAATGCGACCGTTGCCGCCTCTTGCGGCTGATATTGGCTTAAAATCATACGACTATGGAAAAATTGGTCGAATTGCTTAGTAAAAACGTTTAAATTTTCATATGCGCTTGCTTTGACGATAATAAAATGGAAAGAAGTAATACAATAGGTTTTGATAGTCCTTTTAACGGGAAAAAACTCAACATTTAACGGCAATTTAATGTATTCAGTTTAACATCAAAGTTTTCGGCTATAAATTATCCCCTTTTAAAATAAATTCTGCTGAAATTTATTGTCTGTCTATAAGCCCACAGCTTCTTAAGTTGCCTACTAAGACTACTTTTTCGTAAATGTGAATTTACATGTTAAAAACACAGCACGCATGAACTGTTGTCTAGTTTTTGAGGAAAATATACTCAGGTATTGCAGACAATGTCTAATGATTGCGCTGGTTGCCGTCTACTCCCACGCCAGCCCAATGTTGTAGAGCTTGCTTGTCTGATTTCACTAATTCCTCCGTAATCATACATGTATTGCGCTACTGCAGTCTTAAGATTTCTTAACTTATTCTGGAAGTCTTTAAATTAGATTCAAAATTTAATTGTAGTTTATCAATAATTTTTTTTGAAACCGAGAATACATTTAAAAATGAAGAGATTATTTTTTGAAAAGAGTGAACAATAGGCGGCAAGATTTCTGCCATTATTTTCCCACTTTATTTGGACAAAATTGAAGCTAAGAAGTTTTCATTGATAGTTGAATTTTATTTTAAATATTCGAAAATTAAATACTACATTAATGCAAGCAGAATACCATCAGTTCGAATTTTTCCAGCACTCATTAGGATGCCTTACAAAAAGGATTATACGCAAATCAGGTGACCTCTGTAAAATTCTAAATAAATTGCGCTTTCGCATGCATACAGTAGTGATTGAATTTCTTAGCAGCAAATTGCAATACATACGTGCAGAACCATTCGACGTAGCTAATTAACAACAGTTTTTTGGCGCATGGGATCTTTAAAAACCAAGTATCGGTAAGGCAGTAACCTGAACTCAATGGAAGATTTTATAGCCAGTATTCCGTAAGGCAGACGGTTAGGTCAGTATTATAATCGTCCTTATTTTATGTGACCGGTCTGTTTTCTAAAAGGACTGTATGCGGTAAAAGTTTTTTTAAATTTAGTTCGAATCAATCAGCAATTAATATTTGATTATGGCGAATAAGATTTTTGGTGGCAGACATTAGGCGCAGCCTGGAATCCCCTTTGTTAACCATCACGAAGAAAAAATCACCACAAGTGTCCCGTGCGAACGATAAAAATGCTATCTGCTACCAAACAACAATATCAGTGATACATGTGCACCGCTATGCAGAATAAAAAGCATTCGTGGCGAGATAGCACACTGAAAGGGGAAATCTGGGATCGGCTGTGTGTTTCATTTATGCAGGATAAGGAAATGAACCGCACTTTTGATAACTACATTGGATTAAACGCGAACGAATTGGCAGCGTGGACTTCCTATTTCCATCGCATATCCCAGGTAAGTAAATCTCCTTTATAAGGAGTATAATTCGTAACGCAGTAAGCCCAATTAAGTGTTATGTCTTTGCCGTTTCACCACTAAATTCCAGATGCTATCAACATAATAAGGTGAACTGTGCGCACTGATTCAGCAATTTGGAAAAAGCTAATGGTCTTCAACTATATCGTTGAAATATAACGGTGTCGGGATTCGAGGAGAATTGCAATGCCGATTGAATTCATTGAAGCGAAAAGCACCGCATTTCAGTTGCGAAAGTTGTTTTTGACCGAGTACGTAGGCGGAAATCTTAAAAATACACTCAAATCGAAACAGAAAGTAATGCAGAAAACTCCATCATCATGATGTGCATATAGTATATATTTGCTGGCCTAAAATAATTATCAATAAAAAGAATAAAATTGCCTCAAAATGCAAATTCCCTAAACATTGCATATTAAGCAACAAAGGAATAGTTTTACGAAGAATGTTCAACCTACTTTTAGTTTCAATCTGTTTTGCTATGTATGTTTGGTGTTCCGTAGACTTTCGGGAACTGTATACCAGCAAAATTATCCATGCTGTTTACACTATTTGATCTACGCGACTAAACATGGTAAAAAACGTACGATGATCAGGCATGGCGAACTGCGATGCAGAAAAGGTGTGTTGGTTCGTGTAGCATATTCTTGTACACCTCCCTTTTGCATGAAAGATATGCTCATAGGTGATCTCCAGTTATGGTCTCTAGAAATTTGCGTGTTAATCGATGTAACCTTGCACTAAGGTGTCTTCCACTAACCTCAATATCGTAGAGTCAGTTCGCTCACTCCTGTGTATCTTTCGATTTCAAAAGAAGAATAATTTAACCAATGGAAACTAGCTGTAATTGAAAAATATTTTTATTCACCTTAATAAGATGATTCCAAGTGCACGCAAGCCGATGATTTTTCGAAATACGAAGGTTATCCTGCTTTTAAAAATTCTGATTTGCTATTCTGCGTGCGTTGATACCCTTTAACGCTGTTGTATGGTCTACTGACCACCGTTTGCTGCGTTTTGCTAATTCGCATCATGTTTCAGCAAATTGGTTCATCAAAAGCAATGATGTTTTATTGGAAGCACGAGATAAGATACTTTTTATCACCTGATATCCCTAAATACATAATTTAGACACGTAATAAGCAGACGTTTAGTGGTTTTTCCAATATCTTGGTATTTATGCTGTTATTTTTTGCACAGTTCCAAGCTTAGGATATAGTAAAATAGAAAATATATCAAGTCAAAAATCTGCATTTATTTGGCTTTGATTGAAAACGTTGAACATTTTGAAGTTTTTACCGCTGTTTTAAACACAATTTAAAAGTTATCCACCGGAGTATCGGTTAACGGCATGCAAATTAATGTCGATGTATTACATTTTTACGATTGTTCTTTATAGTAATGTTTTATTCTATTAATTATTGACCAACCTGTTAACAAGTAGCGTAACGGAACTGCTTCTGCTATTTTCCTCAGTAGATCGCCTGCTTATCAACTAAACTTGCGATGGCTTTCATCCGAAAAAATTGAGGTCAGATGGTAAAACAGAAAAAACGATATGACGCTTAGCCAGCGTAATTTTGTTATTTTTGGAAAGCTACTCAGGTGCTGCAGAGACTACCAAATGTCTAAAATCACGCATACTCCCATAAATAGAAAATTAATTTTGCTACACATTTGACTGAACTTCAAAACTATATCACAAAGTTTTGCAAATTTTAAAGTCAGTGACCGTCTCTGCGGATTTTTGAGTATATGCATCATTTCAAAAGCAAAAAATATATGAAGGCATACACCACTTTTAAGATTATGAATCTAGAATGTGGTAGATTTTTACACCTTTTTACTTACAAATAACCTAATGTTGATGGTGGTGATTTAGGCAGTTCGTTTTATCATTTATAATTGAAAAGTTTTCGCCGATCAGCAATTTATTTTTGAAAACAAAATGTTGGATAAATCAATACATTAGTGATACATCAACTGCTTGCTGAGTTAACTAGCAAAAACACCTGTTCATATATCAAATCTGGGACAGTAAAACAAAACCAGTTTAAACTGTGCGTGATTGTCATGTAGTTTTTAACGGCACACTATTAACGCATTGCAAGGAACATAAATGAACACGCCGGTTATACTTTTCGTGCATGCATGCTCCCATCAATAGAACATTTAGATTACTATCGTTTCTGTAAAGTAAAATATCCTCTGCTAATAAATTCGGTAGTAGGCTTCGTAAACTTTTACTGTTTTCGCGTGCTACGGTGGACTATCTGTAGAAACCCTTAAGGTTAATTTAAGAATCACTTGCGATGAATGTGTACTAATGTAAACAGATAATAAATCTAGAAAATAACTAGAAGTAAAGAACTTTTCTTCCAGACATCGCATCTTCCTGTTCTCTACAACAGGAA
Organism: Ligula intestinalis; assembly: GCA_036362985.1. Classification (NCBI taxonomy): domain Eukaryota; kingdom Metazoa; phylum Platyhelminthes; class Cestoda; order Diphyllobothriidea; family Diphyllobothriidae; genus Ligula; species Ligula intestinalis. Next base: position 15,468,738 of record JAYGXS010000010.1, read on the forward strand.
CCTAGGGCACACATATTCGCTTCTATTCGTAATAAGTAGAAGTTCGAAACAAAACTTGGGCGAGCGTTCGCTTTCGGTAACTTCTCGTCAGGCCATACAATCCCAAGGGAAGTTTTAAATGAAAAAAATCGATCGACTGTTTTTCTTTTCACGCGGGAGCCAATCAAAGCGCAAAACGATGCAGGCAATTAGGTATTCGTTGGCCATGCCAAGTTCAGGGATGCAGGAGGTTCTTTTGTGCGCACAAAACCGGCTTCCTTGACAGGATTGCGGTTTCTTCTGCTTTTGCTAGCAGACGTTGACCCAGGGACTTTGGGTACTTTGGCGGATTTCTGTAAATTACCTTAAAGGCTCGGTCGGGGTCCACACGATTTCCGAAGTCAACCATTTGTGCAATGATAAAACTGTTTATGCTTTTGGTCTCACCTTTGGCTAGCCATGCCGGAAGGTGTTCCCGTATTCTCTTGGATAAGCGCCTACTCGGTCGACCGATATAACATACTCCACAGGAGCAATTAAATGGGTAGATACACATAAAAGTGGTCTGAGCTGTCAGCCTATCCTTACCTTCACCATGCAGTAGCGGATTGGTTGAAAATAACACCCATATTTTTGCTGCTTTACGCAAAGAGCTAGAAAATCTGTACAGCAGACACTATTAAAATGGATCTCCACAAACTCCAAGACCTACTTCGAGAGAACGGATATCCTGACAGATTCATCATAAAGAATATGATGGAGGAAGGAACAAAGCCCACCAACCCAATGTGGCTACGAAGACCCTATTTCTCAAAGTCCCCTTTCAAGGGCATGAAGCAAGCGGACTCTTAAGCAGACGCTTCAATCAAGCCGTAGAAAAAACCTTCCCAGCAGCGAAAATTTGGGTGTTATTTTGCATCGTTTTGCGCTTCGATTGGCTCCCACGTGTAAGGAAAGACACTCTTGAAAAGTTAATTTGTTAGGCAAAGTATACTTTTCGGCCAATCATTTTCAGGGCCATAACAGTGCAAACTAGAAAATTTGAGCAGGTACAAAAATCAATAATTTCAGGGTTATGTGCCTATTGGCCATTGCGGACTTTTCAGTCTGCGCCAATGGTCGGCATGTTGTTTGGGTGACCACTACTCTAAAATGGGTGTGATATGAAATCATCTTCTGGCGTTGGTTTCGGCCACGGGAGGGTCAGGGCTCGTGTAAATGTCTACTGGCAGCACAGCACTGGCTTCAATAGGCGTATAGCCACTGCTGCTGCTGTTGCCAGCACCCATTGGCTAAGGCTTTTGGAGAGGTTGGTTGGTGTCCGGCAGACAACCTGAAAGGCTTCACTTGTATCGATTCGGTGGTTTGTATCAACCAGGTGGGCGAGGATGGAACTCGACATTGATTTAGTTTCACCTTTTCTCAACCAAGCCGGTACGTGTTCACGGTCTGTCTTTTCCAGTCGTCTCGTTGTTTGGCCGATGTGTCCCACTCCACAGGAGCAAGTAAAGGAGAAAATACACATGGATGTGGCCTTCAACAGGAGCCTGTGTTTACCTCCTAATCGTAAGAGTGGAGAGTTCGTGAAAAACGCACGTAAGTTTGTCGCTGGGAAAGAGTTTGTGACAGCAATCTTCAGCTGTCACTTTACCAGTTCGCTGGCTGCGTCTCCTAAGAAAGGTAATCTCATGAATATGTCCTTCTTTTCTGTAGTTAAGGAAGAAGGCTTCTTGGTGCATTCGTCAATATTCTTGAGGATGAACCTTTCTGGGTATCCGTTTTTAAGAAGAGCGTTCCGCAGCTATTGGAGTTCTGATTCGACAGTTTCAGGAGAGCAGATCCGTCGGACTCTAGCTGCTAATCCCTGTACTAGATTTCGTTTTTTATTTAGGGGAACGAAGCTGTAAAAGTTAATGCATTGTCTTGTAAAGTTTTCTTTCGAAATACTCTACCCAGGATCGATCCATCATCTTGCCTTCGCATAAGGACATCAAGGAACGCAATTTGCTTATCAACCTCGGGTGCTGCTGAAAACCTGAGCAATGGATTCACACTGTTAAACTTCCTGACTATGGTGACAATGTCAGCGTTGGAGTCTGTCAGACAGAAGATATCATCTTCATAGCAACCGTAAAATGCAAGGTCATTGAATGCCGCCAATAATCCCTAAAATATAATAACAAGATTAATAGGAGCGGAAAATTGTCTGCTCAAATATTTCCTTACTTCGATAGCATACTTTTGTCAATTGATTAAATATGCAGCATCTGGTTGCAAGATATTTTGAACATAGAAGTGTTCAGTAAGTCCGAACATATTCCGTATGGAGAGTGAACATTTAAACGAATGAACACAGGTTCGGCAAAAAAGCATGTATTATTGATGAGCACTTTGCAGACAAATCAGTTGGAACATTTTTACTACGGTTGGTTAGCTAAGCAAGAATGTGACCTTCCGTGTCCAAGGGACGACGTTACATGAAAACCGGGAAAACTCAGTTCGGCGTTAGCTTGCAAAGCCGAATTTTGTTGGGATAGCTTACCACTGCAACTTCTTCTGACAGTTTTAATCTCAAAACCACTCTTCTCGTGCACTGGCAGCCTATTTTTCAAAATTGCGTTAATGTTGTCGTGAATCATCCTGCACTATAGAATCCGAAAAGCTCACCATAGGGCATGGCACCTCCTGAGCACAAGGTGTCTACCAAGATAATTGAACATAAATCGCACGATCCATGCGCGAGCGTCATGCGATCCTCTCTGCAACCAAACAAAATTATCTATTATCTCTTTGCACAGCGATGCCAAATGATAAGTTTTTTTGGTGAAGTAGGAATTCAATGGGAACTGATGGAAAGGTCAAACGCTAGGACATTTAGGCCTTTTGATTTTCTAGGAAAAGCAAGATCTGCACCTTTGCGAGTAAGAGTTTTCTTAATTGAAAAAATTGATTAAGTTTGCAACGCGAGAGTATTGGTCTTGCAGATTTCGTATTTTTTAATAGGTAGTTTGAGGAACAAATTCAATAATTACAACGTGAAAGATGGTAACGACTGTTTTGGGATAGAACCGCAACACGTCAAAGTTCTATTGACTGTCAATTTAATATTGTTTATTATCCGAATGCTTCGGCATTTCGGAGCACTACATATGCTTTAAGTATACCATAGGTGACTAAACGTGTATAAAAACCATAAAGCAGAATGTGTTTGCTGATTCTTGACAACCAAAATATGCCCAGTTCTAGCTGTAAACGATATAGTCCGTAAAGTATTCAAACACATCTTTAAAAGCTATTTTAACTATAATAGCATTAATGATGCACACGCCAGCTAAGGCAACAACTTGCGTCATTAATTGGGTCATGCTCCTTGCAGTCTGCATTTACACAAGCTACAATAAAAAGAAACTGTAAACAGTTACTTTTATCAATTTGGCATGCTCCGAATACCCTAAAAGTAAATGCACACCCTGTATGTAGCTGCTGAATAATTATGAAAATTGGACATTTGCTTAGAACCATTCATGAAATTGACCTTCAAAGTAGAGATATGTAGGTGTCAAGGTTTCTATCATAACTTTTTACTTACGTCACAAATAAATTAAGTGAGAAGTGGATTTTTTCGGTTAACTGAATGTCGCCTTGAGTTTATGACTTATAGCTATTTGACTAATGGAGGTGGTGAAGTAAAGATTCGGATAATAACTAGCCTCGTAAACATACTTTAGTAAGGTAATTACATATGCCAATATTATTGCTTGCAATTAAAAGTAACAACGTTGAGAATCAAGATCAAAAAGTATTATTGTTCTGCAGCCAAGACCACGATCTCACCTTTTAAATATGTCTTGTTTGAATTCATAAGGAGAAACACTACAAGAAAGGCACAAAAGTGAAATGCATTTTGCAAACCTTGTACAGCGTACTAATGCAAGTAACGCACACAAGCTTTGACTAAGCAGATTGCTGCCTCAAGTGGCTAGCGGTTCGATTGGGTTTCCGGATCATCCGACTGGCGTGGTAAAGTCCTTTGTCTGGTTGCAACTTTCGCGTCATCATATACATTCTGTGTCGGCGGAGCAGTCGCTTGGCGTTTGAGCTACTCGTCAGGCCTATATGCGCATGGGATTGAGTTGCGCTCTGACAAACATCAGATGAACAGTTGAACGTCAAGCAGATTAACAAAAGTAGTCAAGTAAAATAGTATGCTTTGGATAAGCAAATTTGTAGAACAATTTGATTGAGCCTTTCAAATAAACCTTCTTAACCGTTGGAGAAGCGATAAAAAAGAGAACCAAACAGCAAAATCCAAGTATTAATAATGTGGTAGAACCGAGTAAGTTTAATTCCTTGGAGAATTCTATAGTATTTCAGGTAAAATGATACTACCTTCACAGTGTCTGTTCACATCCATTTGCAAATAGCTTGCGACCGGAAAAGATCTTGCAAATGTCTGCGCGAAGAAATGTGGATGTAGCTTTTAGCCTTTTAACTGCTTTTTTTTACACATACGAAAGCTTAACGCAGAGGTTGGCAGCTCTTTCATACATTAAGTCTGAAAATGTGCAGGAATATTTATCACAAGAGCACCACCAGGCGAGAACAAATACTGTGTATCTGCACAGCGATGCAAAATGTTAGCATTAACGAGGATGATGGAAAGCGATAAGAAATGACAGAAAGCTGCGAACCAGCTGGGTCTGTATGCTTCTGATACCTAATTGCGCAGTCTACTGATAAGCACGTGAAAGATCATAGCGCGAGTCTGGAGCTGGAAAGACTTCATACTGGGTTTAAAAGTATGGCTTTTGCATGCCTTAATGCAGTTAAATAACATCTTCTGACTCCTATGATTCGGTTAATGGAATAAAACAATTTCTTTTCGAATGAATGAAAAAGTTCGCGTTTCAGATATTTGCATGTCCAAGTAATGTCTACGACTGCGTCGTGGTTTGCAGAAAGGAATCTAAGTATGAATTTCCGAGTTTAGAAGTTTTTGACTCATAATGATCTTGTTTCGCGCAGACCATGACAACACCCGAGCATAGGGTGTCAACTAAAATGCAAAAAAATTGATCATAAGCGTTCTGTGCGAAGGTAAATCGTTTGTGTCTGCCACAAAGAAAAATTATCCATTATCTGCTTGCATAGCAATGTGAAATGATGAGCATTTACGACTTAATACGAATTCGACAGGAACTGACGTAAAAGTCAAACGCGCAACCAGAAAAATAAAGAACCTCACTCCTGCAATTAAAATTTTTCTTCCCTAAATCTGATTACGTAACAAACATGAAGTCATTGGCCTTTCAGTTTCGCTATTTTCGGTAGAAAAAGCAGATACAAATATTAAACTACAAATACATCAATAAATATATTAGTTAGGGCGTTACCTACGCATTGCATAGAAAAAGCTGGAAACATTCATATCAATAGGTAGGTTTCAATGCCAACATAATCACTGCATTGTTGAGAAAAAAAACATTCAGGTGCATTAGAATATGTTTTACAAAATGAGATAAAAGTCATTTCAGAATGTACTGAGTTACTACATTGGTTAGTTAGAGGATATTTGTGATCCAATTTATTGCTGCTTTGGGTACTGGATAGCAGAAAAATTAACAAAAATATGAATATAAAAGAAAAAAAGTCTTGGTGCATTTATTCGGAGGATTTAAATGCAAAATAGTGCCTTCAAAAAGGTATGCTAATGCGTTAACTACGGCATACATAGGGTGTACTATGTCAACATATGCGAAAGGCTAAATACGATTTTGCTAATCGGTATTTAGTAAATCCACAATGCTGACGACCTCGTAGACAATTCCCAAAGTCATTCCATCCATGGTAGGATGCCATATTTTAAACTGGCAGACAAACATATTTTAATTGCCAATATAAATTCAAATATACGTAATGGAAAACATAATCGTACAATTATTTCTTTTAATCTTTTGTAGCAAACTACGAGTCTTTCAAATATTATGCTAAAAATGGTCTTCCTGTTTAAGGAAACCTTCTTATAATGAGCTTTTTACTACTGTAAGGTTTTCTTTTCATTAAGCATCCCATTCGTCAATTTATTAATGCTGCCTATAGAGCAGACTCCATATCTGTTGCAAAATTTTATGAGAACTGCATGACTTCTTCCTAAAACTGCAGGCAAAATCGTAAGGCACAACGCACGCAGTTTGTTAACCTTGAATTCAAATGTAAGAGTTGGTACTTTATAATCAAGAAATATTTTTTGTAAAAAAGAAATGTGATAAAAATGACCTCAGAATACTTTTGCGATGATAAGTATTACAAAGTTACTGAATGCTAATCAGCAAAAGAGTATCCATTTTCCGAATATTTCGGCATTTACTTGAATTAGAGAACAAAATGTACAAAACAGTTACGTTTTTAATTTCAAAAATATTTTATGGAGCTGGACTTGTGAAAGTTAACCGAAAAATAAAGAAAAAGGGCAAAATTTCTCGTTTTTGAGATGAGGTAAATTAGCAATGGATTTCATTCAGCTTTGTATAGACAGGCCTGCAAATCATGCATACAAAACAGCCGAGGGACAACCACTTTAAAACGACATTTAATATTGTAGGCCATAAATAACTCTCAGTGGATTGAAGTCAAAGAAGTGTGATCAGACGCGGTCAAAAATTATCATAAGCTGTGTCCGGAAAGCAAGTCGCAGTAATATTTTTCAACTAAATTTAAATTTCTTGCATGATTTAATTTTCAATCAAGGCCGAAATTGTTAAAAATGCCCATAAATTGCAAACACTGGATAAATTAATTAGGATTATACATTCAAACTAATCACCGACTAAGACGAATACAATGCGGTAAGTGCATACAAAACATGTTGGGTTTCAGTGTACGAAAACAATCCAAAATTATTTATGTACGCTACCAAAAATATGTGTAGCACCTTATTCAATGTTGCGTGCATGGTGTACGAACTAAGCTTATGGAAAAAGAGAGCTTCAATTCCCAAACACACGCTCAACCGGAAGTTTCTGTTGGTTAAAAACTTACTCTCATATATTTCAATTGATGAATTGAGCTATAATTTCAATGCATTCAGGAGGAACCAACTTTCATTAGTCCAGACATCTCCTACTGGTTCGCTTTAGTTTAAAGATTTCATTTTCTCTAGCTTTACATTGCGATTGATCATTTTGTGCGTAGTGAGGTAAAGAAAACTTAACTCAAAGCAACTAAGAGTATTTTATTATAATTATTATTTATTTGTCCTCAGTCCAAGAATATCGTACTTGCTGAAACACTATTATTGCAATAATGAAAAAAAGCGCTTTTATCAATAATAAATAAGCTTATTTTCAAGACGAATAAACCGTGCAGTCAAAGCGTTAAAAGGTTATATACAGAAAGGATTTTTGAGAAGTTATCGTTTGGTATATTCATTTGCATTTTGGTCACCATTGGTGAAGTATTTTAGCATATCTTCCAAGGAGCATACCAAAAACTACCTAAAATATGTAACACTACGATGTTAGGCGGTTTATAGGCTTGCTTACTCAGTGCCATTTCTATTTTGCACATGCTGGATATGTTTGCTTCATAACTGCATTCTTATTTCCATCAGAATGCTTAGTTTCATTATTATAATCCCGCCTTTAGTTTGCTTAAATTTGGATAATGCATTGTGTTTCTAAACGAAACAAATGCCAAATATGTAAGTTTTATAGATTGCTTGTAAAAAAGTCAGATAATCCACTAAACTTACAATCAAATACTAATCAAACTATGGACAAAGTAGCATGGAGAGTGTCCTAACATGCACAGAAAACTTTGCTTTCATTGTTTGATAGGCATCAATAGAAATTTCAAAGGATTATGACAGGAGAACTAAAACATAACGCCTTTATTCCTAACATGTGCTTTCATATAGTCACTCTCTAAAAATTGCGTATTTTTTTTGCCTTCTGCAAGCGAAAAAGAGTCAGAGCAACATCTGACTGAAGTAAGTTTGATTGGATGCCCACGTGTACCAGGTTTTAATATAAGTCGAATTCTATTGGTCCCATAAAGAATCGTCTTCTTTCCTTACGTCGAAAGAGGTGACGAAAAGTATTACTAAGGTACGTTCATGTCAACAAATAGCTATTTGGTCTTGATTGGGCAAGCAAAATAACCGCACTTCTAGAAGTAGACCATAGTTGGTTGTCAGGCCACATAAAATTTGCCGTTCTTGCGGGTATGCATTCCTTGATTAAAAAATTCTTAATTTTGAATTAATTTTGAGTTTATTGTAGTGGATGGACAAGTTTTAATTGCCTTTATTTTTTTGCCATCCGTGATCTGAACCAAGAATCATCGTAGAACATGTTATGGATTTGTTAAAAATTATTTTACAAAAATTGTTTCACATATCTTGTTGCAAAAATACTAGACTACGAAAGGAAGAAGATGTTGTCGATCTAATGAAAAATGTCAAAAAGAGCATTTAACAAGTGGTATTACGAAAACAATTTTGCGCAGAAAAGTATGCTTAAATATGAACTCTCACACAGGCAGTGTTGAAACAGCTGATCATATTTGACTCGGAATATTACGCTTTTCCGCAATAGCAATAGAGGTTGTGAGGAAAATGTGCTTTAAGCAACAAGCTGACGATCGTAATGTACCAGCATGCCTCCGCAAATGCCAAACTTTGTCGTTTTTAGGTATTTAATGGTTAACGTGCACGTCCTCTACTCTTCTCAAGAATAATAGTTGTACTTTTATTAATCAAAAGACACATTTTGTACACTTTGTACAACGCCTAACAGCAACAATATATAATAACCTACGTTTTACGGCTGAGGAGATAGTGACAATAGGCAGCATTTCTTTTCAAAAAAGCTGCATAAAATGTTAAATGGTTACAGAATGATCCTGAACGTCTTCTCTGGCATATAAGCACCTGATATAAAATAGTATTTTTACCATGGTAATTGTCCAAACATTTTGATGTCAGGTTTTATAAATGAAAATCGCTGAGTTGATTCAGAAGGCATCTGCTTCGTTTTGAAATCAAAAAGTGGACCCAAAGTTATATAAACTGAACAATTTTTTGTTCTTATAAAAAAACGCTAACCACCTTAACTGCGCAACTTAGTCAGATATAAGCTGAAAAGCAATGGATATTAAACCAACTCAATAAAAACCTTGGGTTATTGGTTATTTTAGCCTTGCGTTTCTGTGACTAGAGTCAATGCATGGTTTATTTCCAATGCCATGGAAGGTTACCTGATATTCTTAAAAGCTTCTTGATTTTAAAGATAGTTAAATAGTATTGAAATTCTGTCAATAGTACCAGCTAATCCGAAGTCGCTCAGGACTTGTGTTTTTTACACAAAATGATTTTTTGAATATATTTAGTCAGAAAACTCTGAGTGGCTCTAATAGTAAAGGATTTATCTTCAGTAATTTTCAATGAGAAGCCAAGAAACATGCATTTCTTTCGTTAAACTGTAACTATTTTTCGCATATTGTGTAGGATTACCAAAAAAGGCGCATTCACCACCAATATATGCAAGGAAAAAGTATAGGGTATTCTTCTTATTAAGAATGACCTCCATATAAATGTAATTAAACTGTTTTTACGGCAAGTTCAAACGACTGTATTGAAACCCTTAGCGAAATCTTGTACGCAAAGGCTTTCACATATGCTTATTCTATAAGCACATTGTATCCGTGATATTAATTCAAGTTTCAAAAAGGAAGCTTCATAAGGTAGTCTGCAACCATTGATTTCACTTTCCTGATGCAAGTGGCTCGAAGCATATTTGAGTTTGTCAAAAGCTTATATGTAGACAGTCAGCAGAGCTTTGTGTTCTCGATGGCAAATTGATATTTGCTGGTTGTCTTCATACAAGGAGAAGTGCGTGCAATTGCTGTACATGGTTAAAGTATTAGACGTGAAGCAATCAATATTGAATCAAGATGAATCAAAATGCAGATTCAGATTTCCATTCTAATAAATACACAAGTGGAGTTATGCACTCTATACGCATGTACTTTCTTCGAATTCTGGCTAATGAAGTAGAAATGCATATTGCGCTGCCTAAAAGGAAAACGAAAATTTCTTGTGTGATAATCAGGTACTGTTTTATTCACCATACACATAACAGTAGTCAACTTACATCTAAGCTTTGATGAATATCTGGAAGCTGGCTTAAATAGAGGTCAGTATGGTAACAAAACGCGAGTAATGGGATTAAGAATGCAGATGCTAAAACGTAAAAGAATGCACAGGATCACGGAGATCATTCTATTACAGTATTTCTGATTTATCTCTTTTTATGGTGAAATTATTCAAAAGGTAATTGAGGTTCATTTACTAAAATCCATAGGAAATTTTAGAAAGGCACAAACAATTTTCGTACTTATTGATCATTGTAACTAAACATGTACAACTACGAGATTTACATAGGCGCTTTGTCTGTACATTTTGTTAGAGATAAAATCTAAGCAATTTTATACTTTTTTCTCGACAGTTTATTGCGAACTCAAAGTAGGCCAGGGACCTTATGGTTTGAGAGCGAAATCTGACGTTAACATCTAGACAGATGACTATCACTCACTAAATTAAAACAGCCAAGTATCCGCAAATTACCACAAGGCGGTCAGTGGTATGAGTTATGTTATTATTGGCTATACCAAGAAGATAAAAAAACTGAAATGCCTTAATTTGATTATTAATAAGAAAGCCAATGGAGAACGCTAGAGGGCATTTTGATGTGTTTTACATCTTGCAGTTGCAGCAAACACTGACCAAATACTTGACAAATTCGTTCCCTAGCTTTTTATTCAGTATTAGCAACAATAACGTGGGTCATTCTGTAGTGGCTGATGGCAAATATTTAAATTTATATTTGGTCTACAACTCAAAACCTTTAATATACTCTTACATTCTGCGTTAAATGAAAAAAATTTCAAGGAATATTAGTGTGCTGCATTCTACAAACTTTAATTTGCCATATGCGTAGCAACTCGGCTAACTTTTGCTCAGCCATGAGTTTTTGTCACTTATTGGGATATTTTGTATTAATATCGTGTTCAATCAAAATTTTTTTGTCTTCCTCGATAGGAGTAAATGCGGCTGGTAGACTAAACAACTGTTTGTAACTTCTGAGAGCCGATGAAGCTTCGCAGCTACACAAAGCGAATTCATGAAGCCACAGCATTCGTGAAGTTGAAGAGGTTATTGCTCATGAGTATTTTGGCAAACACTGTTTTAACTGCTCACATCTATCCACCGCATCTACCAATCGATGAGAAGGTGGAAAGTACTCAATTAAAAAGGGGTGAGTTCGTTTTTCATTAACAATATTTAATTTATGCTAACATTTGTGCATGTAAATATCACGTAAATATTAAGCGAGACTTAAGGTTTAAGTCTGCTATGGTGACCAGTGTTTACGTAACTGAAAACCGTAAGAATTTTACTGTGTTTTATCATAACATCTGCAAATTGTGTCTAGTAATTAGCAATAATACAAAATATCCGTCTGTGCGTTAAAGATCGAAAGTTCAGCAGTTGCTGAAAGATTGCGTAGAGCTTGCGAAATAGTACTCAGCAAAAGTACTGCAATTAAAGTTAAAAGGTATCTCGTAAAAGGTTTTTATGTATTGCACGCCAATTAAAATCCAGACCTTTGCTTTAATTTTTCAAGAATTTCCTGCGAAAATAACGCAGTCTGTTTCCTTTCAATGCTGTTGCAAACTTTTAAGTTGAAAATGTTTGACAATTGCTGGTCAAGTAAGAGAGATAAAAATAAATAATATCTATGAATCTCGGAAAAACCTAAAAGCAACAGTCTACGTTGTGGTGTTTGCTTACTTAAAAAACCTATGTGGTTTTTTAAGAAAAATTATTTCATTTTCTTATAAATGAATATTTTTTCACAATGAGCAAGTAATTTTACAGTAAGAGAGAAAGGAAAGGTATTCACTTGGATAACTGTGAAAAATCACCAGGATTTCAATAGTCATGCCTGGGTAAATATAGTATGAGTTATTGACAAACAGACACACAGGCAAACATGTTTTGTTATACTTTTTCGTTTTACAGTTTTATTAAAGAAAACTGCCGATTTTCATGCATGCGCAATTGTACGTTTTCTTCCTTTATGCTGAGTTGAGAATGCAACGAATACTTCGATCCACGACAATGAACTTTTTTGGATAATGGTTAATTTTTGAATTATCTGGGCATTTTTTTAAACATTTCGTACGCAGTAAGCTCTTATACAAAAATTTCAACCAATTGAGAGTTAAGTATAGTTCGCAGCTAAGCCTTTTGGTTTTCAGTGCAAATGACAAGGTGTATATTCTTAAAGATCTCAACTGAAATAAACTCGAGAGCAATAGAATTTCATAGCTTAAAGAAGCAAGATATCACTTTTGCACAAAAAAGTAACATAAAGGGAGTATCCCTTTTAATATTCGGCCAGTCGGCCCTCATGCCCAAGATAAAACGTAGTAGGCCAATGCATTCTCTACAGTAACCATTTTAGGCGTAACTCGTAGCAGGAATAAAGCACTCCCTGGCATGAACCAAAGGCGAGCTATTTTTGTCAAAAAATATCCAGTTGTTTTGAGTAGAACACGAATACGTGTGTGAATGCTGCATTGTATCCTATCTGGCGTTTAAGCTTCTGTTTACAGTACCATGGGCAAAATGTGTAGCACATGCCAGTCCAGGCATTTGATTGCTTCAAAATTTCGTTGTTTATTAGTAATTATTTGCCTTAGATGACATTGCCCGGACTCTTAAACATAATTGAAATGCATTTTCTTCGCCATGCAGTTGTCGTAGGTCACAAGCGAAAGTGCTTGCTTTACTCTTTAATGTCTGTTTATAAACCTTATGAAAATATACTGATTTATTCTTCGGTTCAAGCTTCAACAGCAGTGAATACACGAAAGTCACATTTTTATGTTAAGTTCGACAATAAACGTTGAGATAAAGCATTCGATAAAACTACGTGCACACTAAAATAAGATAGTAATTATGAATCAATAACACTGATTATATGTAGCAAAATAGCAATCAACATGCATAGCTGTTTATAAAATAAAACTGTAGGCATCGCAATCTGTCTCGTTGATAAAGTGGCAACATTGGTGCTTAGCTCCTTTTTAACATGTCAATAACAAAAAACCTATAAAAGGGACGATAAAACATACCACCTGCTAAAACTGAATTCCAAAAAGTCAGCTTTAGTATCAGAAGTAACCTCATAATAAACTGTAAGTGAAAGTATACGACAAAGTAATTACATAGGAAAATATATAGCTGTTTTTGCATGATTTTAAGCTGCAAGACTGCTGCAATTTTATACGTACATTTTTCCTCGTTGCCTACTGTTGCGTAAATGAGATTCATTTCGTGTTAACTACACAATACACAATACCCTCATGTGATTAAATATGAATGACTCAAGCGCATTGCTTACCTATATCCAAGAACATTATTGGCAGAATGCGCTTCTTGGTGTCAACGCAAAACACCTATGTTGCCTGTATATTAATTTTTTTGACAGAGAATGTCATATGTTTTCGCCACCTTTCCAATTATCATAGTTACGATCTTTATCGAAAATAGCAGACATTACATACAGTGTTTGAGGAAAGCTGGTGCCATGTAAAGTCTGGACCCGTATTATAGATAATTTATGTAGTGAATCAAAAAACTATAAAAAGAATTGGATGACACTTTTCCTAGAAGTGAACATTAATGCTTGCGGTGTTTAAGTCACGGTTAATAGTCCTAATCATCTAATTCAGAGGCCGTAGGTAGTCGTGCTCCATGTTTAAATCTTCATAGAGTCGATTTTTATTGTATTGAATTGAATTTGCTTCCAGTTAGATTGTAAATCTACTACAATAGCTTGATCACTTGCATTTTTAGTGCATAACCTACGCCTAATTCTGGTAGTTTTTCTAGCTGGCCATAGCACATAAAGTTTCCCAGATATGTTTTCAAACCCCAAAGTGTCTTCTATATCTACATCCTTATCATACTTACAGAAACATCATAAACAAGTGGAATCGTAGGTATACCTACTTCAACGCATAAGGAATTTCAAATTTCGATCGTTTTTGCAAATAAGGCAATTTTATCAATTCAAGCAGCACATATGAGCTCAACAACATAACACGTTAATGCAACAAATATAAAGAAAAAGTGGAATGTTAAATTAAAAAGGGCCTTTACATAACTGGATCTTTTAGCTGGATTTAAGCCATTCTGGTTATAAATAAGCAAATATTCCCCCTAATGTGTTGAATAGTTAAAATATCTTTACGTCTTGCATATGGCAAATATATCAGTATATTTTTCTTCACGAGAAAATGTCTTTCCTTACACCTAGTAACCTGAAATATAAGAAAACGCTTTCGCAAACAAACGTCTCAGGAAGAGTTATCGGGGATGAAATATTATGTTTTTTGTCTGAGTGCGTCGCAAAACTGAAGAACTGAAGATTATCAAAACCCATTAATTGTATTGAAGCTAAAACGTTTATATTTTGGTAACTAGGCCTTAAACCTCTAGAAAATAAATAATTGCAAACATTAATGTGAGTAATTGTTGTGTCTCTGGCACAACTGTGGATTTATTTGGCTAGTCACTTACGAACGTGAGTTTTAATTTGTTTCAATTAATCTCAATAAATAGTACCCATTTCTTTATCAAGTGCTTGCCTGCTACTCGAATAGGCTAAGCAATTAACTAATTCAGCTGTATGGTAAAATTCCACACTTTCCAAGCATGCGTTAATTTTATTTTTGCAAGAGGTATCTTCCTCTCCACAGGAGGCACAAAAGCATCAATTTATATTAAGCGTGATAGATAATCGCGTGCCGCTCAGAACTCAAGCCATATTGCATGGCTTTTCGAAGACAGTATTAACAAAATATTTTCACCCCGGGTTATGTCACATACCGTTGGGAATACCGTCCACACGCACGTATTAGAAAATATTTTCACGAAGCTGCCTATAGGCGACTATAGATTTTGGAAGTTTGGGTTTGTGTAAACGCTGAAATATTCTACTCAGCTACAAAAAATTTTTAGATGAGAAAAAAAAAACTAGTAGATAACACTTAAAAACATATAATGCTCAATGTTAAATAAACGATCTGTAGGTATGCCAGATGTAGATTTGGACGTATACCACAGCAAAACTCTTGTAAATACCTCCACTTTACATGCAAAAGTGCGAATTAGGCCACTTGGTTAGTGACAGTTCTGATTGCGCACCTATGACTTTCAAATCCAGCAATAATCAAGAAAAAACGCAGAAAACTAACAGGTGACGTTGTCTAGAATGCCTGTAGATTAAAAATTAATGACACACATTGAGATTTGCGTATGTCGATGTCAAATTGGTGCATTGATTCACATGATATTTATCTGAGCTTTTGTCCTTAACGAAGTTTCAACCTGGATTGTTTCCACAGTGCGCACTTATCATGGTGGTTGCCACGTATAAATACCGCTGATTAATATGTTAAGAATAGACAGAATGTTAAAAAATACTTAAAAATTTCTGGTACATAGGGTTAAAAATGGCTTTTGGAAAGTATTCATAAAATCAAAAAAAAACTTTTTTATCACTTCAAACCCTTGCTCTTTGCAAACGTAGCGAAAGAACATATAAAGAAACCTGTGAAATACCTGGTACTTGTTCAAATAATAACTTCTTTTGTTCAAATTTGGGAGCAGAAAACATAAGGATCATAATAATACTGTTTCAACAATCATATGCTGGAGATGCTTGCAATTTAAATTTTTACGTTTTTTTTTAAAACCCGGTGAGTATTTATCTCATTTCCCACCAATTCAAGGTCAACCACAATAAAAAGTGATATCTGAGGTAAAATTGCAAAATAATTATATTTTTTAACTTTGTACTTGATTATTGTTTATAAAAATTGTTTTATACCTTTAAGTATTTAAAATGGGGTTGAGCAAGAATATTGGATTGAACCTGATATTGCAAACAAATCTGTTTTGGTTGTTAAAGGTGGAGCATATGTTTTAGTAGGCCTGTAAACACATTGTCAAACTCGCACAATGTTCTTTTGTCTATCAGTGTTGAAAATTTTCAGTTGTGGATATAAGTCAAATGCAACTTTTGCAGACACATCATGTTTATAGCCAACAACGGTGTCAAGTGGTCGTCGGTAAACCTTAACGTGGCACAGTGTGAACTGATTTGACACCTATTTTACCAACCAAGCAATATTAGTTTAAATCTTTCATACTTAATAATGCGTGAATAAAATTAAATAATACCGTGCAACACTTTATTGTGCCCTTCCAAGCTAACGCAACAGTTTGTTATCATAAGTATTTGTAAAACAGACAGTTAAAGCCAGTCAGACGTGAATCCGAGAATGTTCGCGCTGTGATGTCTAAAACTGCGCTAGAGCGATACAAATGTTGATGAAGTTCCATCCAAGGACCCGACTTCAATAAATTCTGCCTTTGACTTGCTCCTGGCGTGGATGAGCGCCTTGGCAGGTAGGAAGCTAAAT
The DNA here is from genome assembly GCA_036362985.1 of Ligula intestinalis. Taxonomy (NCBI): domain Eukaryota; kingdom Metazoa; phylum Platyhelminthes; class Cestoda; order Diphyllobothriidea; family Diphyllobothriidae; genus Ligula; species Ligula intestinalis. Next base: position 15,485,274 of record JAYGXS010000010.1, read on the forward strand.
TTATGGACTGTGGCTTGCCATAGCTGTTTGCCGTATCAAGTGCAAGCGTTTACTCATCAACATGGGATCCAACTATGCGCCCAATGTGACCTGCATAGACTACGACTGATTGCCCAAATGCAGTAAGTATATTACGGTAGGTATCCCGTGTGCATTAATGGAAGCCCGTAACTACTATTACTATCTCAGGATTGGTGTCCTTCACTGGTTTTAAAACTCTTGGGCAGATAGCTTGTTCCTCCGTTATGGTAGATTTCATAGGAAAGGTAAAGTTAGGCAGGTAACATCGGCTCAAGTGTTATTAAATAAATGGTACGAGGTGAGGTGTTTGTAGCTCAGTTGGTAAGAAGGTTGGCTTTGCGTAAAGAATTTTTTTGCTATGCTGGCTTGAATCCCACTAAACGTCTTACATTTCTTACAATTGGATCAACTAAAAAAATTAACAAGTTATTCAGTTGCTGGAACAAACTTATTCTGTTCCCACACAATCATCTGTAATTCGATGGTTCACCTGCATTTGCGACTGCAGTATGCATTTTTCTATATCACAGAAGCAATATATGCAATAATTTTCTCAATTAATATATAATACTAAGTTTCGTTTATACACTCAAATTAAAAAAATTCTCCCTATCTCGCAAGGCATAAACTTACCTTGGAAGACAATGCAGGCCCACTTCAAAATTAAATTATTCTAGTGAATGTATTGACTATGCTGAAGGAACAGAATCCAAGGACAGTTGCTGATAATGCAGAGAAAATATGTGAGGTCAGTAATAAGCCGCCGAACCCTCAATCTATTAGTAAACGAAGGCTGACATGGGATTGGATTTCAAAGGTAACGTCACAGTTTATAACCAAACACAGCTTTCGTAGTAAGGATAAATCTGATAAATGTCAGCTCTTGTAAGAAGCGATGAAAATTGAAATTTTTGGGCATACAAATGTAAACAACAGTAAACGCTGATGACAATTGCTCCAAAGGCTTTTAATTATAGCCTAAACATGTATTCAGATTGTGTTCCCATAAAGATAACCGGAAACAAATATTTAATATATTATGTCAAACATGAATAACGCTATAAAAGATATGAAAGTTCAAATTAAGTATATGTCAACGGCATGACCAGACTAATTTACGAATAATTATAATAAATTGGCAATGTGCTGCAAGCTCACAACTACACGCTGAATATGTCCATGTTTTTAACCTTCATTTATGTATTTTCGTAGTTCAAGTTGGCCTGCGCAGATGTAAAATATTACAATTGATATCTGTGGAGCTGCAAAAGTTTGAAACCTGATCTTGTGCTGAAAACATTTTCCTGAATATTGTAATGGCGCACGTTATATTTAACGTGCATGCAAGCCATAAGATCGGTTGGCGTTAAGCCAGTTTCGGTAATTGCAATTATTTACCACATGGGGATATGGCAAAAAGCTTATAAGTCTGTCTGACTGCTGAATGGAAATATGCATTGCCTCAACTATTCAGACGCAATTCAATCAGTTACGTGGTACGCGTCTGCAGTTTTAAGGCTATGATGACTGGAGCTGGTTAGGTATCAGAATTGAATTCGCTTGTGTTAAGTAGAATGGTCAGTATTTTATATAATGGCAGGCGACCTAAAGGTAACGAGAACGAATTTGCAGTTAATTAAGCCATTTTCTGATTTCTGATTATGAGAATTGACTTTGTATCTTCAAATATTTTATTTATTGTGCATTTATTTCGAATGTTCTCCTAGAGGGACAAATTTATTTGTGCATATTCATCAGAGACTGCGATTTGCACGAATGTTACCGAAGAAAGTATCGATTTTTATCTCTACTGGGTGATGACATGATGTGCATTAGTAGGTAAGTTTTTCATATAACAGGATGCCGTGTACGGTAATGGTAGATTACCTCTCTCATTCGATTTCAACTGAAGTGCTAAAGTAAGTTTTAGATACCATGAGAAACACTGCCATACAAGGTTACCTCAGGACAGTTCAGACAGGTTTCAGTTCAGTTTACTTTGCCCACGATCAACATTTGGCTAGATGCTGCAAGCATTATTTCACTATTGGTTTACATTTCAGTCTGCCTTTTAAAAGAAGAGTACGCCTTGATTTTTTTATACAAGCTTCCTTCACCTGGTGCATGGTATATTGGAATTGCCCAGTTTAACAAAATATTCGCACGGTAGTAAAAATCACTCCCTGCACAGTGATAATATCTTGATGCGCACATTCATCGTTCTCCCTGTGTCTGTAAATCGTTCGCAGATAAGTCAATAGTCGAATGCATTTGACTGCTGTTCTGTTGCAAAGGTATAATTTTTGATTTCCAATATAATATTCAATGCCTTTATTATCATGTCTTCATTGGAAATGGCTGCGATAAATGTCACCTTTCATGGAATATTCGTAACCGGAATGAAGAAACAAAGACAGATATCGAGGAAAAAATAATATTAATTAAAAATATAATGAGAACATTCAACGCGATAACTGGAAAAATGTGACATTGGCATAAGGGATCAATGCCTGCGTGTGAAAAGTTTGCCCTATGTAAACTTAAGTATATGATAATCCAATTAAAACCAGAAACGTTTTTTACTCAAATGATAAAACTGGCATTGGAAGCAAGTTACATCCTCTTAAATGTCGACAACTTCCAAATACAATGCTTTTTGTGCATGATGTAATTGAAACTGAAGTATATGACTTGAGAATATCTGAAAAATATTCTGCGAATGAGTAGCTTACTTCTAATCACAGCTATGCACTAGGTGAATCATTCTCTAGCAAAGAATAATTTGCATTTGTTTGACTCTACTCATGATAATTAAATAAATGCTGCGTTAATTGCACAATTTTTACATTATATTACGCCAAGTCAGTGGTTTAAGGCCGTAGAAAATTAAGTTTACTTTTGCAAGTTAATCATCCGTTCGACGAATGCAAGCAAATATACTTAAAATACAGTCAATGCTTGTCAGAAAGTGTAATCACTCTGTGCTTCAAATGCATTCGGATGATAAATATTATGTATATTCCATGCACAACAGGAATGTTTGTAAAGAAAATGTCTGTAACATGAAGTTGTGTTCTGCTGATTTTGAATATTTATCAGAGAACCTAAATGAGAAGGCCTACTACCCTTAGTAACGCCAATTTGATGGTTATATAAAAGGCACAATTTTGTAGGCAGTGTGGCGTATGAGTATTTCTCTTCAATGAAGACCGTCTTATACTCACTAAAGTCTCCGTATTATTAACTGACACAGCCAAATTGTTTTTACTTCCTAAGTAGAGAACCCCAATCTGCAAATTAAACATTTACCAAAACAGTATCAACTTAAAACCTATATGTTTTCTTGGCAATTTAATGCATGTCACCGATATTGTTATACTGAAAAGTTACAATTTGGCAAACAATAAGTGCTCTATTTAAGATAATCATTTCACTGAGCTCATTTTTAAACATTTAAGTCAATTGTGAACTCAAAAGCAAATTCCTGTGTTTATTTACCCGGAAATACCTAAATATTTGGTAAACAGCACTAAAAGTCTGCTATGAAGAGGGAGGTTAAAACGTTTCAGCATATGCAAAAAACTGTTGGTTTTATAAACAAAGGAACTACGGCGCCAGATGTGTGATAAATAGTCTGGCATCTGAATGGTCATCTCATAGTCCATTGATACTTATATTCTGGAATCTTAACTTCATCAAACATTAAGGCGGCACCGAAATTTTATAAAAGTTTACGCATCTACCTAACACATGAAAAAAAGATTCAATAAACGAGCGAAGTAGGCCAATGGGCAAAAAAATTAAATAGCGTTTTTTTGTTAACTGTAATAAATAATGAAGGATAGCACATTTTCCTCAAAAGGCCACTGTATTAAAAAACTGTATGAAAAACAACCCATTAAGAAGGGTTCTTCTATTTCCGCGAGAGCATCATCACTGTGTCTCATTTTAAAATACATACATGTTTTTCCTATCTAAATAGCAAATGCTTTGTACACAAAGGAAAATTTCTGAGAGCTTATTTCATACAGGAAAGCCTGGAGGCTTATTTTTCAATAAGTTGGAGCATTATTTCCATTAGAGAAACAAATTATCTCTGACCTTTTAAATATGGTTTAACTCTGAGCAAACAGAATTGCTATACAGAGCGCACAAAAACTTAAGTTCTAAAATGTTTATGGTACAAAATGTTGTTACCGTTCTATTTTATGCAGAAATGTACGTAGTGTTTAAAAAAGGACATTTTTGAACTGCATAAACTAGCAGCAGAAACTGAAAAACAATTTTAAATGTTGATGAATTGAGCTTGATACATGTGTGGCAGCAGCATCAGATATCAAACGCAACATCATAATGACGCAAATGGTCTGTCGCTGCAATTAAAAAAACATGCTACTTATGGCCCAAACACGTCAAAATATTTGAAATAAAATATCGATCTTCATTCTGCCAAAATATAGTGGAACATCAGGAAGCCGATAAAGTCTGTCACGACGACAGTGCCTTTGAAATTTGTTTTACTTTTTTTCTTATTTTTCTCATTTTGGTGCCTAGCATTGTATACCTCGGTGCATTTTCCAGAGTTCTTTATTCACTTAAAAAATTTACCCGTACAAACACAATCTTTGGCTGAAGTTGCTTTATTATTGGCGATTGAAAATATGATGCAAGTACGACAATTGCAAATTGACCTAGTGGTCATGCTCGTCACGATTGTCCTTGGGGATCAGTTTCGAGTCCTTTTAAGCAGTCGCGAAGTCTTTTGGTAGCAGAAGTTTACTTCCTTATTTGTGGAATATTTATGAAGTCACGTATTACAAAATAAGGATAATATTTACACATAAGAACATGACCTTATGTATGAAAGTTTTAACATTTTAAAACAGATTTTTGAGGATCAAACCTTTCTATACATGCAAAAAACGCGTTTATTAAAATATCGTCTAATTTGATCTAAAAACATGTTACAACTTATTTTGCGACGATCATGACCTATGTGTAAAACGAAGTTCACTAATGGTACACAAAGCAGTTAAAAAAACACTTAAATGGAACGGAAAACCATTCGGATATAAAAGTGTATTTTACCTATGAAAATGAGCCTTTTTTATCGTAAATGATACATTCTATATGCATTTGAAGGCAAGAGGGCAATATTTTAATAACACGTTAAGAAAAATGGCATAGCGTGAACAAAAACTAGCAGATGCTATGGATATCGGTCGATTTTTTTAATAAAACATGTTTTCAGCGTTCCAATAATAGAAGCATATATTTTGGCAGTAACCTGGAGGAAACATTTTGTTCTTCTGAACGCATGCGTTCTTAACTGAATTTTTTGATGAAATGATCTGATTTCACCTTGCAAACTGCCCAACATCAGGTTCGGGGTAAGATTGATCTGGTAGTATGCGTCATGTAGGCCGGCCTTATCGATACGCAGTGATATATTGTGATGACATCTTCACATCTTCATATCTTCCGAAGTTATAAGAGCACTCTGCGGTGCTCTAATGACATTAGATTCGAATATACAGTGAGCAAAGAGGACATGATTATAACTCGCAAATAACGTGCATTAACTTTGACATAAAGTGTGCCTTTCCTAAGTAAAATATAAGGCAGACGTTCAAAAAATAAGTTCTATCCGTAGTTTACCAAAGGCTTTTATGTATGAAGAAACTTTACATGTTTTTTTGAGATGCTGTTTGTTTTTATTAAAAAGGCATATGAAATTCCAAGACCACTTTTTATACTTTTACCAAAAATGAATCATTTTGGTGTTTTAAACCCACCTAGCTTAAGGAAACATTTACTTAGTTAAATTATTGACACATTTTAACAGGTCTAGAAGTCGTCCGAAAATCAATTAAAAAAGGCGCCAACTATTGGTCTTGTATTATGGCTAAGCGAAGCTTCTCGAGACATCAGTTACAGTCATGGGTGTTTAGTAATACATACACAGATTTTAATGGAATGAGAAATGTTACCTCACCTTGATTATCTTTAAATCTAGGAAGTAATGTTGCGCTACCTAAGAAAAATATGCGCAAACGTGTATGAATCGATTGCTTTCTCTACACCAATTTTCGTAATTACGATAAGGAATTTTTAACCATCTCGTGAAGACTGTTTGTTTTAAACTTTGATTGCCTGTGGCAGTCGTGGAAAAACGATACTGGAGGTATGTTTGCGCGGCATTCAGTTTTTTCTCAGGTTTGCTGCCAAAAATTGTTTGACAGATCAGGTAATATTGAAATAGCACAAGCGATAAAGCGTATGGTAGAAAGCTATATAAAGTAATTCGAAAGAGATTCCACCCAACATAACAGGATTATTCATAGTTAACTGGTGAATATCTCGTGACTTCTATCTACTTCAGCGGCCTTAATTCAGAAAAAATATTTCTTCAATACAATAAGGGGATAAGGTTGTGGTATAGGTTTTTTATTTATTCTCGTCAGAATGAGGAAAATTTAGTTTTTTTAGGGTGACTTTATCAAGCTAGTGTAAAATCGATTGGTGTTGTAGAGAAAAAGTTTAAAAAGTCGCTTCGCAAAAAATCTGCTTTTCCTGAAGCGAAAAACACGACAAAAAACCAAGTTTTAAATTGCAGTGGTTTTATGCTGTTTTTAAGGTTAAAAGTAAGTATAAAGTTTCACATGGAAGCCTTGCTACGCCATTAAAGTGATATGGGTTTTACGGCAGGTCACATCGTTGTCTGCCAAACAAAAACTGCTTAAAACTGGGACCTTTTTCGTTTAATAAATTTTCTCTTTTAAATTATGCGTTTTTACCGGAAAAGCAGTGGTTCACTTCCACTATGCTTTTCTCAAACACAAATTATTTTGTTGAGGTATTGATTTGCTCAATAAATATTTCCTCCACTATTTGTGAAGTTGACATGCTGCATAATGAAATGTCTCTGTTTTTTTCGTCTCCATGGTTGCATATCTAAGCATTCTGCCTACCTATTTATACTCCTTATCGTATGCGTGTTTAATAGAGAGTTAGTTTTTCTGAGATTTAATTGCCGTTGGAAAAACCCTTCCTATATAAACAACGGAAACAACAACATAAAATGAAGTCACAATCTAAACTATGGTTTTTTGAGTTCTCGAACCCTCACGCTTTTTGCAAATAACCATGACCTAATTACAGTACAATTGGGAAAAATATCAGCATAGGCTAATGGCCTTATAAATGAAAGTATCTTGCAATAAAAGCTAAGGAAAAAATCTATAGTAAGGCGCGTACATCTTCATTTCGACGGACTTTTGGCTGTCAGGCGTTGCAAAATAGTGTGCAAGCAAGAGAAGCTGAGTCTTAACATGAAGACTGAAAATAAGTAAAGCTTTCGCATACAGTGAACGCGTAAGCGGTCATTATCAAAATGCAGACTGGCATGCTTATCACCATTTATTTAGCAAATAACTTTATTTATCAGAACTCTGTGTATTTTACCGACTTTTTGTAACAATCTTTCAAAGTATCGCAACTCTGTTTTGCCTTTTTATTCCGTTAATCAAACAAACATTTTTGGCCAAAGTAAAGTTTCACTTTAGAGAGGCATTTACTACCACAATGCATAATCCAATATGCAATTATCTATCCTCCTTGATAGCAAACTGCTAAATTTACTGGGTTTGTTGTCATCTGAGATGGGAGCGGGCATGCAAACTCAGCTCGTTACATTTTGGAAACCTTTAGAGTTGTTATTTATAAACAGCAACTCAGACGAGCGCATAACCTACAAAGTACTTGTAGAAGTTTACATGACAAGGAATATTCCCCCATTATATCGGACAAATCACATTAAAACCAAATGAATACTTGCTATAACTAAGATCCGCTCTTCTGCCTCTCGTGCAAGGCCGAGAATAAAGATACATATATGACGCCTTTTGCAAGATTTTTGAAAGATTTACGCAACGGAAGATTTACGCTGCAGATATGCCCTCCTTTGAAAATGGTGGTCCTCATTTGATGCCATAAGCAGACGTTTCCCATAATGGCATCCTTACTTTAATGATTTTGCGCACAATTTTGCGGCTCAGTTGCTGTTTTGCAATTTTCCTCTTTTGAACAAATCATTTAGACAGCTTTGTCAGTTGGTCGCCAAAATGCCTCACAAAAACGAAAGCAAAAGTAATAGCATTAAAGTTCAAAACTCTGTTTATACTGCTGGATCAACCTTAAACCTTATACCGTTGAGATAGTCATTTTAACGAAACATATTTAGTGGTGTATTGCATCGGATTATCAGAAGTTACTTATTACCAAAACCACAAACTGAAGACGGTCTCAGTTGCCTGATCTCAATAGGCTTAGGTAGAACGATCGCAGCTGCGTATATTGATCTTGGGCCTAATGAATGTGGCAATTATTCGGCGGCTAAAAAACTCTTACTTTTCAACAACTTAAGTCGAGGGTTATCCTCCATCTTCAAACGGGGTATTTGGTACCATGAAATATGACAAGGGACTATAATTCAACGAATCTATAAACGCTTTGTTTGGACATTTCATTTGCAAGGGACATTAAAGAGCATAAAGTCTGCCGTCTTCATTGACCCCGAAGACATATTTATCCAAAAATTAAACGGTTTGAGAATGTGGTCGATTAAATTGAAATACTGAGGCTAAGGGAGAACTATGAAGTTAGTCATTCACAAAGTTGCGCATTGCAGCGAGATTCAAGAAAACTTTGTTGATTCGCAGAACTTAAAAACGATACCCAGGACCAGTGCTAAATGGGGTAAATGGCTAAGTAATTATGGTAAGAAAACAGATGTCTGTACAACGCAAAAACCATCACAAAGCACAGTGGGGAATATACATTTTAAACAGGCCTTGGCTAATGTTCATTGTCATATGTCATCCTTGTTGATGATATTAAATATATATTTGAAGGCTAAATTACTGAACTAGTAAATTTGTGTTGCAAAACTTTCAATTAACGCAATAAATCGCAACAGTTTTTTTATTTTTTTATATCACAGTGATGTCATTTTGCACTTTATTAACTTCCTTGGAGCTCCTGTTTACCCTGCATGGCTTCTTGCTTTCCAGAAAGCCTGAATGTTTTAAGCATTACATTAAAATAACAAAACATGATTTCTAAAGAACTCACTACGAAAAAGACTATATCAGTAGTACTCAATGCAATATGTTCTGTTTCCTTTAATTTGTCTTGCAAAAGTAGCAAGACGTCAACGCATTACTATCGGCGCTTTCCAATCTTTTCCGCGCAGGGAAAAGGAATTCTCTTATGGCCTTTTTTTTCACAATAAGCTAGGAAATTAGGTTGAGTTGCCTTTAACATTTTCATCTGCGAAAGTTGTTTGGTGTTGGTCGTGTATACGGTTTACTTCACCTCAAAATGTGGCTGATTTATCTCTATGCACCGCACGCGCCAATAACTTCGCATTTCTGCCAAGGTCTTGTTATTAACGAAGTCAGTTTTTTGCCTTAGGCTACTGTATACTCTACTTTCGCTCTACAATACTTTTATGATATGCCAATGGATATCGGGGTCGGAAGTTACAAAATCAACAGTAAATTTCGAAGTTAACCCAGATAGAGGCTAGTGTTTATGGCACAAAAACCTGCCCTCCATTGGAGTAGAATGCAAACCTTCCTTCTGCTTTTTTCGTCCTGACAGATGTACCCGAGCAGTTTCCACTGGGCAATAAGTGTCCGGTAACTGCACCATGGCCCTGTCAACAGCCCACCTTCTGTCTTCCCTTTGCATTCCTCTGCGACGGGGAGATCGACTGTCCCGACGGCTACGACGAGAACCCGCGCTTGTGTGTTGCCAGTGAGTCAGACTTGCAAATGTTTACCTAAATAAGTAAATTTTGCTAATTGTGGAAAGTAAATCAGCTTCTCCTCGACGGCACATAAATTATTACAGAGAAGGAAATGTTACAGAAATTTATTTGTAAAATGAGCGCTTCATTGTTAGACCCTGACAACTATTGCAAGTTAAATGTCCCTCTCCGAGACCCTAACATTGTTCAGTGCTTGCATTGGAAGAAGACTGTGCATTTGGTGAAAGCGAAAATTTAGTATTTTTTTACTAAGGATTTTATGACCAAGGCATAATCACAAGGTATTCTGATTATTTTTTGGAAATGTAGACGGTAATGTCCTTTAAAAAAATACTAAATTAGTATTTTACTACATTTGGTACATAGCAGCCAATGTGTCTTCCAGGTAAAAAGAAATGTTCAAAAGTACTTTGCAGCGTGAAAAATGTTTCCATGGCGAGAATGCAATATTTTTATTAACACAATGTTAAAAATTTCATTTTTTACCCCATAATATGTAGAAACCTGCTATATTCAAGTTAATGTTACATTTTTCAATATCTGGATCCTTTAAAATTCCAGTGGAATTTGTTGGCAAAAAGAGATGAAAATATGCGTGCGTTATAATTGTAGATATAAGCCGCTTAGTCTTTGCATAAGCAACGCAGTCATGGTAAAGTACAGGTGCGTTGAAAGCATCAGCTGAGCATAACCTTTGCAGGAAGTTGTATGTTATAAAGCTCCCGTGACTGCTGGTACATTTTGCAGCTCACAGCTCAAATTAAGCACAACTGTAGGACAAAGTATAATAGAAGCAGTAAAAAGAACAGGAAGGTTCTTAAGCAGAAGGCTATCACCTTCGCAATCACCTACATCATAGTTTTACTGACATTCTTGGCAGTACTATTACTAAGTTCCATAAATAAAGTAGAATGTAATAAAATTCGAAATAATCAATCTGAATTTTCGTGAATATAAAAAACCCTCGGATGTTATCCTCATTGTACAAATTTTAAACATCGTGTGAATAAGAGGTGTGCCGCGTTATTTTGGTAACCATAATGAAGCTATTTTCAGCGGCCTAAAATTATCTGTGACACTCTGAAGTATTTGTATTGTCCTTTTTTTATTGAAACGTAAATATGGCAAACGTTGCTGGTATATTAAAGTATATCTAAATTAAGCGAACGCGCAATCACGTTAAAGCTTTATGTCCCCAGTTATCTTAAAAAATTGCTGTAAAATATATGGAATCGACACTAAGTAAACTCGCATTATAAGTAAAGTAAAGTAAGTAAAGTTAATAATATACTCCGACATTATCGCTTGTTAGTTATGCGTACCATATAATACTTCCCACCATAATAGCTTGAAAAAAATCGTTTGTGCCACTACAGTGGGGTTTAAAATAAACGGTATTGTTTGCGGAATACAATTTATACTTTGCAATATTTAACGAACTAATAAAAATGGTTATTTTATCTTTCTTCGAGAAAACCGACCAGCAGTCATTCTTCTTGAGGCCTTTATCAACAAGTACCGTGACTGGCTGGTTCCAAAATTTCTTGGCAGCGGAAGCGTTAAGACAATCGCCTATAACCTTGCAGGTAACTCAACTACATAGGTTGGTTGTTATATGTGCAGTTTACCTTCATTTTCTGCTGGCCACATCCACAGTGATTTCTGAAAATTTTCAGACTTTCGAGCTCAGAGTGGCTTAACATAATTATTCGTGCACGTTTTTTGACATTGTCAGTTGTCTACGATGACCTCAAACTTAAAAATTTTGCTACCTTTATTTCACTATTCTTTGTATGTTATTATCTAGTCTAAAGGAAAAACATTTTACTCAAGATCGGTAGGCGCCAAATGTTTTTGAATGTCAACAGCCACAACATATTGAGCGCCTTTACCGGAAAAATGCTTGCGTTTATCTGACTGGCCGGTGTTTTTCCTAGAGCGGTCTGTTGACTTCTCATTTTCTTTGCTTATTAGTCGGTGTGTTAGCGACATAAGTAATAAATGGAATTTATAATGTACAAGGAACCGATACTGCAACGCATCAGACTCGGATCAGACATTCTTTTATACCGTAAACGAAGTCAAATCGGATGGTGAAAGCCATCATAATTGTTAGCGCTTATAGTGTTTACTTATGTGGACGTTGTGAATAAATAAAGTTGATTGAATATCTGATGAAATATAATGATAACGCAAACATAGCGCAAACAGATTCCCCCAACCAGGATAGCAATAAATTACGTACCATACTGAAAAAATACATAGGTTGCTTGATAACTTACAATTAACCTACATAAACATCTTCAATCTTTACAAAAAACTCCAAATTAAGGTAATGCCTAGATGACCAGGCACTAATCGAATGCTCAATATAAACGTGTTTAAAAGATGGAAGCGCAATGGAATGACAAATTTATACATAAAAAGGACAAACTTTAAACGTCTTCACTTTGCATAGTGTCCATTAACACTTGAAATCACATGGTTCATTTCAGACATAGCTGTGACCAAGTTATCTAAAGTTTTTTATGCAGTGTAAGTATTGAGTAAAATTTTCGGATTTTAATGCACGGAAAGGTACTTTCGTGCTTTTTACCAATGTCTTTGGCTATTGCAAAGCATTTCCCATGAGAATCAGATCTGCGCTACAGACAGTAGTACACATATATTGAATGCCACACATGGAGACACTGGCTGTTTTTTTGAAATGTTCGGTAACGTTTGCACGTGTGATCAAATTCATAGCAAGTTATGTATATTGAGAGACGTTCTCTTTTGTCTCATTCCCTTAAATTTTTCCGAGGTTTCGAAATTCTGCTGACCACTTTGCAAGTATCACTGTTTTTATTTTTTCCAAAAGAAGCGATTTTATTTTATCTGGTTTCCAGAAACTTAAACCTGAGAAATATTGTAAAAGTATTTACCGAAATAATGACGTTTTGATACATTTCTTCTCATACAGCTGTCTGTCTGGGTCATACTCTTATAATCGACCAAGCATGTCAGCTCATCGCTGAGAAAAATGAAGGCCCACAAAAAAGTCGAAAATGAATATGCTTTAGATATATTTAGAAAGTTTCCATGCGAAGTGATCTCTATAAAACCAATTTATTTAGATATTTCGCCATCAAATATGTGTTTTCTTTACTTTTTTGAAGATAACTTCGAGATCAAAATGATCAATTTCAAATTGTTTTTTTTTTAATTTCCAAAAATCCAGGGATCAATTGTTAGATTAAAATGGACAAACGTGCGTTCTTGTGTGTAATAGTGCAGCTAACACTATAGGTTTTGAAATTCTGGGCATCCTTGTTTGATTGTTATTGCACAACACGACGATGAATTATATCCCTCAGCATATTTAAAATTATTCCTTATGCCTGTTTTGTTTCAGTTCCTCATATTCAATGATTCACTTCTATATTTCCGAAACATTTGAACGGGATTTGTTCACGGATTTACAGAGAAAACGTAAAACATTTTGTGAGATTTCATGTACGCTCAATAATGAGGGGTAATTTTGGCGCACTAAAACAATATGTCTCCTGAGTTAACACCTTATCTTTGTGGCAGAAAACACTAAACAATTTCAGAGCAGCATTCCTTTCACGACATTTATGTCTTATTTTGTACAGATGCGTCAATTTCGTGAACGCAAAATATCATTTTCTGCATTGTGAACACCTATGATTAAAAAGTGTTTGGTCTTTACCTATATTTTTTACAGTATAACATACATAAATAAGTTTTTTTTGTCGCAGCGTTTAGTAATGTAGGAAATTTCTTGGCTTTCAAGAAACCTTATTTTCCTCCAGTATACTAATTTTAAAAGGAACTCTTACCTAGTAAACAGTATTTTGCGCCTCAAGTCAGTTCAATGAGTCAAATAAACAGCCACAAATATGTGTTAAAGTCCCCCTCAAATATAGGTCTTGCGAATTCATCAGAAACCCGATTACTGCACTTTCATCTAAACGACAAATAACTTTCATAAATATCCTAAAAAAGTTGATTCTTGGTACTTTTGACTCTGCGCCTAAATTATGTAATGGCAGCATTTAATGCAAGGGTGTATATACAGTATGATGTACAAAAATGTTCTGGTACGAACTGTAATTTAATCGATCGCTCTAGAGAAACTCTATTTGGCATGGTCCTTATTGTTTCCAAAAACGTTAGCTAGACAAACAAACGTAGTGCGGTATCCATTTTGGTAACTAGAAATATATTTTCTGGTTTGGTCTCCTCTGCAAGTTGCAATATTTTTTTCGCTTATTTAACTTTATACTGACGGTAATACTCAAACTATGCCTGTTACATTGAAAAAAGTTGACTTTGGTTGTTCGTGTTTCCTGAGCAAGAATGATTACCAAATTGGCAGAATAAACAACTAAATACAGAATTTAAAAAAATCGTTTTCCCGAAATAAATGTGAACGAGCCAAGGATCACGAGGTTAACAAGGTTTATTGACGTCATCTATTTATGTGACCTCTTATTCAATTGCAAACGGTCGATGCCCACTAATGACATAGTTTAATGACCGAGTAAGTGTTAGCCTAATAAGGTGAAACATTATAGGTAAATAGAGCAGAAATTGTTTGCCTTAGATGTGGGCATATTATGAGTGGATAGATGAGAGTTATACAGTTTTATTGGTAGTTCATGTTAGTTAATGTTCTTGAAAGACTGCGAGACGTGGTTAAATGGGGGGGGGGGAGAACAGTGTAACCGTTAGTTCTAAGGGTGGCGAGAAGACGTGCATTCATTTATTATGCCTGTGGTTCTTAATTATTTCGATAAAATGTACTTTAACTGGGGAGCCAGGTAAGACGAGTTCATGGCCATCAAGCAACAACATCTAACGGACACTTTACAAAGGTTCCTTACAAATTAATTCTCATAAGGACAGTTATGAATAGAGAAACCAAATATGATTTATAAATATCTTGGAGGAGCCCAGGATATTGCATGGGCAAACAGAACATAATTTCCATTGGCTTTTGCGTATGCTGACCTCAAACGACATAAAGCCTTAGCATTTTTCACATTTTGGTAGAATCAAGCTCGTCGGACTTATTATAGTGAACAAGGTAATGATTTCCCCTACATCAGTGACTCGTCTGTTGGTCAAACATTGACGAAGCCAAGCCTATTCGATAAAAATGTCATAGGTTCTTCAGCCTTGGCGTACTACATGCACACAAAGAGCCAATATCCTCGTAGTCTGCCCTTGGAAATCGCCAATTATGGCATCATTAATTAGCGTATATCATCAGTAGTTTCTGTCAGATGACGTAGATTGCAGAAGTGCTGAGATTTTTCTTTGAACAATTGTTGGTACACATGCAAATTCCACGTACAATTGTGGTGT
Organism: Ligula intestinalis; assembly: GCA_036362985.1. Classification (NCBI taxonomy): domain Eukaryota; kingdom Metazoa; phylum Platyhelminthes; class Cestoda; order Diphyllobothriidea; family Diphyllobothriidae; genus Ligula; species Ligula intestinalis. Next base: position 15,500,500 of record JAYGXS010000010.1, read on the forward strand.
AACTGTTGCAGGCCCTAATAAAAGATGTTTGAGTGTGGCACCCAAAACTAGTGGTCAACTTGCGTCAAAAATGGACTCACAAGATAAACGCTTTATATTCGAGTGGGAAGCGCAGTGCGAACAACATGGCAACGGATTTACTCCTCGCGGTAGAAGTGATGACGGCCCCTCTAGCCAACGCGATGAGTACAGTGCTGCACGACCTGAACATACAAAGACTAGAAAGCTGAATTCAAGTGAAAACACGCGGTAGTTTTAGTGAAATATGACAAAGCCGTCATTAGAAATGCTGATTTTTTTCAGAAGGTCGCTTGATAATTTGGACGTTATACAGAGCCCATAGGCGTTAAGTAGTGTTCAAAGAATGCGATTGTGGGTGCCAAGAACTTTCAACTTTTTTGAGAACTTGACAATGGTTTATATCTGGTCTGCCAGTGTCAGTTGCATTAAACGTGGCTACGAATGCATATAGGCTCATCCTCATAGCGGTGTTGTTTCGATATATGCTTATCAGTAAGCATTAGGAGTTCACACAGACGGTTTGAATGCCCATTGCCCCAGTACATGAGTGTCCAGAATCAGACACCATGCCTTGGTATTCTCCAGCGGTACTTCCATTAAGATGATCCAGTTTTGTTTTACTACAGGGTGCCCCACAAAAAACCCCTAAGTTTGTGATTGTTACGGACCGTCCATGCCGTCACGATCGATGGCGGAGAAAACAGAACACCTGAGCCACATCCGAAGTGAAGCCGCCCCCGTTGGTTCGCACCCGCATTCATGTCACCCACCCCATGTTCCGCTCAGTGGTGAGGAGCACCCACACAACGTGGGTGGTGGTCGCAGAGGAGAAGGTTCTAAAATGCCCACCTGCGCACCATATGCCAGGAGTATTCTGGAAAGACTTGTAGACCTATGCCACAGCTAAGCAATTTCCAGCGCGAGGTCATCGTCCTATTCCTATTCGTCCAACCTGGGGGTTGCAGAAATGTCGGAATATTTTGGTGCCATTACAACTGGCCAGTTTAGAGGTGTCGCGGCTGCATTCAAACAAGGTGGATCACCTGTAGCAAAGGTGCGTAAGCCTGGTAGTGGCACTTCTTGCAGGCACGATTCCCCAACAAGGCGAGCAGTCTTAGAACTTGCCGTAACTCCATCAGATCATCACAGAAGGCATTCAAGTCAACATGAAATTTGTAAAGAACTGGGATTGTCAAAAGGGTATGTGCACAGAACAATTGCAAAATCCAATTTAAAATGTTTTCGGCGTATTCAATGCCATGTTTTAACTGAAGCACACCAGCAAGCTCGAAAGACAAAGTGTGATGCCATGCTTCAGCGCTTCGGTGAAGGAGAAAAATAGAAACAGGTGTGGTTCTCAGATGAATCATCATTCTGCTTGTCTGCACCACTGAATAGGCAAAATGAACGCATGTATCGTGCAGTGGAAGTCAAAACTGATATTCCTGATGAAGATTTGCTGGTGGAGATAGACAAGCAGCAAAAATCTATCATGTGCTATGGTGCTGTTTCCTGGCAAGGCAAAACAGACCTTTATTTTATTGAAGGAGATTCTGCTGGGCAGGAAGGTGCTGCACCGAGTCGGAGAACGAAAAAAACTGTCAATCAAGTTGTTTACAGAGAGCAGATGTGCCATCAGATGTTTACAGATATTGATCAAGTAATGCAGGGAGAACCCTTGACGTGGCAGCAAGATGGTGCAAAGCCACACACTGCCAATGACACTGTCGCCTGGCTCCGTGTTAACACTCCAGATTTCATCACACCACAGCAATGGCCATCCAAGAGCCCTGACCTGAATGTAATGGACATTTGCATTTGGAGTGTACTCTTACAGGAGGTTCAGAGACGAAGAATAGGAATCAGTTATATTGAGTCAATAAAACATATGTCGATGGACACATGGAACAACATCCGTCTTGATGTCATTCGTCGAGCAGCTCAGAGCTGGATGGATCGTTTACGTCGCTGTTCTGCAGCTAATGGACAGCATTTTGAGCAGTATGTGTAACTTGTTATAAGGTAACAGTTTGTTAATCACACAATAAAGTTGTTAATTATAATTGTAATCAATAATTTTTTATTTTTATGACAGTATAAACATTTCATGGAAAGGCATTCTTTGGGAAATAGGTAGTTTATTGCGTAAATTTTCGACACTGGTTCCCCAGTTCGTCATCAGACTTGAGAGAAATGTGCAAACAACATTATCATAAATTTAGGGAATTTTCGTGGGGCACCCTGTAGATCATCTTAGTCTTAACATCATTTAATATAGTTCTGAGGATATTAGTCATGGAAATTTAAAGTCCTATACCAAGTAAGACGTCGCGGATGCTTAAGACTTAGTGTTGTGAACTACTAAAACCTGAGTGAAATTTAATATCCCAATGCTAATTCTAATCCACCCTCTCGCTTCTATCCGGGAAATAAAAATTAATCTGCTGATGTCTGTACAGCATATTTGGAAACCTATGTATATTTTCTGCTTGTATTTACCATACCTTGATATGAGTATATCCAGACGTTACTGCATGCCAGTTTTGAATATCGCCTTCAGGCTGGCTGATATTAAAGGCTAAGCAAATAATAATGCAAGTCCATAATTTTGGCCCTAGACAAAAGCCTCTAGATCGTATGAGGTAAATTGACCAATCAGAACATCCATTACTTTACAGGCTCGGGCTATTGATTGGTGCATTGGGGTGAAGAAGACTGATATCCACATGGACAAATCAATATTCATGACAGATTCACACACTTATAACCAAACTAAAGGCACTGGGTCTGACGTTCTCAAAGGGCAATATAAACCGTGACTTGAAGTGCTGCAAATTGACGGGATATTTTGGTTCTTATCGAGATGGAGAGTCAATGATAATTGCAGTTACTCTACCACAACCAGCATCCGGTTCGGTCAGATTAAGCTTGTTCTTCCTTATTTGCATGCGTCTACAATAAGCCACCAATTACTTACTTCTGGTTCAACTTTGACAGTTTGGTGTTTTCTGAAGGTTGCAAAAGACTGAAAAGATGCCTTTTGTAAATAAGCGTAGGCCCGAGTGGACTTATGGTCGGACAGTGCACGTGAATAACGGAAAGTGATTTAGCTCGCAAAAATGTCGACAATATGAAGTGGGAAAAATGGTCTGTCGTATTTTCGATGAAGTGCCTACCATGTCAACTGGTACATTAACTAATTAAATGTGAATACAAAATGTTGATTATCCGTCCGGCTAGCGCAACTGTTGTGCATTTTATTTTTTGTCCTAAGGCACTGTATAGCAGCACTCTTTGAATTTGACATATACAGCGGATTTTATTTATCACTAAAAATTTGAAAGTTTCGCAGGCAATTATATTTGCTACGAAATCGTTCATAAACATTTATCGAACAAGAGCGGGGTTCACGGGTCATGGGAGTTCATGGGCCTCATTACTCAGGCCCTGACATCAGCCATAGCCCTTATTAGTCTTAAACATATAGCATTGCATAAATAAGAATAATTTTAGAGCAACGGGGCTGATATGTGGAATGCAAACTTCTTTATTCATTTCAAAGCATGCAATATTGCCGGCAAAGCCAAGGGAGATTGGAATGGCCATTTGTGGCTTGCCAATAATAGCGAATATTCGAGTCCCAGGAAGCGGTTCACAGTAAGAAGATGCAATCAATGTAACAAGAGTTTTATTTGCCTGATGTTTCGGATTCCCTCGGGAATCTTTAATCATAGGTGCTGATAGCACATACACGGTCATGCGCAGATAGGGTGGCTTCTTGTGGCTTATTAGCTGTCATTAGCTAGCCATACTCAAACTCGCTCAAACTCACAATGTTTTCAAACAGAATCTATCGCTGTAACCACTTAGCTATGTGCCTGTTTTCTCGCAGGTTTAGATCAAGACATATGGCTACTCATCTGAGATTATGCTACGCTCATGCAAGCTTTGTGACTGCTGTCGATGCCATGTCGTGTGCGTCCATCCTTGATAGTCCTCAAACTCACTTCTAATAGGAGCCAGGTGTAAGAGGATTGAGTTTGTGCGATGGATGTTGCGCAAAGGTACCGCACTATACACTAATTTAAACAAAACTCCCCGGTGTTGCGGCCTCTCAATGCGCCATGCTGCGACGAAGGGCTTTTATAACAGACAAAATACCAGCTTGGGTTACAAGTGAAGTCGTTAAAGTTAACTTCCGTTAAAGGCTGTGTATGTTCGATGTGAAAGAGCTTCTTGGCCATCTAATAACTCGTGTCAATGTCAGTCTGATTATTTGGCAGTGCAGATAATGCGAAAGCATCCCTGGTGCACCATATCTGCCATTGCTAGATCATGTGATGTTAAATACTTGCGCTTTATGCCTTATAGAAAGGCACTTAGTTATCATCAACAATTGAGTAGAGAATATTTTTTTTGAATTTCGGAGAGCATGTTGGACGTCAAATCGATGGCCTAGACAGGACACATGAATAAGAATGTCTCGCGTACTCTGTGATAAATGGCAGAAAGGATGTATTTCTCCATTACTAAACCCTAACACTAACCCTCACATAAAATTAATTACAACCTTATTGTTAGCCTGGGGCCAGACCATAAACCCTATAAACTGTTGCCCTTAATCTCAAACCGTACACTGACAAGCAAACTTAACCTTAGACTTCATATAAATTTTTAAGATACTTACTTTAAAATGTGTTCAATATATCTATTTTGAAAATTGACACCTCAATAAATATGATTTGGTAGAAAAAAATTACTTGGGTAATGTTAACATACTTTATTGTAAATGTTCGACTCTGGCAAGGGGTCATCGTCGGAAGTGTAGGAAATGTTTAATATATATTATATTGATTTCTTTTTGGCTTGTCCAAAACCACGTTGACTCTAAAGAAATGGTATTGTTTTAGGCAAAGGTAACTCTGTAATATTAGCTGAGTAAAATGAGAACGCTGGCTGATAAATTCACTATCTCGTTTTTAGCATAAATAATGTGGGCTTTTTAGCAAGTACCTAGGCTGTTAGAATGATAAGTTACAACGTCAACTTATACTACTGAGGACTGTTTGAAAGCAGCATGCGTATATTTCACAGGGGTTGACGGGTTTCAACACAAAAATGCACTTACAATTTCGGTCTATGCCTATAGACCTTAAATATACTGATATATACCGTGATCAGAAATTAATTTCTCCGGAGATTAATAAGCTAATGTGGTTGTTTTCCAAACCATAATGGCCCTATCTAAAGGAAATTTTAAAGTCACGTAACCAATCAATGCTTACTAATTTGCTCTTTGTTTCAGGCTGTTGCTTATGTAAATAAAAATGCAATGCATGATTATTGTTAATGCTGTAGGTATTCAGATTTGTATTACTGTTTGCTTGAACATATGGGGTCGTTTGTATAGCAGAATTATAAAAATAATGACGCAAGAGAAGTAGCAGGACAGCTGAGTTCCGTAAGCGGCTGGTGAACGTTTCATAAACTGGTCTCAATACCTCCCCACCTTCATCGGCAAGATGAGTTCTTGGCTCAACGATTATGATCTGAGACTTTGATCCAAGGGTCCTTAGTGGCGCACAACTTAAGTTTGGATTTGATTGGCGGACGGCGGCCGGAAATATTGTTTGCCCAAAACTGAACTCTTTATATTTCTCAAAAACGTCGGGGTTTCCAGTACTTATCACATTTTTCATGTACAAAAACACAGTTATGTACCAGTTGTATGCAAATGTCCAAAAACAGCGTCTTAAGCAATGATGCAATTCCTGCAATGTGCAGGGTAAAAGAGGAAAATTCGTGAATAGCTAAGATTAAGCACCTTTTTATCATTTTTAATTTGCAGCTCAAACAAAGTGTATTATCGGTGACTCATTTCTCATTAAATCTTTGAAAGATACTTATATTTGAACGTGTTACGGTCCCTTAACTATTTTTGCTTTTTTAACAAAAGACGTACAATTTACTCAAAAATTAGCAAGATTTCTGAATAAATACATTCTGTACTCAGCATTTATATTTCTGTCGTGAAGCTTCACTGCAAAAATATTGCCAGATTAACCAGTGACCGATTTGGAAATAGAGGAAACAGTTTATTAAAGCTTGTTCTTTTTATTTCAAATTCTGATAAACATTGGAAATCAAAATAACGTCACGTGCACGTAAAGGCGTTTATACGGTTGTAAGGCCTTTTTCTTGTGGATATTTCCATGCATTTATTCCTACAAGCAGGTTAAGCATACGTCTTATAACCGGCTCGGCTTGTCTTCTTACTATTCTCATTTTCACCTTCCTTAATTACAGTAAGCCAGAGCATCGATGACTATGCCACAAACATGCAGCTGGACGAGAATCAGAAAGATAATCTGACACGCCTGCTAACTGAAGTCCTTAACGGCAGGCAAATTGCACTCCTTATGCTGGGCATGCCACTGCAGTCCTGGTCGGAGGTGTATGTCATCCTGCGTCCAATCGCGCAGGACCTATCCTCATCGGTGAACAAGTAATCATCGTCCTTCGGTTGTTTATTGCAGTGGCTGTTGTCTCTCCTGTTACGACTGCATGATTGTGATTTGGGCAGTACTGACGTGCTCCTACCAACCTTCTCAGTCCTACCGTTCTGCGACGCCCATGTACTCTGTTGCAAATGCTGTTTTATCCGCTTTCCCTTTTTTCTCACTTAACATACATTTCAGCCTATCTTAATGAAAGATGGTTCAGATGTCATGTTTTGCTCTCTTGCTGAGATGAGTTTATTTGTTCGCTGACATTTTCGACAGCTGTGTCGTCAGTCAAAGCGTAAACGGACTTTATTGATCGCCAATTTAAAGTTGAGAGTGTAGGTGTTGAGAATAGGCTAAAATATTTTTCCTCATTCGCTGATTAACCCTCCGCGTGGATTTTGGAAAGCCTAACGGCAGTTAGTGGTATGTTTCGTAGAGTATGATATAAATTATACTCCCTCTTCCGGTTGTTCTATCATAAGGTCTTCTTCCTTTGCAATCCCTAAGTTTGGTTTGTTCTTTTGATGTCGTTTAATCAATTAATAGTGCAAAAATGTATAGGCTGCAGGAAGGTCCAGATCCCGGTTGACAGAGTGGGCATCCGAGTTATATGCGTCAAGTGTCATTCTTTACATATACGAAGTTCCGAGTCCTAGGATGGTCGCTCCATGAATATGGAAGTTTTGGCCAGTTTCTCCAATGTGTTACAAGCTGCGAGTTTGGGTCTAGTTTCGGAGTGGCCGTTCTGCGTTCGCGTAGGTAGGTCTGCACTGTGCACCCTGTTTCTCCAACGTAGTTGTATGTTTCATCGTTGCAACCTATATTGTTTGTCTTAAGGTTGCATCACACGATGGCGTACCTTCGTTTGTGGTCGATGGACTATATCAACTGCAGCGGGTTGTAAAAGTCAAGAGGTTTCGTCTGAGACTTTTTTATGTTGGGAATGGCTCTCCATACTTGAGTTTTCTGTTATGTTGGCCTCCGCCTATTACCTCGGTGCTTATTTTGATTATCAAAAGAATTAATGTATCCATCAACTCAAAGAAGTTAAGGAAGGTATTGCTGTTCAGCGCTATTTTCCGCTGGCATGCTGGAATGCGGTTAAAGTCTTTTGAAACGAGTACAAACACAGCTACAGTTATGAGAGGGCGATTAAAATAGAAGTTAAGTATTTGCTTTGTGCTGGTGGCTCTTCTGCATATAGTTGTTTGCAGTAATCTAGTTGAACAACGGCGCACCAGGGCACAAAGAAAGGAAAGTTAGTTATTTTTTCCATTTCCAGTGCGAATTTGATATTTGGGTTGAACGAGTGCATTGAAAATGTAAGGTGCTCCATGTCGGATACTTTGTCAATGACAAGCTTTCATCAAAATAACAAGCACAAAACGTTGGTTCATACTTGGTGGTGACCATTTATTCAATCCGTTGAACGTCCATTTCAACCATCAGGCCTGATAGGGCGAGCCCTATCGGAGTGCTCTTAATTTTTACATACATTTTTTTTACCAAAAAAGAAATGGGTTTACAGGCAATACCACAGAAGTTTGAGCACATTTTCAGACTAAAGGGGCTTAGCCTCGTCGTTGTAGCCTTCAGTTAGAGGTTCCCTCCCAATATCAATTGTTAGGTGTTGTAGGATAGAGGTGAAGAATGACATGACAACAGAGGACGCCAGAGATGCCTCTGGCTCTAGCATTACGATGAAGTTAAAGTTGATAGCTAGTTCCTCATGGATATTACTTGAGAATCAGTGCTATGACCTTTCAATATTTGAAAGCTATTGGGAATAAGAATGGCAACTTTGCGTAAAATTATTAATAGACAAATTGTAGCTGATATCAGGGCGTCAGTGGGGATAAAGCGTTGCATCGTGTGGTGCATTCAGTCTGAGCACGGTTCGAGTCGTACAGCTCTCTCATCTTTCAGGCTCATCGGGTGGGCCACAACAGAATCATATCGATTTATTCGTCATCAGGCAAACACATTAACATAATGGAGAGTTGAGTTAACAGAAATTTAAGCATTAAGAGGAAAAGGAAGTGAGGTGTTAAGGGATCACGTTCTCACTTTCTCACGCCTCCTAACAGACTGCGACGCAACAAAGATGGGATGCCATGAAGTAACTGTCTGAGCCCTTCCGTTTCTCCCAACTTTTCCCTCTCTGCTATTCAAGTAAGACTAGAAGCTGAGCCCTTTGATATCTTAACCCCTCACCCTTTTGTTACCCCTAATTACTACTGATTGGTTTTTTAACACAGTTTTTACTCTACGCTCACTTAAACTATTGTATTTGCCTGATGATGAATTAATTGAAAAGATGCGTTCAACTTACTTGGCATCAAAAGCTATTGAACATTTGATCGCAAAGAAACAAACGACTGCCAATAGAAGCTGACACATTAACATTCAGATCATAAATCGCCGAATGTAGGCACCAGCTAGGCAACGGTAGTGCACACCTCCCATGGTTTCAAGCATGTTCATGATGACTTATAAAATGCTTCCTCTGCACAAGGCAAAAGAGAAATGTTTGTGTGGTATTCAGACGCGGGGTGTGCAGTTTTTCAAACAGCCGTCAGGCGTAGTTCCCCTCGCTTAAGCTTTGTTAATTACTTTCATGTGATGAACTTTCCGAACTAAAGATTAGTCAAGTGACAATCGGCAGGCAAGTTATGCAGCCCAATGACCCGGTACCCGTTAAACAAAAATCCGGTGTCATTTACAGCATTGGATGTCTTTGTGGTCGAGCCAATAGTATTGGTGAAACCGGAAAACTAGTTCTCACGAGAATACACCAGCATGAACTCGCCGCGCGACGGAAAAGCTTGTGTTCCTTGGTAGCCACTCACCCATCCACGCAAGGGCATGGCTTCGATTTGGAACGAGTGCGAATACTGGGTTAGTCGGAAGACCAAAGCTCATGCCTGCTACAGGAAGCAGAACAAATCTCTGTGATTGAAAAAGATCAAAACTGACTAAATGACGTGTTACGAAGTCATGGTGCGTAGCCAGACAATAATGTTATAATTTTCTGCTAAATGCTTGCTATGAAAAACTTATGTGCTAGCAAGTTAACTCAAATTATTTCTGTATAGATAACCTCTGGCTTTTGTCCAAACTCACCAATGGGATGACAATGAGCCAACAAGAGAAAAAAAATTATGCATGCAAGAGAGTACGCGTGAGTTCACTGGGACTCTAGCGCGCAGCCACAGCTAATGCAAAAGTAAATAAAACTGAACTTGAGAAAACTGTATTTACCCATTAGGCGTATAGCAGGAGGTAGAAACTGCATGGTTAGCCAAACTTAGTCAATTACTTGAGATGTTATGTACATCCAACCTCTTAAAGGTCTGTTTAATCATAAACGATGCGTTTGTTTAACTGAAATGTTAGTTGCTTTGGTGACATTATATTTTATGAGCTATCCCTAACGAATAAGAGCATCCAAGCTTGAATATATGACAAAACATTCTAGCGTTTTAGGGAATTAACACTTCCCCAGTTCTTGATGAATTTAAAATGCTTTGTGAAAAAGTCACATATTCTAACTAGGGAAAGTAAGCTGTGATCTGTTTTCTATATGAGCTGAAGTTTGGACTATACGAAGTTCAGCAGGAAGAAAAAATTAGCAATTGCAGGTTTACTGAGATCCAATCTAGCCAAAGCAAGTCACCGCTTGGGAAACGGACAGGTCACCGCCTCACCCTATACCAGAATTGGAGGGCCAGATGACCAGGCAATCACCACGTCCGAGTCCACCATGCGTGATGAATCGTCAGCAGGTCAGGGCCCGCATGCCCTTCAACAGATCACCAACACTCAAAGAGGCAATTACGGTTAATTGGCGTCATATGTTTGCAGTAATTACCGCATCCTATAAATAATGCACACTCCTGTGCACGTGATACCCATCTGCTATTGCTTTCTGACCATGTCTTTGCTGACGAATCCGCGACAGATATCGAAACTTTAGGCAAATAAGAGTATTGTGGCAGCGATCGAGTCGTCTTCTTCTCGGTTTACTGCAAAGCAATATTGAAAAGTAAGCCGTTTGACATTCCTGAAGCCCATTAACTTCCTCTAATTAAAGTCAACAACATACTGGTCTAAAAGCTCTTAGTTTCAGTAAAAGCCTTTTATGGACTAAAGTGCTGGTAAAAATGACAAACGTAAACTTAAGAAGCAAGCACAAGACGTTTCGGACTATCAAGATACAAAAGTTATTACATGATTCGAAATTCGGCGACGTACAGTGTGGAGCAACAGAAGCTTATGTAGTCTCGTTATTTATCCCTGCTCCCAGCTTGTTGTCCTACGAAAATGGTGGTTATAGAATTTTATGCGTGGTGAATTACGATACACAGTGGACAGTAGATTAATAACTGCTATATGCCTTTATATTTTATTGCATTTGGAAGTGTTGTTAATTCATATCTGTACATTTTACCATTCTGTATTATCGTTTACCGTATTGCGTAAAAACCCGATTATCAACTTGCAGGATTCTTGAAATTTTCGAAAAATAGAAATGGTAGTTAGCAAGCCATCTACTTCAACTTACCTGAGGATCAACTTACCGTTCTGGTGTTAAACTTTTAAACGGTACAACTAACTCCCAGTGGCCGCGAAAAACAACTTCGACTACATTTTTTTCACTAGACGCTTATTTGTAAAGATTTTGTTCTGTGCCTATCCTCTCTCCTCACCCTATAACCACCGTTTTCGTAGGAAAAATTCCGGGACAAGGGGTATATGAGGGGAACTTCATAGCCAACTCTTGACGGGCATGGCTTTAAAACGCAATGTTTCAATCAAATGTGTCATAAGTCGATCCGGCTGCCTTAGGTGTATAATTTTTAGTATAAGCCTTTTCGTTTTGATCTTGCCGAAGCTTTGAACGGAGAATTACTATTCTTGTCTTCTTAAGAGGTTAAGCAGTAGTCAAAACCCCACCCCTGCTGAAAATAATAAGTTACACTCGACTGGTTGTCGTAAGGCAAACGCAACGGACCATATTCAACACATTATCGGCCATTTCTCGATTGGAGCTTGTACTGTGAAAAAAGCTCATTTCTGTTACCTACAAATCCTGAAAAAGTTTGATTTGCGTTTGCAACGCCAAAGGACAGTCAGGTCAGTTCGACCAATATAAAAGCGAGGATTAGGAGTTTTGTATGTTTATTGTAAATAGGACTTAAGTGCACACGCCTCCTTATAAGAATTCTTAATTCTCTCGGAATCATTAAATTGATGCCTTTCCGTGAAAGCAATAAAGTTTCAACGCACTGTTGTTGGCTATAGACAGAGCCCAGGACAAACAGTCCCTGAGTGTCGACAGGGGCAAACTATAGGCCGTGAATAAACTTGGGTTCCGTATGTCCAAGCCGGCTATGTGCATTCATACAATCATTTCCAGTCAGTTTCTATTAAGAATTTGGGCAAAATAAGCAGAGTATGAAGTAACGAGTGTTTAGAAGAATTGCTAGGTATGCCTGCCTTTTAGCAGTGTTTCAGATTCCCCGTTACCTCGAACCCTCAAGTAATCTTGCAGAAGGTCTATCGTAAAATCGATACACCATGAAACGAACCACTAACAAATGGCACACGGCCAGCCAAAGTGTTTTCTACCAGCAGTCTAAATTGATAGCTGTGGTGGATGCGTCTGCAAATGAAATCTAAAAGCTAGTTATGAAGAATGATAAAACGCCCCAAATGAGCTAGACTCACCGACGTCTTATACAGTCATCAGTACCTATAAATAGGAAGATAGGGCAAAGAACGGAACCCTGGGGAACGCTACTCTTAACTTGCATTACCGCCGACCGCTGATCCTCAAGGCATACGGTATAAAATCGGCCTGTTAAATGGTTTTCGATCCACTGCTAAATGCTGCCTCTGACATGGATCTGGCACAGTCTGTATTAGAGAGGCTATAAAGGTCAAGTTTCGATTAACGATCTACTCCGTTCGGATAGACCCTCAATATCTAAAATCAAACTTGAAGTCCGTTTTATGACATTGAAGGAGTCCTTTGTCTTCCATTGTCCTTGCAATCATTATAACATGTCTAAACTTTGACTACCGCCAGTGTGGCTGCCTCATTAGAACAACACATCTCAAATAGGTCATTCAAATTCAACTATGTTGAAGTTGGGTGACAAAAAGCCGGTTTCTTACGCCTGATTTTGCCCCTACTTAACCCCTTTTGATATAGCATTTTGCATCCATAAAGTAAAAAAATCTTCGGTGTGGATTTCGGAACAAGGGAAAGGTTCCTAAAAAGGTAAGAGCTGCTAATAAGGATTTTTTTCTGAAGAAGATTGAAAATGTTTTAAAAAGCGGAAAATTCGTTAAGACGAGGGCCTATCATGCAATGGACAGTATTCTTATTTCACTATTTATTTTTACATGTACTACTTAACACCGAAAACGTCATTAAATTCGTATCGTTTATTAAGTACCCATTCATATTTTAACATAGGCCTTCAGGGCTTCATGTGCAGATGTTAAGACAATCAAACAGCTCGTTCGATCCTATTAAAATTGGCAGGCGTCCTGCCCCTCCTGCAAGCCATCTTGCCTACTTTCCTGTCGCCGGTGAAGTTTAAGTTATTCATCATCTACCTGACAGGGTATCACTTCTCTGTACCGCCTGATTGTGTGTGTGGCGATCTCGATTAAAACCTTTATAACTATAATTTTATCAAGTTCCAGAAATCAGATTTTGTTATTTGAATTATTTTGCGTGGGCATCAGTATGGTTCGTTGAACACAGATCAGAGAAAAATACAAACGATTTAAATAATCAGGACCTCTTTTTTCACAGAAAATCTCCTGTGTAATAGAGGACCCTAGCTTCTTTAAATAATGGTGATTAATTTATCGTCCGCGGGGTAAAAAGCGTTGATTCCTGTCATCATGAAAGAAATCCCTTTACTGAAACTGCTCCAGGCTATATGAAAATCAGAAACCATTGCAAAGCCGATCGAAAATCAAGGATAAATATTGATCTGCCGCCTGGGTTGAAGCCCACTGTGAGTGATCCGAATCACCAATCACAATGGCAGCCACTGGGACATCTGGTGGCGATGGCGTTCATACCCGACGGGACAAGGCGTCTGCGTTTTGGTGTTTCTTGCCGGCATGATGCAAGACCGTGTAGGAGTACTCCGAGAGGTCTGCTTGCCACAAAGCAAGTTGCCCAGTTTGGTCTTTGAAGTTTTCTAACCAGCGCAGCGCCTGATGGTCGGTGCGTATTATGAACGGTTTGCCGGCGAGATAGTGGTGGAACATCTTAACGAAAGTCAGGATGGCAAGAAGTTCTTCCAGAGCGGTACAATAATTTCTTTCGGACTTAGAGAGTGACTAACTGGCAAAAAGGAGAGGATGCTCGAGTCCATCCACCTGCTGCTGCTGCAAAAGGATTGCCCTAATGGCCACATCAGAAGCGTCTGTGTCCAAGATATAAGGAATGGCAGAGTCCGAAACATCGGGGAAGGGCAACAGCGAGGGTAAGCGAAGAAGACGCTTGAGCTCACCAAATGAGCTAGCACATTCCTTTGACAGTGTGACCCAAGAAGGGAACCGAGTTCTTCAGGAAGCAGCATTTTGATGGGGTAAATTTAAGACCGACGGCCTGGAGACGATTAAAAATGGTCTGGAGATTGGCAAGATTTGAGTCCACCGTAGACCGTTAACGATGACACAATTTAGGTAAACAAGACTAGCGGAGGGGCACAAATATCGTAAGACCGATGCCATCAGGCGTTGAAAGGTCGCATGTGCTTTCGCAAACCCAAAGAGCATAGTCTTAAACTCATTTAACCCCGATGGAATGGCAAAGGCAGCCTTTGGCCGACCTTCGGATGCCAGTTCCGCCTACCAACAACCAGACGGTAAATCCCACGTCAAGAAACAGGCGGCCCCGGCCAGCACCTCCAGGGTACTATCGATTAGGGGGAGCGGGAAAGAATCGTTCACCGGGATGGCGTTCAGCTTTCGTTAGTGGACACAAAGTCCTAATGAGCCATCCTTCTTCTTAACCGGAACGATAGTGGGGGCCCAAGAGGAGGACGACGGACGAATAACGTGCTTGGCCAACATATCCTTAATGGCCTCATCTAACTGCTTCTGGAAATGGACCGGTACCTGGCGCGGGGGGACTGATGAAATGGCCTGGCCGAACCCGTGTCGATGGTGTGTTGCAGGATATTGGCTCTACCCAAGGGTTCACTATCCCATGCAAAAGCAGACGAGTTGCGACGGATAAGGTCATGCACAGCAGCTACCTGCTCGCACTAGATATCGGGGGAATCAGGAACGAGACTCTGAAGGCTGGGGAAGAGTACAACATACTGACTCACAACCGGGCTGTTGCACTGAAGCATTAGGGAAATAAAAGGGAACCGTGGTCGTAGTAGATCTGAGCTTACAGGTAGCAAAGTCGATGCAAAACCCATGAGCGTAGAGAACATCGGCCCCTAGAATGCCCTGCCACTGAATATCTGCACAAACGTCAAAATAATGTCAAAGATCGGTGGCAACAAGATGGAGAGATACGTCGATTAAAGACGAGAAGGAAAAAGGCATGCCATTGGCAGCAACGATACGAGGACGTCGGTGGGAGACCTCGGCTTAACGAAGCCAAGAACCAGAGAAGCCCTTGGAATTAATTAAAGAGCAAGCTACTCCGGTGTCGACAAGAAAGGTCATTCGAGTGTCAGCAACCAACGCATCAACAAAAGGAGCAGCAAAATCAGTCTTGGATGAAACAGACGGCACGGGCAGGGAATCGCTTGAAATTTGGGCTACCAAAGTCTGACGACCTCGGGGTGGGCGAGTGAAATTCTGATAGGTCTGCATTGCCACTAACCTAGTCTTCACCGAACGAGCCTCTGAACGCTTGACAAGGGAAGCCACGAAGCAGGGTGAGGTAAGCGAAGGGTCATAATGGTCTTCGTAGTCCTGAAACAGCGACAAAAATCATCGAAGGACCGGGATTGTCTCTGAATTAGCTTACACCGCAGGTGGTCACCAAGATCGCCAGTGACAAGAATTGCGTCCATCACAGAAGAGGGGCAGTCCAGGGATGCAGCGATGACCAAAGGAGTAAGACAGCCCAAATAGTAGCAGAAATTGGTCTGCTTTCTTCTGTTTCCTACTCATGTCTCTGATGATGAATTCGCGACAGGTATCGTAGCGTCAGGCGAATAAACGTATTGTCCCAGTGATCGAGTCTTCTTCTTCTCAATAGCCCAACTAGTCACGCGAGCTCTCGCCAGGAAGCTGCAGACGAGAGGAAAACTCTAGATGAGCATCAACCGGAGGTTTGGGGGTAGCAGAGGTACCCTGAAGTGACGAAAGCAGTGAGTCGACGTCAACGTCGAACTTCAGGCCGATGGAAGAAGCCTTGGCTAATGCGTCAATGGATAAGTGGCAACAGATGTAACGGAAACGATCTTCCACTGCCATGGAGGGCCGATGAACCTTCGTCTGGGCATGTCACAGATCAAAATTATCTCCCGGTTTAAGAAAGGGCAAGGTCTCTGTGGTACAGTGTCGTGTCTCCATCACTGAAAGCAAAGTTTGGTACAACTCAGCCAAGCCAACGTTGGCAGGCGAGGGTGGTGGAAGGGGATTCACGAGCATCACCGGGCATCGTGTGAAAACGCTGCCACCAGTTTTGTAGTGTGGAAGCAGTCAGCAGGCAATCTCAAAGAGAATTCCTTTAGGAAACAGTTAGTTTATTGTGACTGAGAGTGCACAAGAACAAGGAAACGCCATAGGTGTAATGTTTGGAGTTCTAAAATAGTAATAAAAGAGGTTACAAGCGGGTTTGCTACAAACTATTTCCGGTTGAAGCTGGTGATGATTCCTTTTGTTTACAGCGGGGTCTCGTGGGAATTTACCTTCAGTGTACCCGGGGCCTAGGGTTCTGTTTGGCCGTTGTAGTCCAGAAGGCTCCTTTTGGTCTTGGTACTTTTGCTTTTTGAATGGATTCGAATAGCGGATTCGGGGAGTAATCAGGCAAGTAGGATATTTTAAGAATAGCGATGAGGTGTGTGACGCCTCGTCGAAAAAATTGATCAGCAAGTTGGTAGAGGTCTGTGGGACTTTCAAGTGGCGAGATTTTAAGGCGTTGGGGAGAGAGCAATCAGAACTATGAGTAAAGTAAGCACCAAAAGTAGTAGCATGAGGCAATGGGTGAATTGCTTTACAATATGACTCGTACGTATAAGAACAATGAATTGAAGCCGGCGAAAAAAACGGAAAAAATGTGAATTGTCAGAACAAACAAAACATGTACACTAAGGCCAGTTGGGCCACTAAGGAGAGCCTTAGGCGACAAAAGATGTTGACCATGGTGGGTTTAACAGGATTGGTGGGGGTTAAGTAAGGTTGTAACAACCCTGCCGAACGATCCATGTCAAATTACTTGACCAAGTACCTGATCAAGTATAAGTCCAACGCACGACTTGCAAATGGCCGGCGGTGGAAACTAGAAGGAGATACCGGTACACCCGTTCGCCGAACGGCATCCCAAGGTACCACATGGACGTCGCAGTGGGGGTCCGTCGAAGATGGCGCCAGATCTGGACACGTATAGGGCTGTCTTTTGGGAGAAGAATGGGCCACTGCTATATCCGTTTTGAAAACGGCATCCCGAGGTACCCTGCAGACATCGTAACGGGGGTCCCTCGGAGATGGCGCCAGATCTGGACGCGTGTACGTTTGGCGGTATACTAGAAATAAGTAAATTATAAATAAAAAATAAAAAATATATAGTTGCTGGACAATCAGCGATCGCCAACGGAAGTGACTCGTTGTAGCGTTAGACTTCTGATCGAATGGTTGCGAGTTCGAGCCTCTGGTTCAGCATGCTTTGGGGTTGGGTATGGCTGGCTGATGACTATGATCAATGAGCCAGAAATTTTCATCGCAATCTTCCTTGAATTTGCTGACAATGTTCATCTGTCTAGACTCCTAAGCGCTGTGTGGTTGCTGGCGGGGCCCGAACGAGCTTTATGTAGACCGCGATCGGTGAACGAGGGTCTGGGCAAATTTTGTTACCGGTGGAGAGAAGGAAGTTTGGAATGACTTTGTTTCATTAGTCATCATCAGCTAGCCATTACCAACCGCAAATGGTGCCCCGCTCGAGGCTGGAAGCCGAGAGCTTTTAATCAGAATGCTAACGCTCTATTTAATACTGTCTGCTTAGATTATTAGCCGCTGTGCAGCTGCTGGTAAGGCTCTAGAGTGAACTCCAAGGAGTGGGTTTCGTTAGTCATAGGTAAGCGTTCATCAACGAATGCAGTTTGTATAATCAGTTTGATGCCGACCGGTTTGCATCGAAAAAATCTTTCAATATTTAATGAAAGGGCCTCCATGGCACCCCTACTCAGTTGGGATCCCGGCCATTCTTGTATTCAGTTGGTGAACTCTCAGCGATTGTTAACGGAACTCGCTCGTCGCGCTCTGTTTTGGGGCTCAGATTCGAGCCCCGTCAACAGCCACAGACCGACTTGTAGTCTAGCCAGATAAACTTTGACAGCAGACGTAAGGAAGATTGGAATGACCATTTCCGGCTCATTGGCCATCATCAGCCAGCCACGCCAAACCGGAACTAGTGCCCCATCCGTTAGTGATCGATGATAATAAATCAACGAGGGTCAATGCAGATAGGTTTCGAAGAAGAAGATGCGATCACTGGAACAAGGACTTTATTTCCCTGACGTTTCGGATTCCGTCGGGAATCCTTAGTCATAGGTAATCGTAAACCGGTCTCAGACATGCGCAGATAAGGGGTCTGCGCATGTCATAGGCCTGTTTTCGATTACCTATGACTAAGGATTTCCGACGGAATCCGAAACGTCAGGAAAATAAATTCCTTGTTCCAGTGATCGCATTTTCTTCTTCGGAACTGCTGCCTGGAACTCATATATTCTCCTCTTTTGGCAATAGGTTTGCCGGCAAAAATAAGGAAGACAAGAATGGCAAGTGCTGTTATCGCGGAAAAAAATAAGGCTAAGCCGGTTAAAGCCTAACTACTGCGGTCTTCCAGGCCCAGTTCCTTAGGAGATGATAGAGAAGTCTTGGAGCACCAGAGTATTAGTAGGTTATATTCGGTACAGAACAAGTAGGAGAATAGATAGTAAAAATGTGGTTGACTCGGCCTGGCGTTGAATTTGACTATCAGGACCGTGAGAGAGCACTGCAGTGTCGCGTGCGTCTCGAGCCGAGGCGGAAAGCCGAGTGAGTTCTGCCTTGCTACTTGGATGAACTTAGTGTGAATTTGCTGCCAACCAGGTGGAAAGGCGATCATCAATTGATTGGCGCTGATGCAAGGCTTGCTGTCGCGAGAAACGGGGAGCAGACGGCTTCTGGCAACGGTTGCCGTGTGCGCGGCGAACAAAGGCAGACTGTGTGAGTCAACAGTGGCAGGCTCCCACACTGGCTCATTAGTCGTGAACAGCCAGTCATACCCAACTCCATATGGTGCACCACCCGAGACTCAAACCCGCAGATGTCTAACGAACTAATCGATATTATCTGCCTAGAATACTAACCGTTGTGCAGCTGCTGGCAGAGCTCGAGATTGAGTCCCAAGGCAGGACGCGGGACGAGTGAGTTCCGCTAGCGATCGGTGAGCATTAATCAGCAAATGAAAATTTTTACAGTAGTCGCCGGTTATTAAGCCCACTTCGGGCCCAGACCAAATTGGGCTTAATAAGTGGCTGGGCTTATTTACCGTGAGCTTAATAACCGGTGACTACTGTATAAAAAATCTCAAGCCCACGGACTTGCATCGAAAAAATCTTTCACTATTTAATGCTTGATAGAAAAGTATTCAAAGTAATGTTGCGTTGATTTACAATACTTTTTCTAAAAAAAAACAATTCACTGTTTCCCGTTTCCCGTTACTCACGAGTTGTCTAAGTACCTGTGCCCCCTACATGACAACCGACAAACAAATGAACTTTTAGCAAAATATTAATCAAAGTTTCAAGGTAACTATTCTTTAACCGGTCAACTGCCCCTTGCTTTACAATGTTCTAACGCGGCGTTATGATAAGCCGGCTCTGTTGCTTTCAGACGCTGTTCGTTGGCTCCGAGGACATCAACTGGTTTGAACTTCAATGGTCTGCGCGCTACCAGGGTGACCATTTTGACCAACACCCGGTCATCAGGTGGTTCTCGGAAGTCCTACTGGAGGAATGCACTCTGGAGGACAAAAATAATTTCATACGCTTCCTCACCGTCTGTGATCGTGCCCTCGCGCATGGAATTGGCGGAATACAGGTTGATTTAGGACAGTTGTCCAAGGAAATAAAACATTGCTACTTTAATACAATAAGTAGATAGTTATAGTTTGTTTTGGTTATGCCCTGCGCCGTTGCTGCGCGCGTCATTGCTACTGCCCTTATCCACTGCGGCATGCGGTTGCCCTCGCTTGCTCAGTTTTAACTGCCATACAGTCTCAGTTCGCAAAAATGACTGTCAGTGGTTTCGGTGAATGCCTAATTTACTAACTGTCTCTGTTTTTTTCTCTCCCACAGATCATCATCCAAACCACCAGTGGTGGTGACACATACCTGCCGGCAGCACACACTTGTAACAACCTCCTAGACTTGCCCAAATACTCCAGCCAGGATATCTTGCAGTCAAATTGTATGCAGGCCATTTTGAAAACGAAAGTCTTTGCTCTTGTCTAATCTTTGCTGCAGCTCCTGTATCTTTGCACTGTTGTTTATCCCATTCTTTTCTATCCAGTACATTTCTCCTGATCGGCGCAAGCACTCGCGTTTGCGTACAAAGATGTGTCTGTCGACATTTGCCCTAGCTGGCCTTTTTAAATATCCTCTCTCACTTCAGCGCTCCTCGTGCCGCCAGGCCTGCTCGCCTGCTTGGCAATTGAGTTTTTCCGTCGACATTAGCTATATTATACTTGTATGCATGCACGCAAGAAGATCTATGATTAATAAAACTAGTTTTTTTTCCGTTTCCTTCCTCCTTGGATCCTGCGTTTGCGTCCCGGTTTAGTGTGGGCTGACTGACTTAGCTCCCTTCTGCTTGCAAACCTAAACTTTCTACTGTAAGCCATAAAAGTAACACGTTTAGTGTAATTTAAACAGTACATCTGACGTCTGTTTTGTTGTTGCTACTGCTGCTGCTGCTGCTGCTGCTAATCATTGCCTGCCCAGCCAGCCTCCTCCCTCAGAAAGGTTTTTACGTGCCTTCCAATCTACTTCGGTGCAATTGTGGTCCGCATAGTAGTCACACAGAAATCTATTGTCCAACTTTGTGTTTACCCGTCCTTTTTACACACAGACATACCCGCCTTCATAACTTGTCATGAGATCTCGCAATGCTTAGTAAAATTAACGCCTCACATGGTTTCTCTAGAGTTGCGGGATATTATGAACCTTGTGAATTTAATTGGTGAATGTAAACGTCAAATATTTCATTAAAAATTAATGAGCATGATCATGCGATGGGATTGCCGGTGGAGACAGGAAGTGTCCACTGGCGACAGGTTTCGAGGGCAAAATGTGTATGGCCTGTTGACGAGTGCGTGGGTACTAACCGTATACGGGGAAAACACCACCTAGTTTAAACTCACCGGGTTGATTAAAACGTTGTACCTTCAAGTAATGTTTCCGTAAGCAGTATAAGATAAAGATTAAAATAATCACCTGGAAAGGTCAGTTACCAGCATAAACGTGATAATTCCTTGACCGACATCGCAGTGCAGTGTGTAGGCGTCTGAGCGAAACTTCCAACTAAAACACACCCCATCAAATCTTGCAATGAGTGCTTGTCTAAAGTGAACCCAGCAGACCAAACCCTTGCTCTTATTTTGCTGCAAGAAATTGAGTGTACAGTAAATTACATATCTAAAGCAAGGTTGGGGATTCGAGGATTTAACGCACATTTGAAGTTGTTTATTTAGTTCATTTGGTTGAGTTGGGTTGCAAAATGTTTTTTACTGAAATTAAATTACGTTCAGCTCAAAATACCGGGAGAATAAAGAGTCAAAAATCGGCAAAATCCAGCGTTTTTTGATATCCGGGGAATTTCCTATGCTATTAAATGCTGCAGAAAAGGACTTCTTGTGTCTGCATGTTGCACTTTAAAAAAACATTCATAAAGAGTAGAAACTTTTTGAATTATATCTGTACAAAAAACGAAAAATTTTGTTTTGCGTCCATAAAATTTAAGTAAGTGTAATTAAGAGATAGCGCATTACTTAAGGGAAAAGAAGAGCTAAATAAGTTTAAAAAATTATATTTTTGCAAAACTGCCTAGTTTTGTGCCATAAAATTGAGTAATAAACTTTTGAAGGTTTTCTTGGCTTTACTCCAGATTCAATTTATATTTTATATTTGAGGGGCTACAGGTAAGGAATGCGTCTGAGAACTTTATTAGTATATGGCAACCAAATTAACTGCGCTATCGATAAGAAGTTGGAGACAGTTAACATAACAACCATTTGACAGAGTTGTCGCGGGACATTGCGAAACAGTTTTTTTTCAAAAATCGCCGTTGATATTATTGCCACTCTACTTTGGATTTCTTATTGAAGAATTTAGTCTAGAATTAACGAAATATGCTAAAACTGTTCAGTTTTAGATAAATCATTTAGCTCTTTCATTTATAACAGAAGAAATATCCCTAATTGTAAGGTAAATCAATCCAGTAGCCAAACGTTCCCCTTCTGATCTTGACTTTATCATACAAAAAACTAAAGTACGCAGACAGCGGACGCCAAAATCTCTATATTTATAAAGCTCATCATCTGTGACTTTCTTGTATTAGCCAGCGTGAAGAGATAGGAGACAAAATACTAGATATTTTTGCATATTCAAATTCAGTGAAAAATGCCAATTCATAATTATTCAAACATGGTATGCTTTTGTCTAAGCTTAGACCAAAAATTAAAAAATGGAGCTCATCTAGGAGAATTTCACAGGTTTTGCCTGCCTAATAGGCCAGACTAGATGACCTCGGACCACTTAAAAGAGCACTTACGGCGGTCGCCGGCTAAGGTGAGCCAACCACCCCGGCTGCCTTCCGAGTCCGTTTCAGCCGCGTTGACCTACTTCTACGCCCCCACCCCCGCTGTTTGCAGCAGGCGGTCACACGTCCACCTCCCCCCCAATCCCTCAGCGATTCCTCCGCTGAGGGACGTTTGACGGCGTTAGAAGGGGGAGGACACTCGAAACAACTGCGAAGGGGAGACTGTGACTTTTTGCATTGGTCAGCGTGAAGAGATGGGAAACAAAATACTAGATATTTTTGCACATTCAAATTCAGTGAAAAATGCCAATTCATAATTATCCAAACATGGTATGCTTTTGTCTAAGCTAAAGCCAAAAAATTTTAAAAAATGGAGCTCATCTAGGAGAATTTCACAGGTTTTGTCCGCCGGTCCCGTAATTTAACATGACAAAATATTGGTGTTTTTTGATCATTAAACAAGATTGTTGCACTAGTAGTGTCGAATCTTTTAATAATCACTGACTGTATGTCTTTTATAAGGGGTTGAGAAATTCCAAGATTGCAACATATTCTGCGCATTACTTCAAATTTGCCTTTCTCAAATTTATAAAGTGAAAGTAATGCTAGAGTAATGCTAGAGCTAGAGCTAGAAAAATTTGCTCTGAAGACGCTATTGAAGAGGAACTCAAGATAATCCAGGACTTACTCCGTGAGAACGGATATCCTGAGAAATTCCTCACCAAGAATATGGGTACTAAAGAAAGGAAACCCACAACACTCACTGTGGAGAAGAAAACATTATTTCTCAAAGTGCCCTTTCGAGGAGACGCGACAGGCCAACTCCTGAAAAGACACCTTGAGAACGCCGTGTCACGAACTTTCCCAGCAGCGAGAGTTCGGGTACTATTCTCAACTAACCCAGTCTTCCATGGGGAAGGTAAGGACAGGTTACCGACTCAGACCACCTCCATGTGTGTCTACTCCTCTGCTTGCTCCTGTGGAGCAAGTTATATTGGTCGCACGAGTCGGCGCCTATCCAAAAGAATAAAGGAGCACCTCCCACAATGGCTAAGGAAGGGTGATTTCAACACCAACAGAACCATTAACAGCTCGATCCTAGCGCACATGGTGGATTCCGGACATCAGGTGGACCCCAACGAAGCCTTCAGGGTGATCTACAAGGTCCCACCAAGCTACCCTAGGTCACTGGGCCAGCGACTGTTGGCAACAGCAGAAGCAACGGCTATCCGGTTGAGGAAGCCACTTTTGTGCGCGCAGAAGAACCTACTGCAAGCCCCAAGCTTAGCATGGCCAACGGCCACCTAGCTACCGGCATTTCCCCAAGCCTCTTCTCTCCTCTTCCACCACCACCCCCCCCCTTCTCCCTAATTACCGCTTAATTAGCCGCTTGTTACTACCCCACCCCCTACTCTATCCCCCGGACAAATTTGCCTGTAACGTTGAACGTAATTGCCTAAAATTTCACCTTTTACGCTTTACCCCCCTCCCATATAAATGTAATGGCCTGATGAGAATTTATTGAAAGTACACGTATGCTCGCCAAATGCTCTTCGGATTTGTGTGATGGGAATTTTTGCAACCTTAAAGTAATGCTTCAATTAATCCTATTTTATTGAGTCGTTGGCATGATATCACATAACTCTGACAACGCTGCCGGCAGGTACGACAAAAACAAGTGTGTTATAAGTAGCAGCACATCTCCCTTGTATATCATAAAGGGTAAATAAGGTATTGGGCGCACCGCTTTCAAGGTCCTGTCCGTTGTTTTTCGGTTGTTCGGCTTTTCGACCACTTCCTTATTTGAAATGAGCGATAAATATAATTTATTACATAAAATTACGAATGAATCGGACGAAATCATGGTCTCTTTCGATGTAACTTCGCTTTCACATCCAAACAATCAACTTTGGTGCACGAAATTTTGCGCAAGAAACTTGAAGAAGCGCATGATGAGGTTCAAAGCCCACTCAGAATTGACCATATCATGAGATTAGTCGAATTTCGCCAAAAAAGCATAGTAAAACTTTGCTGGAGAAACGTTTGAAGGGAGCAGACGAATTAAGCCAGTCCACACAAAAGTGAATACCACTAGCCTTCCTGGTGTTTTCAGCCCCGGTCGACAACTTTATGTCTGCGACGTCCTGTGTGGTAGGCGTTTCTTGGTTGACACTTGCGCTCAACTGAGTGCCTTTCTTCTTTTCCTCCAGACCGTCAACACCTCACCAATTGGTATCTTTGGCCCTGTTCTCTCTCCCTGGACATTGGCTTCCGACGACTCTTCTAATGGGTGTTTGTCGTTGCGGATGTGTACACTGCCATTCTTCGGGCAGACTTCCTCGCTGCTTTAAACCCAATGGTGGAGTGCCGCAATGATGAGACAGTCAAACTCTCTGTCCGAGATATCCCTTCGTCTGACGTGTCTCGCCAACTCGCTGTTCTGGATCCAAATCCTGAGAGTCCACTTCGGCAACTTCTCGCCAAATATCCTGCTCTCATCCTTTCAACCATCAGCGCATCTTTCCTGACGCACGAAGTTGTCCATCACATCCCGTTTTCTCTAGGCTCCGCCCTCTCGCGCCTGCACAACTAACCACAGACAAGGCCGAGTTCGATCACTTGCTTCAAATGAGTATTGTCTGCCAGTCTCACAAACCGTGGGCCACACCCCTCCACATGGTCCCCAAGGTCACTTCTGGTGACTGGTGCCGCTGCAGTAAGTACCGGGCCTTGAACAACGTCACCACCCCGGGCCGCTACCATTTGTCCCATCTTCAGGATTTCCACGATGCCCTTTTCGGCAAGTCCATTTTCTTGAATATCGACCTGGTCCGGGCTTTCCGTCAGGTCCCCATCGCCTCGGAGGACGTTTTGAAGACGGCCATCACCACTCCATTTGGCCTTTTTGTGTTTCTGCACATGTCGTTTGGGCTCCGCAATTCCTCCCAGACCTTCCAGTGGTTCGTTGATCGGGTGTTCCATGGCCTATCTTTCGCCTACGCTTACATTGACGACCTCTTAATGGCCAGCTCTACCGCCGAGTAACGTATGGAATATCTCAAAACGGTGTTTAAACACCTTCAACAGTTTGCGTTGTTCTCAACCGGTCCAAATATGTCTTCGGCGTTTCTTCCCTTGAATTTTTTGGACACCTGGTTGACTTTCCTGGCATTCATCCTCTGCCGGCCAAAGTTGCAGCCATCCGCGACCTCCCGCTTTCTTCTTCTAAGCGTCAACTTCAGTGTTTTCTAGGCAAGGTGAACTTCTATCGCCGGTTTCTGCCGCTCACAAATCTTCTCTCTATCCTCAAACGCTTGTTCGAGCTTTCCACAGAAACCTCATTGCTTTTGACTAGGTGGAAGTTGCCCTGGCCGATGCCACATTTTTGATGCACTATGCCTTTAATGCTCAAATCTCTCTCATGGTAGAAGCTTCACATGTTGCGGTTGGTGCGATTCTTGAACAACACGTCGCAGGACAGTCCAATTCCTAAGCGTTCGTTTTCAAGAAGCTAACGCCTGCTGAATTGCGTTTAAGTACGTTTGGAGGGAGATTCTAGCTGTCTACCTGGCCATGAAACACTTCCCCCACTTCCTCCACGACAGAGATTTCTCCGTCTTCTTGGATCATTAGCCCCTCTCCTACGTCTTGACATCACACTCCGAAAAGGTAAACCTCCGAGAGCTTTGCCAACTGGGCTTCATTTCACAGTTTACCTCAGACATCCACCACATCGATGGCTCATGCAATGAGGTGGCTGACGCACTGTACAGGCCTTCTCTTGCCAATTTGCAAATCACTCCCGGGATTGACCTGACTGCAATGTCTGCTGAACAAAGCCGTGTTGTTCCACCCGGTGACAAGGACATTTCCTGAATCCAACTCCAGGATCCGCCACCGACAACTGGCAATGGCATCATCTTTTGTGAAACATCCACCCCCTCGCTCCGTCCATTTGTGCCACCATCCCTTCGCCACACAGTTTTCTCCACCCTCCGCAACCTTTCTCACCCTGACAGTCGAGCAACCGGCAAGTTGGGTTTTTGACGGCTTCGTCTGGACTGGAATGCACAAGGATATCAAAGCTTGGGCACGAGCTTGCCTAAACTGTCAACGTAGCAAGGTTCACAGGCACAATAAAGCACCCACTGTCACGTTCCCCGGCCCTGGTGCACGGTTCAGTCACGTCCACCTGGACATTGTAGGCCCCCTGCTTCCATCCAATGGCTGTTCCTACCTCCTCGCCTGTGTGGATCGTTTCACCCGCTTCCCAGAGGCCATTACTCTGCCCAATATCGAGGCTCCGACGGTATTTAAGGCGTTTTTCAGTCGTTGTGTTGCCATTTTTGGCGCTCCCTCCACCATCACGCCTGATCGCGGTGCACAGTTCGAATCGCATCTCCTCCAGTCTGTTCTCTCCTTTTTAGGCTGTACCCGCATCCGTACTACAGCCTATCACCCGGCTGCCAACGGGATGGTCGAGCGGTTTCATCGCCAGTTGAAGGCGTCCCTACGTGCCGCAGCCGAACCGAACAGCTGGGCGGACCACCTCCCCCTGGTCCTCTTGGGCATCCGTGTAGGAGCCTACACCGCAAACGCTGCCATGATCACTCACTGACCTGCTCTGTCAACGTGGCCAGTGTATCGATCTTGGCACGTCGTTGATAAGCGGTCCACACTGTGATGACTGATCAACGAAGCAGTCAACTCACTCAATCAGTTAATCGATTTTGCGTACCGCTTGTGACTGATATGCACCGGATTTGTTGTCAGCGCTGGCAGAAATACACCTCATCACTGACGCCTAATAAGAGGACGCAGCCAGCAACTGGCTCCCAATTCAGCTTGTACAATTCCTTCTTCTTATAGTAAGGATGTTGTCGCATCAACTTTGTCTTGCCTGCCTCGATTTGGGGAAGCCTTCTGTGATCGACGCTATAACTTGCGACATTGGTGACCTACCAGCGAACATGCTCTTCTCCCAAATCTCCGAATTAAACAGATGCTGACTATTTGCAGTACACGCCTTCTCCTTGCGTTCATCTACATCAGTCTACATTATAACGACTCCCGTGACGCTTCCAGATTTCTGGCAACATGCGCCTGAACTCTACTTCCAGCGCATTGAAGCCTCCTTCCACTCCGCGAAGATCACGGAGGAAACTGACAAGTTTTAAAACTTAGTTGAGGTTCTTCCGCCCACCATCTTAGCTCAGGTGCGGACCTTGTTGAGCGAATCTCCAAAAGACGAGCTTTATACAGCATTGAAGTCGGTGTCACCAATGTCGCAGAAGGTTGCCTGTTCATCCTACATCAACTCCACTCTCAAATCGGACCTTGGCTGCTCTGCCGCTGAACTGGTGTTCGGCGCCCCTGTCCGACTTCCCAGTGAGCTGATCTCGCCATCTCCTCCAGGTGCGGTTGAGGATCCTGCCAAGCTCCTACATCGCCCCCGGCAGTTTCTGCGGACGCTATCCCCGGTTCCGTCCAGGCCGTATGTCTCCGAGTCTTTTCTCAAGAAAGACTTGGCTACCTGCTCTCACGTCTTTCTACGATGTGGTCGAGCACGGTGGCCCTTGGAACCACTCTACGAGGGAACATTTCGTGTCATCTCGCGAGGGACGAATATGTACCGCATCCAGCGTGGTACGCGCGGGGAAATCGTGAGCGTTAATCGGCTCAAGGCTGCTGTCCCGGACACTTCGCTGGACGAACCCTCTGGTTATCTGCCCCCCGTTTTCCCTCCTACTCAACCCCCTATTCCACACTTCTGATGCTTTTATCTGCCTCATGTTTGAAGCCTCCAATGTTGCAGTCGGCGCACTCTTTAACAGCACGTCGCAGGTCAAACTTTAACCTCAGCTTTTCTTTCAAGAAGTTTACATCTGCCAAGTCGCGTTACAGCACATTTAGACATGAGCTTATGGCTGTTTAGCTTGCCATGAAAGACTTTCGACACTTCCTTAAGGGCAGAGACTTCATCGTCTTCTCTGACCACAAACCACTTTCTTACGCCTAGAAGTCTCAATCAGACAAACTGAACCCACGGGAGCTTCGACCACTGGACTACATTTCACAGTTCCCCTCAAATATCCGCCACATCTATGGGTCAAACAACCCTAACATTACTGCTAAAACATCAAAACTCTGACACTTCTGCAACTGCTCCCAGCACTTCCTCTTCCATGCCCCTCTTTATATCACCTGGAGTGGGCGAAAAGTTAAGTTCCCTGACCGTTTTATCACCCATATATTTTAAGACCTCAATCCTGCCTTTGGTGTCGATTACCACCACCTTCGGTCTTGCCGGGGTCACTGAGGGAGTCTGCCGCTGAGTTGATTCACGCTGCCTTCCTTTGTTACGCTAGCTATCTACTCGCACGTGACCAACTCCTGGTTGTCAGCCGCTGCTAGAGTCTGCGATCTCCTAATGGCACTATGTTTCTCCTGCCTGTTCGCAACTCAAGTGCACGTAAGTGCCAGCCAATTGACTTGCACCTGTCCGCCTGGCTGGCTGCCTAGTCCACTAAGAACATCCCGCAGGCAAGGCTAGAACGCAGCCAACAAAATTTTGCGTACTGACTCGGTGTGCACACGGAGTTGATTTTGGCGCATAACTCAGCCTTTTTACTGTCAATTTTCCGGCAGTAGTCTTCTGTCTACCACCACCGTCTTGCTTGACTAGTGATTTGGGGGAACCTTCTGTTTGTCGACATCCCAACCTTCGATAAACTCACTGTCGTAGGCCGGAGGTACGCAATACCCAATATCCCCGTGAACAAGTTATGCGGAATGGTTATCCAAAAGCATTTATAAACCCACGCCTACGCGTTCGGCCCTGGAGGATCCAAACGGAAGAACCACTGAGGATATGATACGCCCTGCCATGTGTCAAGGACATCTCAGAAGCTATTGAGTGCATGACTGCGGGACTAGGGGTTGGAATTGCCCTGAATCCAACTACTACCATGCGCACCAGAGTCAGAAATAATCAAACACCGGTTTACTTCCAGTGAACAATCTGTGGTAATGTATCACATTCCATGCTTAAGCTGTCCATGTAAATATGCAGGAAAAACTGAACTCATGCTCGTATCGCGCATAGATAAACACAATTTGGCCGTTGCAGCCCACACCTATGAGACAGGCCGTGAGTTCCAGTTCGCTGCCGTCAGGGTACTCACCCACGCCAGAAACAAGACAAGTAGAGATATAATTGAACGTTGGTCCACAGATGGGACGTAAATTAACCGATGCATCGAATTGGCGCTGGCGTACAGAGCCTTGTGCTAGTAGACGTGTAGTCAGTCGTGGCGGAGGAAGATTATGGATTAATGTCGCACCGGGCCGATTTCTTCTAGCTGTTGAGAAACGTGATCAGCCGCGATGCTTGCTAACAAGATCTCAAGAGTGTTCTCTTGGGCTTCAACTTATAGCAATGGCTCGATTTACTGTATTTTAGAGTTTACGGCAAAGCGATAACAAGTAGTTGATGCTGCAACGGATGCGAGGTTAAAGCAAACATTGCTGACCAGTCGAAAGTGTAAATTCCTTGCGTATAAAAGACTTGATAGGTGAGGCAATAATATTTACTGATCGACAGACATGCAGTAGATACCAGTGTCTCCTTGTTTAGAAATAGTAGAGACGGGTGCGTTTGTGAGCACCCACCAGAACCCTATTCTGTTTTGGATTTCAGAGACTTCCTAACTTAGTGCCAAGCAACACAGCATCTGATTAACCTAGAACAAGCAGGTAGCGGACCACACGATTGTACTGGCCAATAATACAAAAGCTGAAATTCCAAAACAGTAGGCTCCACTAATGTTTTTGTCGTATAAACAGTTTTTTAATCACAAATATACTATGTACAACCCTACTGGGAAAAAATGGGGTCAGCTAGGGAGGAAAGGGAAGAAATCAACTTTAGTCATTTAGTCATCCATCGCAAAAGGTCACACACAGCAAAGGCCGCTGATGAAACTCCGCAGCCTATGTTGTCACCGTTTGCGTTTCTACAGGATGAAGAATAAGAATGGGTATCATTCTTCAACGATCGGAATTAAGGCCACCTAAAGAAGATTGCATATCTGATGCAAGGTTAGGGATTGGAGGATTAAACGCATATTTGAAGTTGTTTATTTAGTTCATTTGGTTGAGTTGGGTCGCAAAATGTTTTTTTACTGGAATTAACTTATGTTCAGATCAGAATACTGGGAGAAAATAGAGTCAAAAGTCGGCGAAATCCAGCGTTTTTATATCTGAGGAATTTCCTATGCTATTAAATGCTGCGGAAAAGGACTTCTTGCGTCTGCATGTTGCACTTTAAAAGAACCTTCATAAAGAGCAGAAACGTTTTAATTATATCTGTACACAAAACGGAAAATTTTGTTTTGCATCCGGGAAATTGAGGTTAGTTTAATTAGGATATATCACATTACTTTTGGGAATAGAAAAGCGAAATGAGTTTGAAAAATTATATTTTGCAAAACTGCCCAGTTTTGTGCCATAAAATTGAGTAGAAAACTTTTGAAGTTGTTCTTTGCATTACTGCATGTCAAATTTATATTTTACATTTGAGGGGTTACAGACAACGATTGGGTTTGACAACTTTATTGGTATATGGCAGCCAAAGTAATTGTACAATAGATGCGAAGTTGGAGACAGTTAACATACCAAACATTTGACAGAGTTGTCACGAGACATTGCGATACATTTTTGTTCAAAAATCGCCGTTGATTTTATTGTCGCTCTACTTTGCATTTGTAATTGCAGAACTTAGTCTAGAAGTAAAAAATATGCTAAATACTGTTCCGTTTTAGGTTAAGAAAGTAGGTTTTTTCATTTATAACATCAGAGACATCCTAATTGTTAGGTAAATCAGTCAACTCTGCAAAAGTACCCATTCTGATCTTGACTGCACCATAAATAAATTAAAGTACGCAGATAGCAGACGCCAAAATATATAAATAAAGCTTTTTTCAAGAGTGAACATTTCGTAGAATTTTCTCAATCAATTTTGAGCATATTCATTCGCGACTTTCGCAGTGGACGTTCATTTGTTTTTGGCAATGAGTTCACATGATTGGGTGGTTCATAAACTATGACCCACAAAGACAGCTACATGAAACAAAATGTTGCAATGTTGGTTATTCATGTAAAAACTTTCGAGATTTGTTTTATTTTGAAGATTTTGTTAAGCACATTGAACATACTCATTATTTATGGTCAATTGACATAAGCCGGTGAAAATCGATAAGTCTTAATTAAAATTTCATGGAAGATCTGTACCTCTTCGTAATAGAAATATCGAAATAAAGAAAAAAATATGGCGGAGGGCAATAACTCTTAGTGCACAAAAAGTGGCACGTTTAAAATTGTTCCCGACAATTATATTTAAATTTATTAGTTACTGACCAACATGTCCGCAAGTGAGCTTAAGCTAGATGCTACTCTTGTGATCTCCCAATAGGGCATATCAAGCAAAAACGTGGTTGCCTTAGTCCAACATAAGTCAAGCGCTGCATAAACGAAAGAAACAACTAGCAGTTCTCGTGAAAACGTGTTATAATATATACTCGAAAATTAGGCCTTTCGGTAACAGCAATACACTATATTGCACGTAATATTGGAGAATGTTTATTCGAGAACTTGACAAAGTGATTATTTTCCAATGTAATTTTACTTGTGTGGATTTATTTACTCAGTGGTTTTTGCATGAACAGGCTTCCTCTACACGAAAAACTTAAGTTTACCTACTGTCCTCGATTTTCACTTTTTCGGAATTTTCCACTTTGTTAAGGAAGCTGGTGTTTATATAAAAAGTTATATTCCTTCATCAATCATAATATGCCCTATTGTGATGAACGATCATAACGTTATTGCTGTAGGACTTGGGGGGGGAAGCTTGGGCTGCGTATGAGTAAGAGGAAATTTCTTGTGAAAATCGTAGGATTGCATGATATAGTCCATCTACTGTAAATATTTACAAAGTGCTACACTAAGCGCATACGCAGCCGATGGCTTGCCACCTGAAAGTAAAAAACGTAATAATTCAGAAAAGCTTAAAGAACTCAAATAAAAATGAACAGGAATCCTTGCTTAGAGTTGGCAATAAGGCTCGATCGAAATAAACTTCCACGAAGCCGTTCGGAGGCGGCGATAAATCTAGCTTTTGGTCTCCAGAAGCATGCATATCTGCTGAGGATTAGAGGCAAGAGGATGCCCCAGGTAAAGAAAGAACTGCCACTCCTCCTACAATACCTTAATTGCTAAAAAAGAGGCAGATAAAACCCAACATTAATTTGCATCTCATGGCACGATACTTGGTTAGCGGTGGCGCGCAGCTGTTGCTGAATGGAACATCCGTCCTCTCAGTTGCAAAGACGAGCCGATTAGGTTCCTTCCTCACCACTGATACCTCTCGAACAGCGAGCTCCCGTTTAATGAAAAAAAGTGGTACGGATGACATATTCTACCATTGAGTTCAGGAAAAACGCCAAATCTCAACGTTGTCCCGTGGCACTTTAACTGCTAAGCCTGTCAAGCAACAGGTGCTTGACGGACTCTCCGTTGTCTCCGCAGCAAGTGCCACCGGTTATGGTTCCTCACTCACCATCGCTCCCTCTCACGCACCGAGCTCCCAATTGCTGAAATAAAAAAGCGGTACGGATAACATTTGCACCTCAAAGAATGTCAGTGGAATGGGCAGACGCCTTGGCACAAGGTTGCATGAGCATCAGCTCACAATCAAACGCGAGGATAAGCTGTCTTTGGCATTTGACCACGTAAAGCAGAAGAAATACAAATTTGCATTAGGAAAAGCAAAGGTTATAGGCTGAGCCAACGACAAGTTGGCCATACTGCTGCTATAAATTTGGTCTTGGACTGGCACACTAAGCAGAGCCATGGACCTTTCTCCCGCCTACCAAGCGCTCCGCAAAAGGCTAACATCGGCTCAAAACGGAGCAATAGGTCGGGCGGAGAGAGATAAACAGGGCCGACAGCCGGCAAGCGCGAGCAGAGAGGGTGGAAACTCTAACGAGTCATAAAAACGACTTGACATAGCTCATGACGGCACGAGCAAATCGTACAGCCAAGAAAATCAATCGGTTTAATCGACAGACGCATGGGCGAATGGACGTTCACATCTATCTAACACACACAGGAATACAGACACGTTTCTCTGACGATGAAAGCAAGTGAGCTTTTGAAAGGTTAGCCTGAGAATAATTTGGTCTCAAAAATGTCTACTCTTCTTCCTGTTCCGTCGATGATGTAAGGAAAATGCCAAATCTCAACGGTGTGTCATGGCGCCATACCTGGCATGCACTGCCAAGCAGCTAATGATTGACAGCCCCTCCGTCATCTCAGCAGCAAATGCCAGTCATTTTAATTGCTCCGTCACCATCGCTACAGCGATCTCCCCATTGCTGAAATCACAGAAGCGTTACGGATAACGTTTTTATTCCATAATGTTCAAGAAAAATGCCAAATCTCAACGCTGTCTCATGGCGCGTTACCTGGTGAGCAGTGTCAAGCAGCTGCTGCTTGACGGACCCTCCGTCGTCTCAGCAGCAAATGCCGATCATTTTAGTTACTCCCTAACCATCGCTACGTCTCAAGAAGCGAGCGCCTGTTTGCTAAAAAAATAGAACTGGTACGCATGACATATGCTACCATGAAGTTCAGGAAAAGTACCAAATCTCAACGATGGCACAAAGCGTAATAGGTTTGCAAAGCAGAATTTCGTAAAGTGAATCCTTTCTTCATTTCCTGACCACAATGTGCTATTTCAAAATTGTGCTTATCCCAATTGCAAGAAGGCTAAACCATATTTTCCGCTGTCTGAAAAGATATACTTAAAATGTTTCTGGTTTTTATTAATATATTCCTATAGTTCAAAACGTATAAGCAAGAATACTTGCTCCACAGAGTGTGATAGCATAGATAAATCACTTGGATATTGACAAACTTTCGATTGTGCCAAATGCTACGCCTATTTCTCTCAATATGTTGACCTGATTTGAATGTTTTACAAGTAAAAATTATTTTCCGCCTCAGGTCAATTCAATGAATAAATTGGACAAATTTAAATGTTTGGTAGAAACTGCTTGGGAAAGGATTGATTCTTGTGTAAATTAGCAGATGAGAGATGTACGAACCAGCTCAGTCAAAATGTTTGTTGAACCATCCACTTAAGTTTCGATCTTCACATGATATCTCTTAGCCAATCTACTTTATGTAAGCTGCCGTTCCTCACAGCCATGTATTTAATGCGAATACAATTCGATTCAAGCCAGCTACGTGCGCAGCGCCTACTCGGTATTGAAGAACAGTCAAAAGCGAATGCATGAAGGGCATTAGTAGTGACATTTCCTGCTCACAAAAAACATGTGTCCCCATATCGGAAGAAGTGGGGAGGCAAGAGAAGATCGTAAAGACTGACATGGTCCTGTACAGTGCTGAAAACGAACTTTAAGAGCTGGTTAATTGTCCAAAGAAAAAAAATATGTTAGCAGTGTCCTGCTTTTATACGTATACGGCCTTGGAAATTCTTTGTTATGAGCTTTGACTATTGTCCTTGTAGGTAAATGCGATCACTGCTAAGTCAACATGTTTCCTCCAACCCAGTAGACACACCGTCTCGTTACGATTGAAGATAGAGTTAGACAGAATGGACAGAGTTCCCTTAAACGCATTTCATAACATACTATTGGCAACATCGTTGTTAGCCTTCGAAAGCCCACGCTCTTTTATCCACTAGTGTATCGACGACCCTTCATAAGGAGCACAATGTTAATTCAACCGTCACAAGGAGCGACTAAAAATGCTGATCTTCGCGGATAGTAGTAGCTATGAATAAATGGTTTTTGAGAGCACTTCGTGGTCTTCTGAGGGCGTAACGTATCATAACCGCCTACTTAAAAGTGTTAAGTAAGGTTATTTTGATGGTCGTCAATTTTCAGCCCACTTACACGCGCCCGGCGCTGGCTCAGTAGGGGTTAGTGACGCTTGTAAAAATGTACCTCAGTAACCTCGCCCAAGGTCAGCGAAAACCCCCCAACTTAAACGCACCCGCAGTTGGCCCAGGAGAGGTTAGTTCCTCCACGGAAGGAGCTCTTCGTGGGTCTTCTGAGGGGATTTGCATATCAAAACTATCTACTTAAAAGCTTAAAGTAGCATTATTTGACGGTCTTCGATTTCGTCCCAGATTAAATGCGCTCCCCGTTGGTCCAGTAGGGGTTAGAAATAGTACTAAAAATGTACCTCGGTGACCTCGCCCAAGGTCAGCGAACACTTTATCCAGTAGGGGTTAGGTGTGATTCTAAAGTGTACCCTTGGTCTAATAATTAAATTTTAGCGCAGTAGAACAAATTTCATTGACACTGTGAACTTTTTTTTAAATTTTAACAATTAGTGCTCACCTGTGTTTCCTCTGCATACACCACCGAAACTATCCCCTATAACCAGGTGCATGTAAGATAGGCACCCCAAGACGGATTCCTACTAAATGGTTTTCTAGTATTAGTCAGTATATTTGAAGCCCATAAAAACTTCACTGAAACCATCCACGAATGCATAAAAGCAGTCAGTATGCAAAAACTATTAAAAGTCGCTATGTTATGCAACAATGTCGTACAATTTTTAGGAAATATGGATGGCTTAAAAGGCGAGACATTTGTAACATAGCAGCGTTAAGCACATTCACTGCATTTCAATTTTGCCGTGTTATTCTGAAGCAATTTTAGGCAATTGTTTATGTAGCCCCACTCATTACTCCCTACAACCTGCATGTTTTCCTACGAAAACGGTTTTTTTCGGGTTTTATGGGCGGGAAATTAGGACACGCAGTGGAAAATATTTCAATAAAGACTTAAGATATTTTTGTTTACTGTATTTATAATTGTTGTTGATTTGTATCTGAAGATTTTGCTAATCTGTTTTAACATTCAGCTTATTGCGGAAAACCT
This sequence comes from Ligula intestinalis, assembly GCA_036362985.1. Classification (NCBI taxonomy): domain Eukaryota; kingdom Metazoa; phylum Platyhelminthes; class Cestoda; order Diphyllobothriidea; family Diphyllobothriidae; genus Ligula; species Ligula intestinalis. Next base: position 15,537,020 of record JAYGXS010000010.1, read on the forward strand.
GATTAGCAAACTGCAGGTTTCTTGAATTTCACGAAAAATTAGTATATTTCGCGGCACGTAGCGTCGAGCACACCTTCAATTTACATGCGGAATAACCTGCTTCCAGCGGCCGTGGTAAGCAACTTCGACTTCATTTTTCCCCTTAACACTTACTGATAAAAAATTATTTCTCCGCATATCCTACTTTCGCACCCCACAAAGCTCCATAACCATTGTTTTTGCTGAACAAACTGTTGGGACTAGGGGTGTATAAGAAGGGCTACATAAGCTTATTTTGCCCGATTATACTATCAATAAAACATTGTATCGAAAGCAAAAGAACTGCAGTTGATGTACTAGTAGTGATATATGTTATCTGTTAGATTGTGCTTCAAATGTTTTGGTTGACATTAAAAGGATATTATCCAGGCCTCTCTTGAACACACTTACAGTGCGGGACTGCATAATAAACGTTCGCGAAGAGTTTCACTATCAAAAGAAACCTTGAGAGCAGAAGGGTGAACATTAAGTTGTGCGGCTACGTTAAAATGACAGTCCTGTTCCGGAGTCTGCTTTTTTGGGCCATTCAAAACTTGTTTACTTTGTTCTCAATTCTGGCGTGAGTCCGGTTTAGTAGACTAGTCTGTGATGAATGAAGCGGAATCGAGACCAGCCCGTCAAGCCAGGGCAACCTGCCTAAGTTTGCCAAACGCTGTTTAGCCTCTAGATTTTCCAAAATCCAGATCTATAATCATACAAGCAAAGAGTAACAGGCTGTTTATTTGAGGACAGTAGTATCCATGCATGAGGGAATTTATAATGAGGTTCATTTTTGGTGAGAGACGACTCGAATCGGGCAGGAATATTAATGGGACGACATACAAAACTCTCTGTGTAATTGTTTTGCATTGATGGGAAATATCAATATCAATCGTAAGCTTCTCAATACTCTTCTGATTATAGAAACAAAAAATAAGCTAAGTGTAAGGAAACATAGCACTTGCCACGTCATTAATTGTGAAACACGAAAGCAACTCCCTATATATGTATATTTATTTATTTATATATAATTTATTGCCAGCATACCGCCAAACGTACATGCGTCCAGATCTGACGCCAACTCCGAGGGATCCGCACTGCGATATCCGCACGTTACCTCGGGATGCTGTTTGGCGAACGGGTGTACCGGTAACTCCCTCTAACTCCCACCGCCGGTCAATTGCAAGTCGTGCGCCGGAGTGACCCTTGATACACTGCAACTCAGGCATTGGTCACGCACTTACACATACATCGTTCAGCAGGGTTGTTACAACCTTGCGATTCCCCTCACAATGCTGTTCAGCCCACCATGGTGGACCTCTTTTTTCTCCTAAGGCTCCCATTAAAGATCCAGCAAGCCCTATTGTAAATACTTTGTCAGTTCGGAGAATGCACGTTTTTCACGTTTTTTCGTCAGTTTCGACATATTGTTCTTCACCTACTTATGAAAATACCTCGAGTGATTATTGTAACTATTCTTCTGCAACATCCCTCCTGATTAGACATGAAACTTCCGCTCATAAAATTCCACCAAACCACCGTTTTTACGCCGACCACTTTAATCTACGAGTGCTCACAATGGTTTATCTTAAAAGAAAATCTATCAAAACTGCCGGCCTTTTATACTGAGACGACCGAGGGTCCGGCAAGCAGCAGCTGCTTGACAATGCCTACGAGGTAACGTGCCATGAGACAGCGTTGAGATTGGGCATTTTTCCTGAACTGTACGGTAGGAAACGTCATTCGTACTACTTCTGTTTTTTCAGCAATCGGAATCACGCTGTTCGAGAGGGAATCAGTGGATTAATACTGCTAACCAGGTATCGTGTCATGAGACAGCGCTGAGATTTGGCAGTTTTCCTGAACTCCATGGTAGCAAATGTCACATGAACTGCTTCTGTTTTTTCAGCACTCGATAGCTCGCTGTTCGAGAGGTAGCGATAGTGAGGGAGGAACCATAACGGCTGTCATTTGCTACTGAGACGACGG
>JAYGXS010000010.1:15539036-15552427 GCA_036362985.1 Ligula intestinalis
GCTGGCATTTGCTACTGAGACGACGGAGTGTCCGTCAAGCATCAGTTGATTAACACTGCTAACCAGGTAACGGAGAAACCAAAAACGGCTTAAATTTGCTGCTGTGACGACCGACGTTCCTTGAAGCCTCAGCTGCTTGACAGTGCTCACCATGTAACATGCCATGAGACAACGTTGATATTTGACCGTTTTCCTGAACTTCATGGTAGCAAACCTCACCCGTACAACTTCTTTTTATTTCACAATCGGTAGCTCGCTGTTGAAAACGTAGCGATAGTGAGGGATGAAACAAAATGGCTGGCATTTGCTGCTAAGACGACGGAATGTTCGTCAAGCATCAGCTGATTAATACTGCTTACCACGTAATGGGGCATGGGAGATCGTTGAGATTTTACATATTTTCTGACCTCCATGGTAGGAATCGACACCTGTACCGCTTCTGCTTTTTCAGCAAACGGAAGCTTGCTGTTTTTGAATAAGCGATAGTGAGGGAGGAACCAAAATTGCTGGCATTTGCTACTGAGACGACGGAGGGTTCGTCAAGCATCAGCTGATTTACACAGCTTATCAGGTAACGTGCCATGGGACAGCGTTGAGATTTTGCATCTTTCCTAAACGCCATGGTAGAAATCGTCAACTGTACCGCTTCTGTTTTTTCAGCAATCAGTAACGCGCTGTTGGAGAGGTAGTGATAGTGAGAAAATAAACAAAACGGCTGGCATTTGCTGCTGAAACGACGGAAGGTTCGTCAGGCATCAGCTGACCAACAGAGCTTACCAGGTACCGTGCCATGGGACAGCGTTGAGATTTTGGAATATTTCTGAACACCATGGTAGGAAACATCACCTGTAACGCTTCTGATTTTTCAGAAATTTGAAGCTTGCTGTTTGTGAGTAAGCGCTGGTGAGGTAGGAATCAAAACGGTTGGCTTTTGCTCCTGTTACAACGGAGGATTCGTTAAGTATTAGCTGATTAACACTGTTTACCCGGTAACGTGCTATGACACAGCGTTGAGATTTTGCATATTTCCTGAACTCCATGGCAGGAAACGTCACCCGTACCGCTTCTGTTTTTTCGGCAATCGGTAGCTCGCTGGTTTTAGAGTAAGCGCTAGTGAGGGCGGAACCGAAACAGCTGGCCTTTTCTCCTGAGACGATGGAGGGTTCGTCAAGCATCAGCTGCTCAACACTGCTTACCATGTAACCTGCCATGGGACAGCGTTGAGATTTTGCATTTTTCCTGAAACCAATGGTAGCACACTTTACCTGTAGCGCCTATGTTATTTCACCAATTGGGAGTTTGATGTTAGAGAGGGAGTCATTATGAGTGAGGAAACAAAAAATGGCTGGTATTTGATTCTAAGACGACGGAAGGTTTATCAAGCATCAGCTTCTTAACACTGCTCATATGGTAACGTGTGATGAGACAACGTTGTAATTTAGCATTTTTCCTAAACTCCATGGTAGGAATCGTCACCTGTACCGCTTCTGCTTTTTCAGCAATCGCAAGCTTGCTGTTTGTGAGTAAGCGATGTTGAGGGAGTGATCAAAACGTTTGGCATTTGCTACTGAGACGACGGAGGGTTCGTCAAGCATCAGCTGATTAAAACTTCTTACCAGGTAACGTGCCATGGGACATCGTTGAGATTTTGCATTTTTCCTGAACTCCACATTAGGGAACGTCACCCGTACCGCTTCTGGTTTTTCAGCAATCGGTAGCTCGCAGTTTAATATGAAGCGATTGTGATAGAGGAACCAAACCCGCTGGTATTTGCTGCTGTGTCGACGGGGGATCCGTCAAGCCTCAGATGCTCGACACTGCTCACAAGAAAAGGCGTCATGAGAAAGCGTTGCGATTTGGCACTTTTCCTGAACAGCATGGTTGCAAACGTCATCTCCACCGTTTCCGTTTTGTCAGCAACAGGGAGCACGCTGTTCGATAGGAAGCGACGAAGACGGAAAAAACTAAAACAGCTTGTGTTTGCTTCTGAGACGACGGAGGTTTTATCAAGCATCAGCTGCTTGACAGTGCTTACCAGGTTACGTGCCGCGGGATACCGTTTAAGTTTCGTATTTTCCTGAACTCCATCTTAACTATCATCACCCGTATCGCTTCTGTTATTTCAGCAATCGGGAGTTTGCTGTTCAAGAGTAAGCAGCAGTGAGGGGGAAACCAAATCAGCTGGCCTTTGCTACTAAAACGAGGGAGGGTTCGTCAAGCATCAGCTGCTTTACACTGCTCACCCGGTAGCGCGCCATGAGACAGCGTTGAGATTTGGCATTTTTCTGAACTTCATGGTAGAAAACGTCATCCGTAACGCTTGTGATTTTTCAGCAATCTGGAGCAGGAACCAAGACGGCTGGCATTTGATGCTGAGACTATGGAAGTTTTATCAAGCATCAGCTGATTAACCGAGCTTAACAGGTAACGTGCTTGTCAGATTACGTGCCACGTCACAGCGTTGAGATTTGGCGTTTTTTTCTGAACTACATGGTATCAAACGGCCTCCGTACCGCTTTCGTTTTTTCAGCAATTGGGAGCTTGCTGTTCACGACGTAGCGATGATGAGGGGGAAATAAAAAGACTGGCATTTGCTGCTGAGCTGATGGAGGGTCCGACAAGCATCAGATGCTTGACATGTTCACACTGTAAGGCGCAATGAGATAGAGTAGACATTTGGCACTTGTCCTCAACTTCATGGTAGCAAATATCATCAGTACCGCTTCTTTTTACTTGAAACAGCATAAATCCACGTTCTCACCTTTAGTTGTGATCGAGGGATTTCGATTTAGGCGTTGACTTAATCAGCGTCACCTCCAACTATTCTAAGTTTCGAAAAAGGTATTATTACTTCTATTGTTTGGCTGTATTGCTACTAAGTAGTAGTAGAAATAGCAGCAGCCTCCGTCTGAGTATCCAAGAGGCTGTCTTAATATCGGCGGAAGGTGAGTGAATATAGGTAGCGTGGCCATCACTCCAACATTGGTTTTCGTTGACGCTGTCTTAACAAACAGTCTTGCTGCAGAGATCGAGGGTGGGTAGTGTGGCAGACAGTTGCGACGTCTTCTTAGACGTCACTTAGAACAATCTCCTGCCTGCATATAGTGGACTTCATCGGAATCTATGGTCGAGCTATCACCATCATTAGGAGACGTCGCCAGCCAGCCACCTGTACCAACCCCAGGTGCAACGACACCCGAGGCTCGAATCCGCTAGCCACACCGTGCGAATGTGTTGTCGGATCCAGCTGCCTCTCTGCAAACTTACAATCCCAGTGGGGGCGCCTTATGCACTAATAATTACACCAACAACCCGAGAGTAAACGTAAGTCGGCCAATAGGATTGGTTTGGAAAGCCTTCACACATGTTAAACATCCTACACGATAGTGAACCTTTTATTATGAGACGCATTGATCGATGCAGGAATTAGACTATGGAGGAGGGCCATTGTTGGAGCAAGCATACCATTTACCCAGTTCTACTGACGAGGCGAGATTAGCGAAACTGCAAAAAGACACGCAGCAGACTTCACAGTATACGCGCCTAGCGAACACCTCTCATGATCGATCGATAGAAACCAAGAGCAAAGGTGCATCTATAGCCCAGCACTTCCAGTCCAGATAATCGGTGTACCAGTCTACCACTTGCCAACGTCCAAAGACCTTATTACGGCCCCGCGTTGTCGGTCTACCTTCCCCCCAGCCTCCTACGGAGCGTTGGTAGAACGATTTATCTTAGCCGGCAGACTAGGGGATTGGCAAATCTGATGTGGCGGATGACCGGATGTGCTAATAACTCGATGAACACGAAGCATAATTCAAAAAAGAATGCCTTTTAAACACCAGCAGACTGAAGTGTTGCTGCAGCACGACTCCTAACGTGGTCAGGTTATGGCAAGCTTGGTCGTCTTGTCGCGCTCGATCCAGCCCAATGGCCCATGTCCGCGTACTACGCGCAATTTTTGCCCTCCCGCGAATGTGGCACACACACACACTGGTCGGGCCAATCATAGCTCTGAAGATGAAGCACATAAAGCACACTCTGCACCCTTGTGACAATTCCCGCGCTGACTAACACAACGGAATCCCCCCCAGCGGGGAACGGATGCAGGGAGCATCACTGGCCGCGGTTTCACACGGTCCTCGAGTTCGAGCCACAGGCCAGATTGAGTGGAACTTTATTCTCAACTATTCTCCAAGCCTCTGTACAGAATACATTGTTCCCATCAATCTCTATATTCCCTTTAGGAACCGGATTCGGAGGATCGCAACCTTGAGGGTTAACCTTATTAGTCTTAACACTACGCGACACAACTGCTACTAGGGAACTACCTGCTAAAGACCTAGCACAGCAGTTTCACCCGAGTTTTCTTAGTGAGGGGCAGCACCACCCAGCAGTCAGGACCAAATCTAAGGCTCTGTTTTGCCTCAGACCAAAACAACACAAAACAAAACGTGCTCAAAATAGATACAAAACGCAGGCTTTACTTCAAAAGACGCGTAATGCAGGGACTGTAAAGGGAGGCAGAGAACAAGAAAGCAATAGTAGGAGGACGGGTGATGGGGCATAACCGAACGAGGGGGTTACAAAAACACACACACATGCAGGTGGACAGGGACCTGTCGGGAGGGTGTTGCGTTGCGGCTCACTTGGCGAGAGCAGCCAACTTGGAGGTGGCAAACGACTGGGCCAGTTTGACCACCTCCTCAATGCGACAGCTAGCAGCCGATCCAGTGACCTGGGCGGACGCCTCTTTTCCAACACCTCTGCCGCCAATTTTAACCGACACGCTGCTTACCCATTCATTGGTCCTCAGGCCGCGGGCAATCAGGGGCCAGACATGGAATAAAGTGCAGAGAGAATGTGTAAGGGGGTGAATACTTGCCAATAGGGATTGTAAGACAGCTGGCGATATTGGGAAAGGTCATCTTATCCGGTGGCACAGTAAAAAGTTAACGCTGATGCCGAAACCAACCTATCGAACGAGCGAACATGGCAAAAAGATCTGTAAGGAAAACAGCCCAGTGAAGGACACAAAATTGGGGGTAGAGTCAAAGCTGTGGATGGTCGAACGGTGGTCACGAACATATTTCTGATCACTATGCAGATGCTTGTGATTGGTCCGCATTCAAGTCCACAGCGTGCAATTACCCTAATGGGATTGGTTATTTGACGTTCAATTGGGTGCTGGACTTCTAAGTACCGGACTGCGGACTGGAGCCTGAAGAAGAGGGTAGGCCGGGCTGGTGACGGCTACTACGCTCGAAATTATCATCACAGCCTCCCTTGCTTTCTGCCTTGCATGTCATTCTGTTTACATTACCAGCTATGCTGCAGCTGCCTATGGAGACCCAAGAAATAACAGGAAATGTATGTGCGGTGCCTCGGTTTGTGAGTGCATTTCCATACAGGCGCCTCAGGATTTGTTTGGGTAGAAATTGTTCAAATACGAGGAAAGGTCAAATTTACGGGAAATTGGGGGGGGGGGGGGGGGGGGTAAACGTTCTACCTCCAAGGTGCCAGTTGTGTTGTTTTTCTAATTATTTCGCCCCGTGCGCCATTTCTACTTGTGGGTGTCGGTCCATTAAACAGTGTCTTTGGGATAAAATGAAGCAGTTGAGTTGTAAACAGTATCCAGGAAAGATACTCAAAGACCCCATGTTGACTTAACAGAAGATGTACGGCTTCCGTACAACCGCTTCATCCGCTTGCATTCACCGGCCAACAAGACAATATCGGAACACGATATCTCACTGTCACTTGGGCCGTATAACGCGAGAGTTTGCAGCACAGGTCAGTATAAAAGTGTGCCCAAAAACCTTTGGAACTTGAGACAGGCAGAGGACTTTATTGGCAATCTGGTTGACGGAGAGAGTCACGTCTGCAGGGCCGCAATAATAGCCTTGGCATTTGACTCCGCCTTAAAGACGTGGACGAGGTAGTCACCAGCACCGGCCTGCTTTAGCTGCACACACGGCTTGCGTGGATCTTCGAGATCTGCAGACAGAGTGGTTGGGGGAATAGGAGATTACAATGGAAAAATAAAATAAAAACAGAAAAGAAGTAGCATATGTGAGTTGGCAATGTCGGCAACACAGTCGCGTTTAGTGACTACAACAGTACACGAAAACAATATTGTATGTCGAAGCATCAGCTGGGAAAAAAGCAGATACTTAAGTTATAAACAGAGCATGTCTACAACTACGTATTAAGTAGAAAGTTCTAAGAATTAGGCGTTCTGGTTGCTAAAAGTGACTGTTAACGTACTGTGTAAAAATGGGGAAATTTATGATGTGAAATCTGTGTGGTACTGAGATACAGTGGTTGGGGTAATTCGTGCAAAGTACTGGTCGAAATTGACTGTTGTAGTTTAGCATGCATTTACCCACATTATTATGATCAAATAAGTGAGAAAGTCCACTATTAATGATAACTGCCAAATCACTTCAGTACAGAGTGTGCCAAAAAATGTTTACACATTTAAAGTGATTCTAAACATGGTGTCTATCATAATTTTATTATTTTCCAAAGGTAAACAATGCTAACAAGTACTTTTTCATTGTTTTTTAAATGTACTTTGACTATTGCATCAGTAGCTGAATTGAGAGAAGCCATTGAAGATGAATACACCCAAATACCAAGAGAATTGTTTAATGGTATGTGTGGTTCTGTTGCTTCGTGTTTTTAAAAGCCAGGAAAATGTAACTTATTACCATCGAGATAGGAAAACAGTATGAAGAGTTTTGTGTAGTTTGGTTTGGCTTATTTCTTCTTCAATTAGTCCGTCGGTCTTAAGCTGGATCATCGGCTGGGATTAAAAACACAAGCACGCCTTCAGGTATCACTCTAGTGTTTTCTCACCTGCTACTCTCTGTCCCAGCAGATAGGGTATTTATCCAAGCAATACGGGGCGCTTTTCCATCTATTTTGTTCTGCCAAAAAGCCACACCGAGTTTATTTGCTAGCGGAGGCCAACAATTTAGTGTGCAGACATTCCTGGTTGACTTAATACCTCAGTCACAGCGATAGAAAATAACATGTAGTGAGATACGGTAAACTTGCATTCGAGGAAGTGCCTGTAAGCCGCCTGCAGTCTGATAACCACATGTGCCGTTCACTTGTGGGTTTGTGTTTTTCAGTATGGATTACACCTTGTCTTATATTGTATCCATTGGGTGGATCAGCAACGGATATTGAAAATTCAGGCAAATAAAATAATTGTTACAGCGATTACATCTGCTTCCCACATATTTTTTTGGAATTTGCATTTTTGCTTGCTTTGGCAGATCCTCGTTCCCTTTCATGTTCTGCCAAGTTATACAAAAAAACAAGAAAACGGTGAAATCAAACACTCTCCATCGCCTTAAATGCATCCTTATTGGCAGATCCTCGTTCCCTTTCATGTTCTGCCAAGATATACAAAAAACAAGAAAACGGTGAACTCAAACACTCTCCATCGCCTTAAATGCATCCTTATTGGTAGTCCCAGGGAGAAAAATAGCTAAGCTTTATTTCGCAAATATGATTCCAAACTTTTTAAGCATAAGCTTTGTACATTCAACTTAAACTTAATTCAGATAAAACATGTCTAGACAATAAATAGATTTATACAAATTGGAGGGATATTGAGGGAATGGTTGGAGTCTTAGTTTCTGTCTTAGGGTTCCTTTACATGCAAGTTATATTGCCAGAGATGTTAATAGGGAACTTTGATAGAGTGTAATCCACGACACATGAGAAGAAGATATTATGAACCGATTAATTAAGTGAAACTGTGGTGAAAACTTGCCCGACCACTGTGAAATTTCGCTGTTTTCAGATAAAGCGACGGTTTAAATCGGATGACTTCAGTAGTCGCACTTATAATAATTTTTTTGATTATAAAAGGGGTATGGAAATCATGCTTGCTCGCTCACCAAAAGTTTACATTCAATTTATTTTAAAAGTTAATACTTTCTTCGGGAAAAAGAAGTTTATTTCATGAATTTTGGAGACTGGAACCCCAGCTCATCGTCAGACGCAGAGGCAAGTAAAAGTGTCTAAACAGCTAGCATCGCGAGTTCGCATACAAGAAGATGAACAGTCAGTCATGCAAGCAGGGGGTAACGCGTATGTTAACAGCATGCAATTGTAGCTGATAGTAAAGGGGTCAGGTCAGGGATCTCATCTGTGACTCTTGCTTAAATCAATATTTAAGCAAGAAAACCCTTCTCCTCGTTCCATTATCACTGAACACCTACTGGACACGGGTCATTCGGTAGATAATATAACTTCGTTCCGAGTTCTTTTTCGAGCACGAACATCTCGAATCATGTGTTACCTGGAAGCTGCTTATATTAGATGCTTCAAACCGGACCTCTGCAAACAGTTGGAGCACGTGGTTAACCTTGCCTTACATTGGGAACCACAGGCCCTAGCTTCGCACATTCCCCAGTTCAATATTCCCCACAACTCAATTTCCTGTTTTCTTCCTCCAATTTTGTTTTAACCTTCTTTCTCTATTTGACAAGGACCTATGACCTTTCTGTATATTTTCAATTTCATGTTTTTCTCATTCATGGACCTTAATGCAATTAGGGATTGTAACTGGGGCGTTCTCCCTAAATTTATGGAACCATCAAATCTTACAGCTATAGCAATCTTCAAATTCTCTCAGGGAACAGCATGCTTCAAACAAATAACTAAGCCCATTTGCGAAGACTGTATTTGTACCTGAATATAAAATTATGAATTTCAGTTGAGGCAGCTGAATATTGGAGCAATGGATATCTGATCAAAATGTCACAGGTAAGAATTTCGGGTGGTGCACTACCTGGAGTTGTTCTTCATCAGCAGATGACGGCCAATGAGCCAGTATTGCCATTACGGTCTCCCGTGCCTTTCCCGTAAACGTTCATTTGTCAAGAGTACTAACCGCGGCTGTCTGCTGGCAGAGTTCGCGACTGAGATTCAAGGCAGAGTGAGTTCCTTAAGCGAACGGTGAGCGTTCAACGAATGTCAATATTCGCCATCCTAATCGGCAGGAAAACGAGCCCTTCGAATTTCTGGTCCCGAATTCGTGCAAAAAGTTTTGCATTATTCTGGGTTGGATATGACTGCTCGGTGAGGACTTACAAGCCAGAACTGGCCACACCAGATTAAACTAAGGTTAAAGCAAGGTACCTCTAGGTTAACATATTCCTTCTGAAGAAAAAGTGAACAAAATGAAAATCAAATTTCCCGAATCCCCCTTTTTCATCCCCAAGAGGCCCATTTCAACGCACAAAATTATTTTAAATTGCGCAGGAGTGTTCTTGGATATGCGCAAGTCAATGATATTCACAGTCTAAGCTCAGTTAACCCATGCACTATGATCTGAGAAATCCGCCCATTAGAGTCCGACTACTAGGCTCGTGAAGAGCGAAAGCTGGTCACCCTTTGATGCTCATGGTTACTTGAAAGTGGATCTGGATTGCTATTTGACTCCGCAAATGACAGTTTCTCTATGCAAAACCTGGCACAATGTCGCCAGTGTGATTTTGAACACAAGTAACTACACGTTGGTCAGCACGTGGATGATCTTCGTGCTCCGGGGACATTCGTGTGGTGCTTAGCCGTGGGTAAAACTCAGGAATTTTCAGAGCGTGTCACTTGAACTTAAACAGTGCACCACCACCTTCATAGTCTCTCACGACTTCGCCTCTAACGATTGCGTGACCGACACCACCTCCGGGGGCACGGAGCCGTCAGTCAGCAGCAAATGTTTAGTGGAGTAAACGAGAATGCCAATGAAATGGCGTTTACTGACAGTCACGAGGTCTGACCACAATAATTTGAGGCAAATGCAGGTGAAAAACTCTAGGCGTTTTGCGGGATTTGAACCCACACATCAGAGAAATCCTTTGCCGGAGGCTAATGCTCTACTTAATAAATGCAGGTGAGTTGAACTGGATGACCGATTCATGCTACGGTTGAACTGATATTCTCAGCTTGCGTTCTTGAGCACTGTGCGATAGCAGGGTGAATATCCGAAGCTGGTTTCTAAGCACCTGTGTAAAAGTACATACTGTAGAGCCCAGTGTGTACAGTTTGTCACCCAACATATGCAAAATACCAAGATAGACGGTAAAATTATCAAACAGCAGAAAATCTTTACCAACGAATGTACCAAAGCTTTAATATAATAGTGAGCAAAGTAACGTGAATTTTAAACACACTAGAGGAGACATATGAAGAGTCTGTAATTAGGTAACTCGTGATTACTTTATGTAAGCAGACTTCTAGAATATCACCACGTTTGTTCATCGTCATTTTTGTGGAGATTTAAGTGATCGGAAAAACATTTGATGGAAAAACTCTTGCCTCTTTTCTTCCCATTTGTGACCAGCCAACAGTACGGAACTTAGGGTAAGGAAATGGAAAATTGATCTAATTAAGTAATGCGAACAGGATAAATGCCTAAGATATTGACATTTATCTAAACATGAGTATTGCGGTAGTAACAAGAAACATTCGCATGTCAGAGAAAGAATCGGTGCTGTTTTTTGTGGCCAGCAGAATCAAGGCACAGAGGGCAAAGAAGGGAGCTAAATCAGATATTGGGAGTTTGGTAGCCGTCTACACACAATGACGTTATTTCTGTCAAACAATATGGGAATCGTGAAAGCCTGGACCTGAATCAACTATTCACACATTTCTTAATTCAGTATAAATCGAATTTCTCTCTCTATCTCTTTAATTTTTACAATCGAAGACAGATCTTCTTGACCAGTTAAATGCGCTCACAGCTTTCAGGAATCATATGCGAGCTAGGGGGCATTCGTAGCGCACACGCACACTGCCAATGAATCCGCATCATATTTACGAAGTCGGAACACCGATTTAACTTTCACAAATGCCAAACGGAAAGTGGTATGAATTGCTGAGGCCTGGACTTTTAATGGTAGAGAACTGTACCTAAATGCCCAAATCATGTTTAGGCATAACCGAACAATGCCGTTATACTAACCCACAATGTAGTTACAGAATGTCAAACAAAGGCTTAACTCGCTTTTTCTCGCTCTTAACTGTGTCAATGACACTAAGGTGGTGCAAGGACATAGAATCGCATAGCTCGAGAAATAATTCATCGAACTAATCCGAGCCAAAGACCACTGATCGCCTAACCTGGCTTTTGTCAAGGCCATTATAGTGCGAACAACCAGATAACATGAAGATAACCTCCACTTAGAACAACAGCCTGATATCACTCAAGTACTAGACTCAAGGCACTTACGGGGCAAGTGTAGGCCCTAATCAGATAGATCTGACTAACACCCCAATTCGATCATATTCACGATCACAACCGACAAAGCAACGAGCCCTAGACCAAAAGCCTTGGGTTTAAATCTCGGGAATTCTACCCCTCGAGACTGGGTATGACTGGCTGATGACGCCTTACAAGCCGGACATGGCCATTTCGGTCTACCTTTGCTTTGTACGATCCTCTTCATCATATATGCAGATATGAAACATTTTTTCCCAGGCAGAAATTAAACACAAGCAATTATGGCAGAATTTATTCGACCAAATCAATTTCGAGACTTCTTATCAGCTGCAGCCTTGGCTTTTTAAACAGGGAGACAAAGTACCTCGGTCCTCTATGACACAACATCTATTGGACAGTGGTCACTCTGTCGATCCGAAAACATCTTTCCGAAATCTTGTTCGAGCAAAAAGAAACCGGACATTACGCTGCGTGGAAGCAGCTTATATACGGCGGGATATACCTGACCTTGGTAAGCAATTAGAATATGCGGCTAGCCTTCAGCTTCCTTGGTGACAATAGGCCTACATTAAGTCACCTTTTTGTTTTTGCGTTGTTTCCTTACCCCAAATTGCAATCCCTTCCCAACTTAAGTAGACAATATTGATGTTCATTTGCGTGTAAGTTAAACTTGCTTTTATCGATTTTGTTGATATTTAAATTGTGCTTTTGTCCACTTGTTAATAATCCCATGCAAAGACTAACAGCAGCTGATGAACAGTTCCGATATTTATTTGATCAAATAAATTCTGCCAGCATTGCTTGTTACAAATATATATATATATATATATATATGAGAAGAAGAGGCGATCACAGGAACCATAGTTTTACTTTCCTGACGTTTCAAAAGCGTACAGGCTTCCGTCATCAGAGGTGGGGGTTTTACCGCGCCTCACAGTAGTTATATATATGTAAAGTAGTAAGGGGGTATAACAGCATTTGGGAGTAACTTGATGAAGAACTGTTTCGGGCTTATAAACCTTTATCAGTTAAGCATAACAGTGAACACCAGCTGGTCGAACAACCCAAAAGAACGCACTCACATACGGCGTAGTTGGTCCACCACTGGTATCTATCAGATGGGTCATAAGCACTTCATCGAACCGCAGTTCATCAGCACCTCGCCACCTGCCATTTGCTGTCACTGCTGATCGGGTATATATTCACTCAGGAATGTGCAAACACCGATCGAATAGGCTTCCGAACTAAACAAAAATCATTTGGTGGTCAGAGGTTCCTAACGGGTTACCACTTGCCAGGCCGATTCCGGCCAAGTCATAATAACAGTTAGGGGGTATGACAGCATTTGGGGGTAACTTGATACAGAGCTGTTTCGGATATATATATATATATATATATATATTTATATATATATATACCTCTCCCCATCCCCCGAAGAAGATGAAGAAGAAAAGGCGCCTTCATGGACCACACTGTATTGGTGCTGACGTTTCGAAAACACGCTTGTTTCCATCATTAGAGTGGTAAGGTGATTGTTCCTGCTTGCCTTGATTTGGTTTGTCTTGCTGACTATCTCGTATGATAGGGGTGTGTTACGTGCGCACCCTGGTCGTCCTGCTGGTCGTTGATTGGGTTTGGCCCAATGCACCGATTCTGGTCATTCTGTTGGTGCTGGATTGGCCTCTGCCTCTCCGTGGGCGACTGCAGACGACCTCGCATGACCCCCGTCACCCGCTCGGCTGTTGTCGTCCCCGGTGGATCTGTCTGCCCATCGCGCGCGCTCAAGGGGCGACTGCAACCGGAGTGGTGGCGGCCTTACGTGCCTTTCATCGGCTGCACGGCTGTTGTAGTCATCGGTGGATCTGTCCGCCCATCGCGCGCGCTCAGCGGGCGTCTACCATCGGTCTGCTGACGGTCACGTGCGTCCCCCATCCCCTGCAAAATAAACAAAATCAAGGCAAGCAGGAACAATCACCTTACCAATCTGATGATGGAAACAAGCGTGTTTTCGAAACTTTAGCACCAATACAGTGTAGTCCATAAAGGCGCCATTTCTTCATCTTTTTTGGGGCATGGGGAGCGGGATAATTCATCTGGACCTCGTACCTTTATTCATGTTAATAAATATGTATATATATATATATAT
>JAYGXS010000010.1:15562004-15572060 GCA_036362985.1 Ligula intestinalis
GGGTCATTCTGTAGACCCTATAACTTCATTCCGAGTTCTTGTTCGAGCACGAACATCTCGAATCTTGTGCTACCTGGAGGCAGCCTATATAAGACGTTTTAAACCGGGCCTATGCAAAAAGTTGCAGCATGTGGTTAACCTGGCGTTGCCTTGGTAACTATTGGCCCCTAGATTTGCGAATTCCCCCTTTTATTCCCGCAACCCAATTTCCCTGTTCACTTTCTACCTCGTTTAACCTTCCTTCTTTACTAATTAGCTTAAATTAGCCTTAGTGATCACAACCTATGACATTTCTGTACAAATTCAATTTCGCTATTTTCTCGTTAATGAACCTTTAATGCACTGAATGGATGCAACTGACGAGCACTCATGAAATTTATGGGTCCATTAAAATTTTGCATTTCAATTTTTAAGCTACTTTATATTGCTTTCTGAGTTTTAAGCAGTCTTTTGTAAATTGCGGCATTTCGCTAACAGCACTCGTCATAGAGTCGTATCCAGTAGTTTATAATTATACGAGCAAAAGTATGTAGTTGTGCATAGTATTTCTATTTAAAATGTTTAGCAGCCTACTTATGAATATTCCTTCGCAAAAGAACTACATTAGTCGATAAAGACCATGCAATTTTCATAATTTTGTATACATATGATCATAAATAGAATACCAGTGTGAATCATTTACGAAGATTTATAAATAATAATTAACTGCATTTAATATATTGAGTACTTAAAAGAACTGAAGGAGTAGCTAGGTATTTTGGAGACGTAAAAAAGAGCTATAGATTAGAACAATAAATTTAGATATTGTGTTAAATTGAAAACATGAAGCAACCGCTTTCTTCATATAGAAATAAATTTTCTTGAGTCAATATATTCTGCAAACTGTACTCTTACTGGATAATTATTTATTGAATGTCATCAAAAAAGTGTCAAAATTTCCTTGTTTTTACTTTCTTCATTGATAAATGTATAAATTGTGAATCTGTTTGACGTTTACATTAAAATTGTTTTTAATAAGATAGATGTAAAGAGCATTTACCGAAATAAAGTGTTTTTCGATGTAAGTTTCAATGAATATGGCAACGTTTTGGATGTACAGAAATGTCTCGAAACAGCAAACGATATTGTCGAGGGTAAATCTTGTCTGCAGTGGAGTCGTTAAACTACTATTCCTAAGATAAATAAAAAAATTCAATAAAAAGGTTTACCTTAGAAAGAGCTTTGATAAGATGTTCAGTTAACGAACTTCTGCGTATATTAACATTTTCCATCGTAAAATCGTTATGAAATTTGTGAATTTTGCGAATTTATTTAAGATTTCCGAAAATAAACCATTCAATTTAACTGGATATGAAAGAACTTTCATTTCTCTTTACAGTGGATTATTTTTCGCATAAGTGGATTGAGTCCACTTTCTGATATCATTATGCTAATTTAAAAAAACTTGCCATATAAATTGCCATTTTTTGAAATACTTATTATTCTACTGTCTGTTCCGATTCTAATAACGACAAAAGTTGGACGTAAAATACACAAAAAACTGTATTCCTACACGACTTAAATTCAATTAGATTTTCTTTGTCTTAAATTCCTTTTAGCATATTGGATATTTAGTTTTTTTTTAAGGTCGAAAATCGAATTATATATGAATTCAAACAAATGCTTCTTTTACAGTAATTCGTGCAAAAACAATTCACAGGATAGATAAACATAATTTTTAAAATACAAATATACAATGTTAATGCAAACAAATGTGAATGTAATGAACAACGGCTGTCGAATCTCAACCTCTTCCCATTGCGCTACGGGCAGCTTCGAGGGGACCTGATACTAGCATTCCACGTATTACGTCTGCAAGACTGCTGTCTTATATCAATGGATTTTTTCGAATTAGCAATGACCACGAATCTGAGGGGTCATCCCCTCAAATTAACGGTGACAGGGGACAGGCTGGACGCTCGGAAACACTTCTTCTCAAAAAGGGTGGTTGGAGCATGGAATCCCCTTCCTCAGGACGTCGTTATGTCAGAATCGCTAAAGGGTTTTAAACGAAAACTGGATCGATATAACAGTGCACGATGGATCGGAAAAAACAATTTACAATAATAATACTACTTTAATTTTTCCAGGAGTATTAGTTTTTATATCCATTCACGTTTGCTATTTATAACGCCCTCCCACGCATAGCCTTATGCGAAGGTCTCCGCAATCTACCTTACTTGGCTATCTGCGTACTGTACTTACCCCACTTGCGATCTTATCAGCCAGACCTGATGGCCTGAACTTTCACCCTTGGTTCTACCCAAAGTGGACTGTCGACGATCTGGACAGATGCCTCTGTTTTTCCAGACTCGACAATCAGCAAGGAAGAATCAGAACGCGGCTTTCACACGGTGATGATCATGGGAACCTTCGCATTACCCCCACAAGAGCGACAGCTTTTCTCCTAAAATTCCCTGAGGAGTTTTTTCACTGTCTGCTCCTATTTTTATCCTATGACACAGGATAACTGGCCTCGCTAACAGCCTGAAAACAATTTTCTGTTACCACTGCACATATGTACAAATAGGGCACCTAAACGAATATTTCCTACATATCCCTCAATATACTGTCACTGATACTGATACTTTAACTTAACTCTAACTGAATCTGAACAATTTACGACAAGTTTTTTTCAGTTCAGGAAGGAATATCTTTTAAACGTTTTGCACTTATTTTCGAGTTCCTTATTAGTATTATCAAGATAAACGGCAGTTTAGTTCGCTTTTTTGTAATAGCATAGGAAATTTCTTCGATATGAGACTCCTCACAATTTCCCCGAAATTAATGGCCATTTTTCTTAATCAACCTAACTTAAATGTCGATTTAATTAAGTAAAAGACTTTCAAAGAATTGAATTAACTGAATTTATCAAAATAGTGTTACTAAATATACGCTAAAATGCCAGGAGAAATTTCATAACGAACGTTGCATGGTTATTGGCGACTACTGTACAGTGGATTCGAACTGCAAGGTAATTGAAAAACAAAATAATTTGAAAGTTTAGTACAAGTGATTTTCTGACACTCGTCAGTATCGTATGTCACTGGTGTGAAAGTTTCAAGCTCCGAGAGATGACAAAAGATCAATTTTTTTCCAAAATCTTAGAGCTCTTGGGGGTTTGATAGAGAACAAATGGTCCCTAATGGGAAGAAAATATACCCGAGATAGATCCTTCCTGCTTATGTGAATGTGTAAGGCAAGACTAGGACAGCCCATCACGGGAATCATTAGAAGACAACAAATAGCAACAAAGAAGGGGCTCTTGGTATCACGAGCCCATTACTGAATTGCCAGAAATGCAACCAGAATAGGCACTTTATGATTGCCCGCTCCACCGACAAGATGGAAAATCAGGCGCAACCACCAGGTGAGGTGATCACCTGATCCTCTCTCCTGAAACATTTCGGATCCTTCGCGGCGATAAGGTGGATGTGGTCAGCATCAACCAGGCCAAGGTTGCTCCCACAATGACAGAATTTGGCTGATGCCACACCCTATGTTGCTCCAACCCGTGTTCCTTTCCCTCCTCTCCAATCGTGGCGCAAAATTTCTCGCCCTACCTTTCCGCCAACTTTTTACTATAGCGTAACCTTCTACAACCGTAGCACGCATCATCCCTCACTAGCAGTAATTCATGCTTTTATCCCTCACAGTCAACGCCACGTTTTACGCTTCTGATCGTCTGAAGTTAATGAATTTGTTTACCCAAAGAGCACCTTCGTACAATTACTGGCACTCCTAAAGTCCAAAGACTGGTCTGACTCTTTATTACCTTAACGTTTTTATAGAAGTTGTATGAGCAACGAAGTCCTTTGGGAAGAGTAAGTTTATTACGTGAAGTTTTGAATCTGCTTCCCCAGTTCGTATTTGGACGGATGCGATATGTACAAAACAGTTAACAGTTTAAAGAAGTTTCCATTTTTTAAACTGTGTGAAGTTACAGAGGCAATTTTTTTTCATTCGTTCTCCCTAAGAAACGAAATAATGCCAAGAATAAGGTTACCCTCACATTTCTTCGCACAGTAGTATGGCTGGAGTTTTGCCGACGTTATTTTTTTCGACGGAAGCTGTGTAGATGCACTGCAAAGGCCAATTTTACCACTGGTGGTTCCAATGATTTCTTGATATCACTCCCGTACATTCAGGTTTTAAAGATTGCCATTTTTAAAGCTAGAACGCTTTCCATTTAAAACGTAGTTGTTGCCATTCACCGTTTTGTTTTAATGTCGTGGATCCATATCAGATGCATTTGCCGTTATTGTTTTATGGCGAATGTAATTTTAATTTTTCCGCCCCTTACCCCAGAAATATTTTGGTAGATTTTAAACTTACCTTTCAGACCAATACGTAGGATAACGGTCAGCAAAAATTTTTATCGGTTTGCTTTTGTGCACGAACAACTGATGTACCATTTGGTTGCTATTGTTAAAGGACGGACCCAATCGCGATCTCTCGCACGTATAATATGGGCGTAGAAAATACCTTCTTTTTAACCGTCTTTAATCTGATTGCGCAATCAGTGGCCCATTTAAAGTTGATGCTAATTCTATGTTGGAAGGCAGGCCAAGGAAACCACGTGGTTCAATAACGTCTACCGGGGTTGGTTAACTGCACATTTGCCTCACTTTGTCCTCGTTAGACATCCTGGCTTGTAAGAGAATTGAAGAAAACCATGCATACTGTTGCCAATCAAGTAGACAGTCATACCAAAAATCAAATCTGGGAGGTAAATTAAACATCCACCGATTTTATTTTATCTCGTCCTAATCGAAAACACAATTGGGAATTACGCTTGACGTTTCATGAGATAGGATATCTGCTCCATTTCTTGTCCTCATCTCCGTTGATGTGCTTCGGAATGCTGACATAACGCAGAAGTTGACGTTCATTCGGTGGATCTTAATTTGGTTTCTGTCCTAGACTGATTGCTTGTGCTTTTGCAATTTGATAATCTTGATTAGTTTGATCTACTCCACAATTTGTGCTTTCATGTATTCTGTATAAATCTTACTGCTGACAGGTTTTTGCCTTTGATCTTCTTTCCGCAATTTTCGACCCACACCACTAACACTACTAGTGATCTCAAACATCTCTATCATCAGTTTCAGTCACAGCTTAGTTCGCTTCACTCACGAAACACAAAGACATAAGGCATCGAAGTGCGATGCGGTGCAATAACAAAACAGCGACCGAAAAGTTGTTGTCAAACTAAAAATATACATCCACTGACCATTGTCAACCGTCATGGCATTCAGTCATGTAAGCAAAACAAGCCTTTTAATCACTACAGCTGGCACGTTTAATACCATATAACGTTCAGGAGGATGATACAAGGAGAGACAGATGTTTAGGACTGGCTTCATGGTTGTAGTTTTTGCTTACTTTTAAATATTTTAACGGGATAAGGTATGCGGATGCCTATACACAGAGCTTTACGGGCCTTAATCACTCATTGTGTGAGACGAAATGTTTATTATGTCCAACCTCGACCCCGGCATACGTACACTGAGAAGATATTTGCATGCACACTAATACTGGTGATCAACTTTGAGAATTTACTGGACGCAAGACAAAAGCGATACTTGAGTGGAATTCGAAAGGCTCGTATCAGGTAGGCTCGAAAGGAAAGCGGTCGAGATTGGATCACCACGCACTGTAAGACAATAATTACAAATTAGCTTCGTTGTGCATCGTTTAACTTTTTTATGTACGTTGTTGTATGTGGTAGACAATGGATTTTATACGAGAATGAAGAAAAATGTATTAGGGGTTGCACGAGTGACCTGAACACTTTACTAAACCTTACTCAATTTAACATCATAAAATGTCGTTAAGAAGCCTGACACCGAGTTCTTGGTTACTTTCGGGCGGTGAAGGCATGGGCGTTATCCAAGCACCACAAGCTCATTTATTGCAATATCCGGCATTGAAATATAAGAAGTGCCTGAATTAATTTTTACCTCCTACTTATTCACTATAAAAATGGTTCATATGCTGGACCAGTCAGAAGTTTGCTGGATAAAGTATCTGCACTTTATTCAAGGAGGCTGTTAGAATTGATCCTTACGCTCTAGGCGTATTTGATTTAGCATTTCTATTCCTGTTTCGAATGCGAATTGTCACACAGCGAAAAAAGGTAATCCTTAACTCCTTCTACATCTTGGATATTAACAACGACACATGAACAGATTGGCGGAGGAGGATTAGACGTATTTCCAGACCTCAGTTTATTTATTTACTTGAAGCGAATTTTAACAAAAGCAGAATAAAGCATTCAGGTACCACAATGCGTGCTCGATAAAAGGAAGGTATGTTCATTCATTAGGATGACATATGTCTGAACCTTCGCTTTTTCGAACTTCAGGTTGCGCGTGCTGCAAGCAAATTGCGGCAAATTGCAAAAGACTAGATAACATTCGCGAAGAAGCATTAAGTACGTTTGCAATACTGACTATCAGGCAGTCTTATCTCTTGTTTTTTCAGTCACATCAAGATGCCGGATTTTTAATGAGCTTTATTCTGACCGCTAAGAAAAAACGAATTCCGTACAAACGATTACCTAGTAAATATGCATTAATGTCGTTGATTTTGACTGCATTTATTAATTCAAATATATCTTATTGAAAATATGCACATTAATATTAATTTCTGCAGTCGCGTGCTGGCAAATTACGTATTTCGTTAACGGAACACTTAATGAAATTGTCGATTTCGGTTTTAAAAAGTTTCTTAATTGCCGAAAAATTTGGGAACCTGCCGACTGGCAAACCTGAATTCAAGATCTCCAAGCAAAATTCTGTGTGCACGCTGCTTAAAGAAAAACGAACGATGCCCGCCATTTATAAATTAAGTTCAAAATAGCAGGTAACTTGCTACCAAACGTGTGCGAGAAAAACATTTTCGCGTGTGTGTGTTCCACAAAGTATGTCAGTCAAAATCGGTGAAAGAAATGCATACTTTTAAATTTTCAACTTTTTAGACAATCTACCTTTATAAGCGATCAGGAGGAGAAAATTGGTATTCTAGTGAAACTGAAAGGACCTGCTATTAGGCTGCAGGATAATCTGAGTAAGTCAGGCAGTATGTTTGAGGAAAAAATGGGCTTGTGCCTCTGAACGTCCTATACGTCACACCAAAATCTCAAGAAATAGGAACAATGTTTGCAAGTTTTCAGTCAGGAATATATAGACAATCAGATCCTGTGTTAGTATTTCAAGATTTATTTGTCACATTTCACGTTGTCAATTCAAGCGAGCATGTAAGTTCAAGAAAGTAATTGAGAAGAAGACGACTCGATCACTGGGACAATTATTTTATTCGCCTGACGTTTCGACATCCGTCGCGGATTTATCATCAGGGACCTAAGCAGAAAAACGGAAGCACAACCACTTAATACTATCACAGGACTTTGCAGTATGTATAGGATACAGCCATTACTGCAATCATAGAGCGACAATTAACGTTAATTGTCTTATTGCGCCTAGATAGTTCGTTGGACGGCACGCTGGCTCTGACAGGTTCAAATTTCATCACGTATGGTTGACTCGGCCGCGATGATTGCTCGGCACTCTACCCTAGTACGGCAAAATGATATGAATTCTCAAATTGCGGCTCGTTCGACGAGTGGATGCAACTGACGGGCACTCATGAAAGTTTATAGATCCATTAAAATTTTGCATTACAATTTTTACGTTCTCACCGCGAAAACTATCCTTAAAATTACTATGACAGCATCTTAATTTGGATACCATCAAGTCTTTGGAAAGACTTTTGGAATAACGATGCCAAATTACAAAAAAAATAACACAAATTGAATTTCCTCAGAATTGTCTAATAACAAGGAATACCCTTGTGAGTTTTACAAAGTTTTGGACGTGGGAAAGTACGTCCAACCTTCAAAAACATCAACCGACACACAAAATCAAAAATAGAGGATTCTATTCAGTAGTTGGATCATAACTAATTTCTTTTGCATCAGACCAATCACATTCTAGACAAGATTGGTTTTTATTATTGGTGCATATTCATTAAACACACATATATCATACAAAGAAAGACCAGAGAAGCATTAATTCGCAAATTACTCAAGTCAATTTGTAATAAGCCTTCGGAGGAGATCTTCCCTTCGAACCCGGATGAATTTATCTTGAATCTTTCTAACATCCAACTCAATAAGTTGCAAACAGAGGCCCTTTGATTAGGACTTGATTTTTGTTTGCCGAACAATCGAATAAATCCTGTAGACGTTAAAGCTCAATTGAGCGATTTCTACTGTCAACTTTCCGACCTTAAACCTTGATCCATTGATGTTCAAGGATGAATGAAAGAAAATTTGTGGACATTGCCTATTAGTACAGGAGAGCTCCAATAGCACAACGTTTTCCTATTACCAAAGACCATACAATTGCTCTATCCGAGTTGAACGCCACAAAATAATAGTTATTTCTAAACCGGATAAAGGGCATAGAGTAGTTATTCTCAATCGCAAAGACTATGCCAATAAAATGAGAGCCATCTAAAATTATTCTAGCAAATTTCGTCTAGAATCGAAAGGCAAAGATGAAATAAAGGTATTAGAAGATTCAGCTTGGAAAAGTATCAAGTTTATGTCGGACAATAATTTGATTGATACCAAAACTGCTTGGTCGCTAAAACTCAGAGGTTTCCATATCTCACGACTCTATGGATTACCGAAAGCCCATAAAAGTGGTATTCCTTTTAGACCCATTCTTTGAATGTTGAACTCACCCATTCATAAACTAGCGCATTGGCTTATAAAGGTATTGGAGCCAATTCGCCAAAGATTTTCCAAATTAACGTTAAAAGACAGCTTTCAGTTTATTGAGGAGATCAGGCAGCATAATATGCATGACCAATGTATGATCTCCCTGGAAGTTGAGTCCTTGTTTACCAACGTGCCGTTTGATGAAACCATTGACATTATTTGTGCTTATTCGTCTGACACACGCCTGTTTCCGCAAATACTACGGAACTTACTACAACTGTGTACCAAGCATGTCCGATTTCTGGTTGATGGCCAATTCTATCGACTAATTGATGGAGTCGCAATGGGAAGCCCGCTTGGATCAACCTTTGTTGACGTATTCATGGGCCACCTGGAATAAAAGGAACCCGCTAAATTGAAACACACAATACTCTACAGACGATATGTAGACGATGCTTTCACGATTGTGGAGAGCCTGAAAGAATCTGAGGAATTATTGTCCACAATGAACAAGCTGCATCCAAAGATTAAATTTAGTATGGAACCAGAACAAGATAACCAACTGTCTTTCCTCAACGTCCACTTGTCCAGACTGACAAATGGCTCCATTTCACGCAGGGTCTACCAAAAGAATACCTGGACAGGTCAGTATTTACATAATCTAAGTTTTTTTTCCAATTCAATGGAAACGTAACTTGGTATGAAACTTTTTCCAGAGGACTAAAATAATATGTTCCGAGGACATTTTGGTCACAGAATAAGGCTGTCTCAAACATACTTTACTGAAGCGTGGATAACCACGTCAGTTTATAGACAAATGTAGCAAACCTTTGCGACCCAAAATGAACGAACATTCAGCTCTTAAAATGCCAGTATTTTTATCCTTGCCCTTGAAGGCTGATAACATCTCAACACTATTAACAGGCACCTAATCAAGGCTATAGAAAGAACCTAATTACCCGCTTAAATTATATTCTGCTCTCCAACAAAGCCCGTGCCAATTCCTTGTGTTAAGGATGCCTTATTTTTGCACGGCACCTCCAACTGCGCTAATGGATTCACATGCACTTGTGGATGCAAAGGCACTTGGCAGCCAGAGCCAAGGAACACATGCCAAGGTGGTTATTCAAGCAAGAAAATCGATCCCCTCGTTCCTCTATTACAGAAAACTTGCTGGACACGGGTCATTCTGTAGACCCTATAACTTCATTCCGAGTTCTTGTTCGAGCACGAACATCTCGAATCTTGTGCTACCTGGAGGCAGCCTATATAAGACGTTTTAAACCGGG
>JAYGXS010000010.1:15578034-15600965 GCA_036362985.1 Ligula intestinalis
CCCTTCTGATCTTGACTTTATCATACAAAAAACTAAAGTACGCAGACGGCGGACGCCAAAATCTCTATATTTATAAAGCTCATCATCTGTGACTTTCTTGTATTAGCCAGCGTGAAGAGATAGGAGACAAAATACTAATATTTTTGCATATTCAAATTCAGTGAAAAATGCCAATTCATAATTATCCAAGCATGGTATGCTTTTGTCTAAGCTAACGCCAAAATTTAAAAAAATGGAGCTCATCTAGGAGAATTTCACAGGTTTTGCCTGCCTAATAGGCCAGACTAGATGACCTCGGACCACTTAAAAGAGCACTTACGGCGGTCGCCGGCTAAGGTGAGCCAACCACCCCGGCTGCCTTCCGAGTCCGTTTCAGCCGCATTGACCCACTTCTAGGCCCCCACCCCCGCTGTTTGCAGCAGGCGGTCACACGTCCACCTCCCCCCCCCCAATTCCTCCGCTGAGGGACATTTGACGGCGTTAGGGGGGAGTACACTCGAAACAACTGCGAAGGGGAGACTGTGACTTTTTTGCATTGGCCAGCCTGAAGAGATGGGAGACAAAATACTAAATATTTTTGCACATTCAAATTCAGTGAAAAATGCCAATTCATAATTATCCAAACATGGTATGCTTTTGCCTAAGCTAAGGCCAAAAATTAAAAAATGGAGCTCATCTAGGAGAATTTCACAGGTTGTGCCCGCCGGTACCGTAATTTAACATGATAAAATGTTGGTGTTTTTCTGATCATTAAACAAGATTGTTACACTAGTAGTGTCGAATCTTTTAATAATCACTGACTGTATGTCTTTTATAAGGGGTTGACAAATTCCAAGATTGCAACATATTCTGCGCATTACTTCAAATTTGCCTTTCTCAAATTTATAAAGTGAAAGTAATGCTTCAATTAATCCTATTTTATTGAGTCGTTGGCATGATATCACATAACTCTGACAACGCTGCCAGCAGGTACGACACAAACAAGTGTGTTATAAGTAGCAGCACATCTCCCTTGTATATAATAAAGGGTAAATAAGGTATTGGGCGCACCGCTTTCAAGGTCCTGTCCGTTGTTTTTCGGTTGTTCGGCTTTTCGACCACTTCCTAATTTGAAATTAGCGGTAAATATAATTGATTACATAAATTTACGAATGAATCGGACGAAATCATGGTCTCTTTCGATGCAACTTCGCTTTCACATCCAAACAATAAACTTTGGTGCACGAAATTTTGCGCAAGAAACTTGAAGAAGCGCATGATGAGGTTCAAAGCCCACTCAGAATTGACCATATCATGAGATTAGTCGAATTTTGCCAAAAAAGTATAGTAAAACTTTGCTGGAGAAACGTACGAAGGGAGCAGACGGATTAAGCCAGTCTACACAAAAGTGAATACCACTAGCCTTCCTGGTGTTTTCAGCCCCGGTCGACAACTTTATGTCTGCGACGTCCTGTGTGGTAGGCGTGTCTTGGATACCACTTGCGCTCAACTGAGTGCCTTTCTTCTTTTCCTCCAGACCGTCAACACCTCACCAATTGGTATCTTTGGCCCTGTTCTCTCTCACTGGACATTGGCTTCCGACGACTCTTCTAATGGGTGTTTGTCGTTGCGGATGTGTACATTGCCATTCTTCGTGCAGACTTCCTCGCTGCTTTAAACCCAGTGGTGGAGTGCCGCAATGATCAGACAGTCAAACTCCCTGTCCGAGATATCCCTTCGTCTGACGTGTCTCGCCAACTCGCTGTTCTGGATCCAAATCCTGAGAGTCCACTTCGGCAACTTCTCGCCAAATATCCTGCTCTCATCCTTTCAACTATCAGCGCATCTTTCCTGACGCACGAAGTTGTCCATCACATCCGGACCACTACCTCGCCCGTTTTCTTTAGGCTCCGCCCTCTCGCGCCTGCACAACTAACCACAGACAAGGCCGAGTTCGATCACTTGCTTCAAATGAGTATTGTCTGCCAGTCTCACAAACCGTGGGCCACACCCCTCCACATGGTCCCCAAGGTCACTTCTGGTGACTGGTGCCGCTGCAGTAAGTACCGGGCCTTGAACAACGTCACCAACCCGGGCCGCTACCATTTGTCCCATCTTCAGGATTTCCACGATGCCCTTTTCGGCAAGTCCACTTTCTTGAATATCGACCTGGTCTGGGCTTTCCGTCAGGTCCCCATCGCCTCGGAGGACGTTTTGAAGACGGCCATCACCACTCCATTTGGCCTTTTTTTGTTTCTGCACATGTCGTTTGGGCTCCGAAATTCCTCCCAGACCTTCCAGTGGTTCGTTGATCGGGTGCTCCATGGCCTATCTTTCGTCTACACTTACATTGACGACCTCTTAATGGCCAGCTCTACCACCGAGGAAAGTATGGAATATCTCACAACGGTGTTTAAACACCTTCATCAGTTTGCGTTGTTCTCAACCGGTCCAAATGTGTCTTCGGCGTTTCTTCTCTTGAATTTTTTTGGACACCTGGTTGACTTTCGTGGCATTCATCCTCTGCCGGCCAAAGTTGCAGCCATCCGCGACCTCCCGCTTTCTTCTTCTAAGCGTCAACTTCAGTGTTTTCTAGGCAAGGTGAACTTCTATCGCCGGTTTCTGCCGCTCACAAATCTTCTCTCTATCCTCAAACGTTTGTTCGAGCTTTCCACAGAAACCCCACTGCTTCTGACAAGGTGAAAGTTGCCCTGGCCGATGCCACATTTTTGATGCACTATGCCTTTAATGCTCAAATCTCTCTCATGGTTGACGTCTCAAATGTTGCAGTTGGTGCGGTTCTTAAACAACACGTCGCAGGACAGTCCCATTCCTTAGCTTTTGTTTTCAAGAAGATGCATTGCGTTATAGTACGTTTGGACAGGAGATTCTGGCTGCCTACCTGGCCATGAAACACTTCTCCCACTTCCTCCACGACAGAGATTTCTCCGTCTTCTCGGATCATTAGCCCCTCTCTTACGTCTTGACATCACACTCCGATAAGGTAAACCTCCGAGAGCTTTGCCAACTGGGCTACATTTCACAGTTTAGCTCAGACATCCACCACATCGATGGCTCATGCAATGAGGTGGCTGACGCACTGTTCAGGCCTTCTCTTGCTAATTTGCAAATCACTCCCGGGATTGACCTGACTGCAATGTTTGCTGAACAAAGCCGTGTTGGTCCGCCCTGTGACAAGGACGTTTCCTTTTTCCCACTCCAGGATCTGCCACCGACAACTGGCAATGGCACCATCTTTTGTGACGCATCCACCCCCTCGCTCCGTCCATTTGTGCCACCATCCCTTCGCCACACAGTTTTCTCCACCCTCCGCAACCTTTCTCACCCTGGCAGTCGAGCAACCGGCAAGTTTGGTTTTTGACGGCTTCGTGTGGACTGGGATGCACAAGGATATCAAAGCTTGGGCACGAGCTTGCCTAAACTGTCAACGTAGCAAGGTTCACAGGCACAATAAAGCACCCACTGTCACGTTCCCCGGCCCTGGTGCACGGTTCAGTCACGTCCACCTGGACAGTATAGGGCCCCTGCTTCTATCCAATGGCTGTTCCTACCTCCTCACCTGTGTGGATCGTTTCACCCGCTGCACAGAGGCCATTACTCTGCCCAATATCGAGGCTCCGACGGTAGTTAAGGCGTTTTTCAGTCGTAGACTGTACCCGCATCCGCACTACAGCCTATCACCCGGCTGCCAACGGGATGGTTGAGCGGTTTCATCGCCAGTTGAAGGCGACCCTACGTGCCGCAGCCGATCCGAAGAATTGGGCGGACCACCTCCCCCTGGTCCTCTTGGGCATCCGTGTAGGAGCCTACACCGCAAACGCTGCCATGATTACTCACCGGCCTGTTCTGTCAACGTGGCCAGTGTATCGATCTTGGCACGTCGTTGATAAGTGGTCCACACTGCGATGACTGATCAACGAAGCAGTCAACTGACTCAATCAGTTAATCGATTTTGCGTACCGCTTGTGACTGATATGCACAGGATTTGTTGTCAGCGCTGGCGGAAACACACTTCATCACTGACGCCTAATGAGAGGACGCAGTCAGCAACTGGCTCCCAATTCAGCTTGTACAATTCCTTCTTCTTATAGTAAGGAAGTTGTCCCATCAACGTTGTCTTGCCTGCCTCGATTTGGGGAAGCCTTCTGTGATCGACGCTATAAATTGCGACATTGGTGACCTCCCAGCGAACACGCTCTTCTTCCACATCTCCGAATTAAACAGATTCTGACTATTTGCAGTACACGCCTTCTCCTTGCGTTCATCTACATCAGTCTACATTATGACGACTCCCGTGACGCTTCCAGATTTCTGCCAACATGCGCCTGAACTCTACTTCCAGCGCATTGAAGCCTCCTTCCACTCCGCGAAGATCACGGTGGAAACTGACAAGTTTTAAAACTTAGTTGAGGTTCTTCCGCCCACCATTTTAGCTAAGGTGCGGACCTTGTTGAGCAAATCTCCAAAAGACGAGCCCTATACAACATTGAAGTCGGTGTCACCAATGTTGCAGAAGGTTGCGTGTTCATCCTACATCTGCTCCACTCTCAAATCGGACCTTGGTTGCTCTGCCGCTGAACTGGTGTTCGGCGCCCCTGTCCGAATTCCCGGTGAGCTGATCTCGCCATCTCTTCCAGGTGCGGTCGACGATCCTGCCAAGCTCCTACATCGCCTCCGTCAGTTTCAGCGGACGCTATCCCCGGTTCCGTCTAGGCCGTATGTCTCCGAGGCTTTTCTCGAGAAAGACTTGGCGACCTGCTCTCACGTCTTTCTACAATGTGGTCGAGTACGGTGGCCCTTGGAACCACTCTACGAGGGAACATTTCGTGTCATCTCGCGAGGGACGAACATTTACAGCATCCAGCATGGTACGCGCGGGGAAATCGTGAGCGTTAATCGGCTCAAGGCTGCTGCCCCGGACACTTCGCTGGACGAACCCTCTGGTTATCTGCCCCCCGTTTTCCCTCCTACTCAACCCCCTATTCCACACTTCTGATGCTCTTATCTGCCTCATGTTTGACGCCTCCAATGTTGCAGTCGGTGCGCTCTTTAACAGCACGTCGCAGGTCAAACTTTACCCTTAGCTTTCCTTTCAAGAAGTTTACATATGCCAAGTCGCGTTACAGCACATTTATACGGGAGCTTTTGGCTGTTTAGCTTGCCATGAAACACTTTCGACACTTCTTTGAGAGCAGAGACTTCATCGTCTTCTCTGACCACAAACCACTTTCCTACGCCTAGAAGTCTCAATCAGACAAACTGAACCCACGGGAGCTTCGACCACTGGACTACATTTCACAGTTCTCCTCAAATATCCGCCACATCTATGGGTCAAATTACCCTAACATTTCTGCTAAAACATCAAAACTTCTGCATCTGCTCCCATAAATTCCTCTCCCATGCCCCTGTTTATATCACCTGGAGTGGGCGACAAGTTAAGTTCCCTGACCGTTTTATCACCCAAATATTTTAAGACATCAATCCTGCCTTTGGTGTCGATTACCACCACCTTCGGTCTTGCCGGGGTCACTGAGGGAGTCTGCCGCTGAGTTGATTCACGCTGCCTTCCTTTGTTACGCTAGCTATCTTCTCGCACGTGACCAACTCCTCGTTGTCAGCCACTGCTAGAGGACGCGATCTCCTAGTGGCACTATGTTTCTCCTGCCTGTTCACAATTCAAGCGCACGTAAGTGCCAGCCAATTGACGTGCACCTGTCCGCTTGGCTGGCTGCGTAGTCCACTAAGAACGTCCCACAGGCAGGGCTAGAACGCAGCCAACAAAATTTTGCGTACTGACTCGGCGTGCACACGAAGTTGATTTTGGCGCATAACTCAGCCTTTGTACTGTCAATTTTCCGGCAGTAGACTTCTGTCCACCAACACCGTCTTGCTTGACTAGTGATTTGGGGGAACCTTCTGTTTGTCGACACCCCAACCTTCGATAGACTCACTGCGGTAGGCCGGAGGTACGCGATACCCAATATCCCCATGAACAAGTTATGCGGAATGGTTATCCAAAAGCATTTATAAACCCACGCCTACGCGTTCGGGCCTGGAGGATCCAAACGGAAGAACCACTGGGGATATGATACGCCCTGCCATGCGTTAAGGACATCTCAGAAGCGATTGAGTGCATGACTGCGGGACTAGGGGTTAGAATTGCCCTGAATTCAAATACTACCATGCGCACCAGAGTCAGGAAAATCAAACACCGGTTTACTTCCAGTGAACAATCTGTGGTAATGTATCGCATTTCATGCTTAAGCTGTCCATTTAAATATGCAGGAAAAACTGAACTCTTGCTCGTATCGCGCATAGATAAACACAAGTTGGCCGTTGCAGCCCACACCTATGAGACAGGCCGTGAGTTCCAGTTCGCTGCCGTCAGGGTACTCACCCACGCCAGAAACAAGACAAGCAGGGATATAATTGAACGCTGGTCCACAGATGGGACGTAAATCAACCGATGCATCGAATTGGTGCTGGCGTACAGAGCCTTGTGCCAGTAGAGGTGTAATCAGTCGTGGTGGAGGAAGACTATGGATTAATGTCACACAGGGCTGATTTCTTCTAGCTGTTGAGAAACGTGATCAGCCGCGATGCTTGCTAATAAGATCTCAAGAGTGTTCTCTTGGGCTTCAACTTATAGCAATGGCTCGAATTGCAGTATTTTAGAGTTTACGGCAAAGCGATAGCAAGTAGTTGATGCTGCAATGGATGCGAGGTTAAAGCAAACATTGCTGACCAGTCGAAAGTGTAAATTCCTTGCGTATAAAAGACTTGATAGGTGAGGCAATAATATTTATTGATCGACAGACATGCAGTAGATACCAGTGTCTCCTTGTTTAGAAATAAAAGAGACGGGTGCGTTTGTGAGCACCCACCAGAACCCTATTCTGTTTTGGATTTCAGAGACTTCCTAACTTAGTGCCAAGCAACACAGCATCTGATTAACCTAGAACAAGCAGGTAGCGGACCACACGATTGTACTGGCCAATAATACAAAATTCGAAATGCCAAAACAGTAGGCTCCACTAATGTATTTTTCGTATAAACAGTTTTTTAATCACAAAAATACTATGTACAACCCTACTGGGGTCAGCTAGGGGAGGAAAGGGAAGAAATCAACTTCAGTCATTTAGTCATCCGTCGCAACAGGTCACACACAGCAAAGGCCGCTGAAGAAACTCCACAGCCTATGTTGTCACCGTTTGCGTTTCTACAGTATGAAAAAGAAGAATGGGCATCATTCTTCAACGCTCAGAATTAAGGTCACCTAGAGTAGATTGCATATCTGATGCAAGGTTAGGGATTGGAGGATTTAACGCATATTTGAAGTTTTTTATTTAGTTCATTTGGTTGAGTTGGGTCGCAAAATATTTTTACTGGAATTAACTAATGTTCAGATCAGAATACTGGGAGAAAATAGAGTCAAAATTCGGCGAAATCCAGCGTTTTTGATATCTGAGGAATTTCCTATGCTATTAAATGCTGCGGAAAAGGACTTCTTGCGTCTGCACGTTGCACTTTAAAAAAACATTCATAAAGAGCAGAAACTTTTTGAATTATATCTGTACACAAAACGGAAAATTTTGTTTTGCATCCGGGAAATTGAGGTTAGTTTAATTAGGAGATATTGAATTACTTTTGGGAACAGAAAAGCGAAATGAGTTTGAAAAATTATATTTTGCAAAACTGCCCAGTTTTCTGCCATAAAATTGAATCGAAAACTTTTGAAGTTGTTCTTGGCATTACTGCATGTTTGAGGGGTTACAGACAACGATTGCGTTTGACAACTTTATTGGTATATGGCTACCAAAGTAATTGTACAACCGATGCGAAGTTGGAGACAGTTAACATAACAAATATTTGACAGAGTTGTCACGGGACATTGCGATACAGTTTTTTCAAAAATCGCCGTTGATTTTATTGTCACCCTACTTTGCATTTGTAATTGCAGAACTTAGTCTAGAAGTAAAAAAAATGCTAAATACTGCTCCGTTTTAGGTTAAGAAAGTAGGTTTTTCATTTATAACATCAGAGACATCCCTAATTGTTAGGTAAAACAGTCAACTGGGCAAAAGTGCCCATTCTGATCTTGACTTTATCATCAAAATAATTAAAGTACGCAGATAGCAGACGCCAAAATATATAAATAAAGCTTTTTTCAAGAGTGAACTTTTCGTAGAATTTTCTTAATCAATTTTGAGCATATTTATTCGCGACTTTCGTAGTGGACGTTCATTTTTTTCGGCAATGAGTTCACATGATTGTGTGGTTCTTAAAATATGACCCACAAAGACAGCTACATGAGAGAAAATGTTGAAAAGTTGGTTATTCATGTAAAAACTTTCGAGATATGTTTTATTTTGAAGGTTTTGTTAAGCACATAGAACATACTCATTATTTATGGTCAATTCACATAAGCCGGTGAAAATCGTAAAGTCTTGATTAGAATTTCATGGAAGATCTGTACCTCTTCGTAATAGAAATATGAAACTAATGAAAAAATATGGCGGAGGGCAATAACTCTTAGTGCACAAAAAATGGTGCGTTTAAAATTGTTCCCGACAATTATATTTAAATTTATTAAGTTACTGACCAACATGTCCGCAAGTTAGCTTAAGCTATATGCTTCTCCTGTGATCTCCCAATAGGGCATATCAAGCGAAAACGTGGTTGCCTTATTCCAACATAAGTCAAGCGCTGCATAAACGAAAGAAACAACTAGCAGTTCTCGTGAGAGCTTGTTAAAATATACACTCAAAATTTAGGCTCTTCGGTAAAAGCCATTCACTATATTGCACGTAATATTGAAGAATATTTATTCGATAACTTGACAAAGTGATTATTTTTCAATGTAATTTTACTTGTGCGGATTTATTTACTCAGTGGTTTTTGCATGAACAGGCTTCCGCTACACGAAAAACTTAAGTTTACCTACTGTGCTCGATTTCCACTTTTCGAAATTTTCCACTTTGTTAAGGAAGCTGTTGTTTAAATAAAACGTTATATTCCTTCATAAATCATAATATGTCCTATTGTGATGAATGATCATAACTTTATTGCTGTAGGACTTGGGGGTGGGCGACAGCTTGGGCTGCGTATGAGTAAGAGGAAATTTCTTGTGAAAATCATAGGATTGCATGATATAGACCATCTACTGTAAATATTTACAAAGTGCTACACTTAGCGCATACGCAGCTGATGGCTTGCCACCTGAAAGTAAAAAACGTAATAATTCAGAAAAGCTTAAAGAACTCAAATAAAAATGAACAGGAATCCTTGCTTAGAGTTGGCAATAAGGCTCGATCGAAATAAACTTCCACGAAGCCGTTCGGAGGCGGCGATGAATCTAGCTTGTGGTCTCCAGAAGCATGCACATCTGCTGAGGATTAGAGGCAGGAGGATGTCCCGGGTAAAGAAAGAACTGCCACTCCTCCTACAATACCTTAATTACTAAAAAAGAGGTAGATAAAACCCAACATTAACTTGCATCTCATGGCATGATACTTGGTTAGCGGTGGCGCGCAGCTGTTGCTGAATGGAACATCCGTCCTCTCAGTAGCAAAGACGAGCCGATTAGGTTCCTTCCTCACCACTGCTACCTCTCTAACAGCGAGCTCCCGTTTAATGAAAAAAAGTGGTATGGATGACATATTCTACCATTGAGTTCAGGAAAAACGCCAAATCTCAACGTTGTCCCGTGGCACGTTAACTTGTAAGCCTGTCAAGCAACAGGTGCTTGACAGACTCTCCGTTGTCTCCGCAGCAAGTGCCACCCGTTTTGGTTCCTCCCTCACCATCGCTCCCTCTCACGCACCGAGCTCCCAATTGCTGAAATAACAAAAGCGGTACGGATTACATTTGCACCTCAAAAAATGTCGGTGAAATGGGCAGACACCTTGGCACAAGGTTGCATGAGCATCAGCTCACAATCAAACGCGAGGATAAGCTGTCTTTGGCATTTGACCACGTAAAGCAGAAGAAATACAAATTTGCATTAGGAAAAGCAAGAGTAATAGGCCGAGCCAACGACAAGTTGGCCATACTGCTGCTATAAATTTGGTCTTGGACTGGCACACTAAACAGAGCCATGGACCTTTCTCCCGCCTACCAAGCGCTCCGCAAAAGGCTAACATCGGCTCAAAACGGAGCAATAGGTCGGGCGGAGAGGGATAAACAGGGCCGACAGTCGGCAAGCGCGAGCAGAGAGGGTGGAAACTCTAACGAGTCACAAAAACGACTTGACATAGCTCATGACGGCACGAGCAAATCGTACAGCCAAGAAAATCAATCGGCTTAATCGACAGACGCATGGGCGAATGGACGTTCACATCTATTTGACACACACAGGAATACAGACACGTTTCTCTGACGATGAAAGCAAGAGAGCTTTTGAAAGGTTAGCCTGAGAATAACTTGGTCACAAAAATGTCTACTCTTCTTCCTGTTCCGTCGATGATGTAAGGAAAATGCCAAATCTCAACGGTGTGTCATGGCGCCATACCTGGCATGCACTGCCAAGCAGCTGCTGCTTGACAGACCCTCCGTCATCTCAGCAGCAAATCCCGGTCATTTTAATTGCTCCCTCACCATCGCTACCTGTTAAACAGCGATCTCCCGATTGCTGAAATCACAGAAGCGTTACGGATGACGTTTTATTCCATGATGTTAAAAAAAATGCCAAATCTCAACGCTGTCTCATGGCGCGTTACCTGGTGAGCAGTGTCAAGCAGCTGATAATTGACGGACCCTCCATCGTCTCAGCAGCAAATGCCGGTCATTTTGGTTGCTCCCTAACCATCGCTACGTCTCAAGAAGCGAGCGCCTGTTTGCTAAAAAAATAGAAGCGGTACGCATGACATATGCTACCATGAAGTTCAGGAAAAGCACCAAATTTCAACGATGGCACAAAGCGTAATAGGTTTGCAAAGCAGAATTTTGTAAAGTGAATCCGTTCTTCATTTCCTGACTACAATGTGCTATTTCAAAATTGTGCTTATCCCAATTGCAAGAAGGCTCAACCATATTTTCCGTTCTCTGAAAAGATATACTTAAAATGTTTCTGATTTTTATTAATATATTCCTATAGTACAAAACGTATAAGCAAGAATACTTGCTCCGCAGAGTTTGATAGCATAGACAAATCTCTTGGATATTGACAAACTTTCGATTGTGCCAACTGCTACGCCTATTTCCCTAAATGTGTTGACCTAATTTGAATGTTTTACAAGTAAAAATTATTTTCCGCCTCAGGTCAATTCAATGAATAAATTGGACAAATTTAAATGTTCCGTAGAAGCTGCTTGGGAAAAAAATTGATTCTTGTGTAAATTAGCAGATGAGAGATGTACGAAACAGCTCAGTCAAAATGTGTGTTGAACCATCCACTTAAGTTTCGATCTTCACATGATATTTCTTAGCCAATCTACTTTATGTAAGCTGCCGTTCCTCAGAGCCATGTATTAAATGCGAATACAATTTGAGTCAAGCCAGCTACGTGCGCAGCGCCTTCTCGGTATTGAAGAACAGTCAAAAGCGAATGCATGAAGGGCATCAGTAGTGACATTTCCTGCTCACAAAAAAACATGTGTCCCCATATCGGAAGAAGCGGGGAGGCAAGAGAAGATCCTGAAGACTGACATGGTCCTGTACAGAGCTGAAAACGAACTTTAAGAGCTGATTTATTGTCCAAAGAAAAAAATATGTTAGCAGTGTCCTGCCTTTATGCGTACACGGCCTTGGGAATTATTTGTTATGAGCTTTGACTATTGTCCTTGTAGTTAAATGCGATCACTGCTACGTCAACATGTTTCAATTATTTCGTGTTATTCTGAAGCAATTTTAGGCAATTGTTTATGTAGCCCCACTCATTAATCCCTACAACCTGCATGTTTTCCTACGAAAACGGTGTTTTTCGGGTTTTATGGGCGGGAAATTAGGACACGCAGTGGAAAATATTTCAATAAAGACTTAAGACATTTTTGTTTACTGTATTTAGAATTGTTGTTGATTTGTATCTGAAGATTTTGCTAATCTGTTTTAACATTCAGCTTATTGCGGAAAACCTGATTAGCAAACTGCAGGTTTCTTGAATTTCCCGAAAAATTGAAATTGTGATTAGTATAGCCCGTGGCGCGAAGCGCCACGCACATCTTCAATTTACATGCGGAACAACCTGCTTCCAGCGGCCGCGGGAAGCAAATTCGACTACATTGTTTCACTTAACACTTACTGATAAAAATTCTTTATCCGCATAATCTATTTCCGCACCCCACAAAGCTCTATAACCATTGTTTTTGCTGGACAAACTGCTGGGACTAGGGGTGTATAAGAAGGGCTACATAAGCTTATTTTGCCCGATAAAAAATTGTATCGAAAGCAAAAGAACTGCAGTTGATGTACTAGTAGTGATATATGTTATCTGTTAGATTGTGCTTCAAATGTTTTGGTTGACATTAAAAGGACATTATCCAGGCCTCCCTTGAACACACTTACAGTGCGGGACTGCATAATAAACGTTTGCGAAGAGTTTCACTGTCAAAAGAAACCTTGAGAGCAGAAGGATGAACATTAAGTTGTGCGGCTACGTTAAAATGACAGTCCTGTTTGCTTTTTGGGGCCACTCAAAACTTGTTTACTTTGTTCTCAATTTTTGCGGGAGTCCGGTTTAGAAGACGAGTCTGTGATGAATGAAACGGAATCGAGACCAGCCTGTCAAGCCTGGGCAACTCGCCTACGTTTGCCAAACGCTGCTCAGCCTCTAGATTTTCCAAAATCCAGATCTATAATCATTCAAGCAAAGAGAAACAGGCTGTTTATTCGAGGACAGTAGTATCCATGCATGAGGGAATTTATCATGAGGTTCATTTTTGGTGAGAGACGACTCTCTGTGTAATTGTTTTGCATTGATGGGAAATATCAATATCAACCGTAAGCTTCTCAATACTCTTCTGATTATAGAAACAAAAATTAAGCTAAGTGTAAGGAAACATGGCACTTGCCACGTCATTAATTGTGAAACATGAAAGCAACCCCCTATATATGTATATTTATTTATTTATATATAATTTATTGCCAGCATACCGCCAAACGTACATGCGTCCAGATCTGACGCCAACACCGAGGGATCCGCACTGCGATATCCGCATGGTACCTCGAGATGCCGTTTGCCGAACTGGTGTAGCAGTGGCCCACTCCACTTCCAACCATCAGCCCTACACGCAACCAGTTCTGGCGCAATCTTCGAGGGACCCCCGCTACAACGTCCGCATGGTACATCGGGATGCTGTTTGGCGAACGGGTGTACCGGTAACTCCCTCTAACTCCCACCGCCGGTCAATTGCAAGTCATGCGCCGAAGTGACCCTTGATACACTGCAACTCAGGCATTGGTCACGCACTTACACATGCATCGTTTAGCAGGGTTGTTAAAACCTTGTGACTCCCCTCCAAATCCTGTTCAGCCCACCATGGTGGACCTCATTTTTTTCCTAAGGCTCCCATTAAAGATCCAGCAAGCCCTACTGTAAATACTTTGTCAGTTCGGAGAATGCACGTTTTTCCCGTTTTTTTCGTCAGTTTCGACATATTGTTCTTCACATACTTATGAAAATACCTCTAGTGATTATTGTAACTATTCTTCTGCAACATCCCTCCTGATTAGACATTAAACTTCCGCTCATAAATTTCCACCAAACCACCGTTTTTACGCCGACCACTTTAATCTACGAGTGCTTACAATGGTTCATCTTAAAAGAAAATCTATCAAAACTGCCGGCCTTTCATACTGAGACGACCGAGAATCCGTCAAACATCAACTGCTTGACAATGCCTACGAGGTAACGTGCCATGAGACAGCGTTGAGATTGGGCATTTTTCCTGAACTGTACGGTAGGAAACGTCATTTGTACTACTTCTGTTTTTTTCAGCAATCGGAATCACGCTGTTCGAGAGGAAATCATTGTGAGGGAGGATCCATAACGGCTGGCATTTGCTGTTGAGTCGACGGAGGATCGGTCAAGCATCAGCTGCTTGACAGTGCTTACCAGATTTTGAGCCATGACACAGCGTTGAGGTTTTGCATTTCTCCAGCACTCCATGATAGGAAATATCACCAGCAACGCCTCTATTATTTCAGATTTACTAATCTTGCTGCTCGAGAGGGATTCATGGTTAGGGAGAAAGCAAAGCGGCAAGCATTTTCTGCTGAGATGATGGAGGGGCCGTCAAGCGTCAGATGCTTAACAGTGCTCAGTAGAAAAGGCGCCAGGAGACAGCGTGGAGATTTGGAACTTTTCATAGACTGCATGGAAGCAAATGTCATCTCTACCGCTTCTGTATTTTAAGCAATCAGGAGCAAGCTCTTCAAGAGGTAGCGACGGTTACGAAGGCACTTAAACCACTGGCATTGGCTGCAGAGGCGACGGAGGGTCCGTTAAGCATCAGATGCTTAACGGTACATACCAGGTTACGTGCCATGAGACAGCGTTGAGTTTTGGCATTTTTCCTGAACTCCATGGTAGCAAACGTCACGCGTACCGCTTCTGCTATTTCAGCAATCGGCATCTCGCTGCTCGAGAGGTTGAAATTGTGAGGGAGGAACCAAAACGACTGGCATTTGCTGCTGAGACGACAGTGGTTCCGTCAAGTATCAGATGCTTTACAGTGCTCAGTAGAAAAGGCGCAGGTGACAGCATTGAGACCTGGCATTTTTCCCAGACTACATGGTAGCAAATGTCAACTCTACCGCTTCTGTTTTTTAAGCAATCGGGATCGTGCTCTTCGAGAGGTAGCAACGGTTACAAAGGAACTTAAACAACAGCCATTTGCTGTTGAGTCGACGGAGGGTCCGTCAAGCAGCAGCTGCTGGTCAC
The DNA here is from genome assembly GCA_036362985.1 of Ligula intestinalis. Classification (NCBI taxonomy): domain Eukaryota; kingdom Metazoa; phylum Platyhelminthes; class Cestoda; order Diphyllobothriidea; family Diphyllobothriidae; genus Ligula; species Ligula intestinalis. Next base: position 15,592,913 of record JAYGXS010000010.1, read on the forward strand.
TGCTCGCCCTGTTGCGCTTCATGAGCCAGCGTTGAGATTTGGCACTTTTCCTGACATTCGTGGTATGAAACGTCATCCGTACCGCATCTGTTTTTTTCATCAATCGGAAGCTCGTTGTTCGACAGGTATTGATGGTGAAGAAGGAACCAAAACATCATGCATTTGCTGCAGAGACGATGGAGGGTCCGTCAAGCATCAGCTGCTAAATGGTGCTTACAGTTTACGTGTCATGAAACAGCGTTGAGGTTTGGCATTTTTCCTGAACTCCATGGTAGCAAACGTCACCCGTACCGCTTCTGTTATTTCAGCAATCGGCATCTCGCTGCTCGAGAGGATGACATTGTGAGGGAGGAACCTAAACGGCGTGCGTTTGCTGCTGAGTCGACGGAGGGTCCGTCAAGCAGCAGCTGCTGGTCACTGCTCGCCCTGTTGCGCTTCATGAGACAGCGTTGATATTTGACAATTTTCCTGACATTCATGGTATGAAACGTCATCCGTACCGCCTCTGTTTTTTCAGCAATCGGTAACCGGCTGTTCAAGAGTAAGCGATGGTGAGGGACGAACCAAAACAACTGGCATTTGCTGCTGCGACGACGGAGGGTTCGTCAAGCATCAGACGCAAGACACCGCTCAGAAGAAAAGGCGCCATGAGACAGCGTTGAGACTTGGCACTTTTCTTGAACATCATGTTAGCAAACGTCATCTGTACCGCTTTTGTTTATTCACTGATCAGGATCTCGCTCTTCGTGAGGAAGCGATGGTGAGAAAAGAACTAAAACAGCTGTCATTTGCTGCTGAGACGATGGAGGTTCCGTCAAGCATCAGCTGCTTGACAGTGCCTGCCAGATTTTGTTCCATGAGACAGCGTTGAGGTTTTGCATTACTCCTGAACTCCTTGGTAGAAAACGTCACCGGTACCGCTACTGTTTTTTCTGCAATCGGTAGCACGCTGTTGAAGATGAAGCGAAAATGAAAGAGGACCCATTTAAGCTGGCATTTGCTGCTGAGACGACGGAGGTTTCTTCAAGCATCAGCTGATTTACACTTCTTATCAGCTAACGTGCCAGGGGACAGCGTTAAAATTTTGCATTCCTCCTGAACTCCATGGTAAACAGCGTCAACCGTACCGCTTCTGTTTCTTCTGCAATCGTTAGCACGCTGTTGGAGATGAAGCGATAATGAGGGAGGAACCATATAAGCTGGCATTTACGACTGAGACGACGGAGTTTTCGTCAAGCATCAGCTGATATACACTGCTTACCAGGTAACGGGCCGTGGGAGATCACTGAGATTTTGCCTTTTTCCTGAAATACATGGGAGAAAACGTCACTTTACTGCCTTGGTTATTTCAGCAATCGAAAGCTTGCTGTTCGAGAGGAGTAATTGGGAACGAGTAACCAAAAGTTGCTGGCATTTGCTGCTGCAATGACGGATCTTTCGCCAAGCATCACCTGCTTGACAGTGCTTATCAGATTACGTTCCACGAGACAGCGTTGAGATTTGGCATTTTTCCTGAAGTCTATCGTAGCAAACGTCACTTGTATCGCTTCTGTTATTTCAGCACTCGATAGCTCGCTGTTCGAGAGGTAGCGATAGTGAGGGAGTTACCATAACGGCTGGCATTTGCTGCTGAGTCGACGGAGCGTTCGACAAGCATCAGCTGATTTACACTGCATACCAAATACGGTGCCATGGGACAGTGTTGAGATTTTGCATTTTTCCCGAACTTTATTGTAGCAAACGTCACTTTAACAATAAATGTTTTTTCAGCAATCAGTAGGTCGCTGTTCGAGATGTAGCGATAGTGACGGAAAAAACATAACGGCTGTCATTTGCTGCTGAGACGACGGAATGTGCGTCAAGCATCAGTTGATTAACACTGCTTACCAGGTAACGTGCCATGGGACAGCGTTGAGATTTTGCATTTTTCCTGAAATTCATGGTAGTAAACGTCACTTTAACAATTAGTGTTTTTTACAGCAATCAGTAGCTCGCTGTTCGAGATGTAGCGATAGTGACGGAGGAAACATAGCGGCTGTCATTTGCTACTGAGACGACGGAATGTCCGTCAAGCATCAGTTGATTAACACTGCTTACCAGGTAACGTGCCATGAAAAAACCTTGAGGTTTGGATTTGTTCGAGAACTTTACGGTAGCAAACGTCACTAGTACCGCTTCCCTTTTGTCAGAAATTGGTAGCTCGCTTTTGGAAATGTAGCGATAACAAGGGAGTAACCATAACTGCTCGCACTTGCAGCTGACACAACGGAGGGTTCGTCAAACATCAGCTGATTAACACTGCGCACCAGGTAACTTGCCATGGAGATCGTTAAAATTTTTCATTTTTCAAAAACTTCATGGTAGTAAACGTCACCTTAACAATTGATGTATTTTCGGCAATCGGCAGCTCGCTGTTCGAGAGGTAGCGATAGTGACGGAGGAAACATAACGGCTGTCATTTGCTACTGCGACGACGAAATGTCCGTCAAGCATCAGTTGATTACCACTGCTTACCAGGTTACGTGACATGACAAAACGTTGAGATTTGGCATTTTTACTAAACTCCATGGTAGTGAACATCACCCTTACCGTTTAGATTCTTTCAACAATCGGTAAGTCGGCGTTCGAGAGATTGCGATGGTAATGCAGGAACCAAAACGGCTGGCATTTGCTACTGAGACGACGGAGAGTCCGTCAAGCATCAGTTGATTAACACTGCTTACCAGGTAACGGACCATGGGAGACCTTTGAGATTTTGCCTTTTTACCTAAAATACTTGGTAGTAAACGTCACTTTACCGCCTCTGTTATTTCAGCAATAGAGAGCTTGCTGTTCAAGAGGGAAACATTGTGAGGGAGGAACCAAAACAGCTGGCACTTGCTCCTGAGACGACGCATGGTTCGTCAAGCATCAGTTGATTAATACTGCTAACCAGGTATCGTTTTAGGGGACGGCAATGAGATTTTGCATTTTTCCTGAAGTCTATCGTAGCAAACGTCACCCGTACCGCTTTTGTTTCTTCAGCAATCGGTAGCTTGCTGTTGGAGAGGTAGCGATAATGAGGGAGAAACCATAACATCTGGCATTTGCAACTGAGATGACGGAGGTTTGATCAAGCATCAGCTGATTAACATTGCTTATAAGCTACTGTGACAGGGCACAGCGTTGAAATTTTACATTTTTCCTGAAGTCCATGGCAGCAAACGTCACACGAACCACTTCTGTTTTTTCAGCAATCGGTAGCTGGCTGTTCAAGAGTCATTGTGATGATCTACCTCACAAACGACTCGAGTTGTTTAATTTGAAATAGGTAGGCTACTTACTTATTTTACAGGCATTAGACGAGCCTAGTCGGGGTAACTGCGTCCTTTATGTATATGTCAGTTCGATTTACCTTTATCTGCTTAAGAACGTACAATGCTATTATATTTGTCATTTAATCGTTTTCTTTTCCATCCTTAAAGGTGCTACTACCACAAGCAGTCAATGTAATGCTTTTTTAAATTGCTTGTTCACTTAAATTTAAACGTGATACATTAACGCCTAATAATCACCTCACTAATTCCTAGCGAAAATAATTGAACCTACCTGCTTTGCAGCAATTGCCTTTAGGGAGAGAGAAATAAGAAGCACAAAGGAAACACACCATATGTTAATTGACGCCTGAAATATTATATGCGGCAGCAATTTGCGTGGGAGTTCGCGGCCCCTTAAACACTGTTAGAGTGGTTTGATTAGGAATTTGATACCAACCTGTCACCATGTGCTGCAATTTCTTGCTGTGACTAAGTAAATATAATACCGGTCAACGAAATATGTTGAGCTGAAATATTTCGAATGCAAACATGGCCCAAGGCTGTATAATCCAAAGGAACATGATCAGGTTTAAAACACCAAGCCAGACTTCGCCAACATTACCAAATAATTTTCAGTTCAGCCGCCTTATCTACCGTCAATTTAAAATTACTATGCGGTCTCAGTGGTGCCTACTCATAAACCGAAGCTTTGTATGTTCAGAGAGACCAAACGTAAAAAATTACAGGATATCAACATCGGGACTCCATACGTGTTGCTTCACCATACGTAGCGATCAATTAAAACCTAATTGAACATACCGCCGCCAGAGTAAAGCCCGCAACAACAAATTATTAACAAATGTGTTGAACTTCTGTTGACTAAGTCTCTAAAACCGTACTCTACAGTGCTCAAATTTTTGCAATATCAATGGTAGCATTTTTCGGTTTTATTTCAACTGACTTTTCTGGCTTAAAAAAAAACAATTTTAAAATGCATTCCACTGTACAAATGTCCATGTATTTCATTCCATTCTTAGCTCGCGCAATGGCAAATCAACGTGAGTTACCATACATTTAAAGGTATATCAAAATTGCATGATATATCTAGTTTGTTGGAAGCTTAAGTGATACATCACGAACCAGAAATGCCATAAGCCCACATGATGAAGTGTTTCTTGCAAGTCAGTCTTAACTTCGTCCCCCGAAACGCTAAGTGAAGAGAACAATGGCTGCATTTTCCGTATATGACTAAATCAAGCACTTCCAGGGCTTAAAGCCTATTTATGAAAATGCCTACAAAGATTAAGACTTTTGAGCATAAGCGGGTGTAAAGATAGGCCTCATTGGACATGTTGAATTACATTTATAACTAAATTCATGATTAGTTCCACAAATGTTTATTTTAATGTTCAGTTCCACAAGTTTAAGTGTTCGGAGCATTCAATACAAATAAAACCTACCACCTGATTCAATTATGAATTGCCTTACCCATAATATGTTATAAGTAGAGAAAACAAATTAATAATCGTGTTTTCATCCATTTCAGTTCTAACATTGACTTCGGGGATTATGGTAACATGGAGGGCCTTCGTGTAAAAAGGACAATCATGGCTAATTCGTATGAATTCAGCCCGGCTTCCCACGGCGGAAACCGTTACCAATGTTTTGTTTGTAAAAATGCCAAAGTATGTGCTTGTCATAAGTGGAAGCATTTTTTTCTACATAAACTGAGGTCCGGAAATATGTCTCATCCTCCTCTGCCAATCTGTTAATGTGTCGTTGTTAATATCCAAGATGTAGAAGGAGTTAAGGATTACGTTTTTTCCGCTGTGTGACAATTCACATTCGAAAAAGGAATAGAAATGCTAAATCAAATACGCCTAGAGCGTTAGGATCAATTCTAAAAGCCTCCTTGAATAAAGTGCAGATACTTTATTCAGCAAACTTCTGACTGGTCCAGCAGATGAACCATTTTTATAGTGAATAAATAGGATGTAAAAATTAATTCGGGGGCTTATTATATTTAAATTCCGGATATTGCAATAAATGAGCTTCTGGTGCGTGGATAGCGCCCATGCCTTCACCGCCCGAAAGTAACCAAGTACTCAGTGTCAGGCTTCTTAACGACATTTTATGATGTTAAATTGAGTAGGGTTTAGTAAAGTGTTCAGGACACTCGTGTAACCCCTAATATACTTTTTTTTCATGCTCGTATAAAATCCATTGTCTACCGCATACAACAACGTACATGAAAAAAGTTAAACGACGCACAACGAAGCTAATTTGTAACCATTGTCTTACAATGCGTGGTGATCCAATCTCGACCGCTTTCCTTTCGAGCCTATCTGATACGAGCCTTTCGAATTCCACTCAAGTATGGCTTTTGTCTTGCGTCCAGTAAATTCTGAAAGTCGATCACCAGTATTAGTGTGCATACAAATATTTTCTCAGTGTACGTATGCCGGGGTTGAAGTTGGACATAAAAAACACTTCTTCTCACACAATGAGCGATTAAGGCCTGTAAAGCTCTGTGTATGGGCATCCTCATGTCGTCCCCCGTTAAAACATTCAAAAGTAAGCAAAAACTACAACCATGAAGTCCGTCCTAAACATCTGTCTCTCCTTGTATCATCCTCTCGAACGTTATATGCCAGCTGTAGTGATTAATAGGCTTGTTTTGTTTACATGACTGAATGCCATGACGGTTGACAATGGTCCGCGGATATATATTTTTATTTTGACAACAACTTTTTGGTCGCTGTTTTGTTATTGCACCGCATCGCACTTCAAAGCCCTATGCCTCTGTTTTCCGTAAGTGAAGCGAATTAAGCTGTGACTTCAACTGATGATAGAGATGTTTGAGATCACTAGTAGTGTTAGTGGTGTGGGTCGAAAATTGCGAAAAGAAGATCCAACGCAAAAACCTGTTAGCAGCAAGATTTATACAGAATATATGAAAGTACAAATTGTGGAGTAGATTAAACTTATTAAGATTATCAAATTGCAAAAGCACTAGCAATCAGTCTAGGACAGAAACTAAATTAAGATCCACCGAATGAACGTCAAGTTCTGCGTTATGTCAGCATTCCGAAGCACATCAACGGAGATGACGACAAGAAATTCAGCAGATTCCCTATCTCATGAAACGTCAAGCGTCATTCCCAATTGCGTTTTCGATTAGGACGAGATAAAATAAAATCGGTGGATGTTTAATTTATCTCCCAGATTTGATTTTTTGGTATAACTGTCTACTTGATTGGTAACAGTAGGCATGGTTTTTTCAATTATGTGACATGCCAGGATGTCTAACGAAGACAAAGTGAGGCAAATGTGCAGTTAACTAACCCCGGTAGACGTTATTGAACCACGTGGTCTCCTTGGCCTACCTTCCAACATAGAATGACGTCAAGTTTAAATGGGCCACTGATTGCGCAATCAGATTTCAGACGGTTAAAAAGAAGGTATTTTCTACGCCCATATTATACGTGAGCGAGATCGCGATTGGGTCAGTACTTTAACAATAGCAACCAGATGATACATCAGTTGTTCATGCACCAAAGCAAACCGATGAAGATTTTCGCTGACCGCAATCCTACCTGCTGGTCTGAAAGGTTAGTTAAAAATCTACCGAAATATCTTTGGGATAAGGGGCGGAAAAATTAAAATTACGTTCGCCATAAAGCAATAACTGCAAATGCATCTGATATGGATCCACGACATTAAAACAAAACGGTGAATGGCAACAACTACGTTTAAAATGAAAAGCGTTCTAGCTTCAAGAACGACAATCTTCAAAACCTGAATGTACGGGAGTGAGATCAAGAAATCATTGGAACCACCAGTGGTTAAATTGGCCTTCGCAATGCGTCTACACAGCTTCCGTCGAAAAAAATAACGTCAGCAAAACTCCAGCCATACTATTATGCGAAGAAATGTGAGGGTTACCTTATTCTTGGCATTATTTCGTTTCTTAGGGAGAGCGAAATGTGAATAAATTGCCTCTGTAACTTCGTACAGTTTAGAAATGGAAACTTCTTTAAACTGTTCACTGTTTTGTACATATCTCATCCGTCCGAAGACGAACTGGGGAAGCAGATTCAAAACTTCACGTAATAAACTTTACTCTTCCCAAAGGACTTCATTGCTCATAAAACTTCTATAAAAACGTAAAGGTAAGAAAGAGTCAGACCAGTCTTTGGACTTTAGGAGTGCCAGTAATTGTACGAAGGTGCTCTTTGGGTAAACAAATTCATTAACTTCAGACGATCAGAAGCGTAAAACGTGGCGTTTACTGCGAGGGATAAAAGCTCGAATTACTGCTAGTGAGGGATGATGCGTGCTACGGTTGTCGAAGGTTACGCTTTATTTAAAAGTTGGCGGAAAGATAGGGCGAGAAATTTTGTCCCACGATTGGATAGGGCGCAGGGGGAGGGAAAGGAACACGGGTTGGAGCAACATAGGGTGTGGCATCAGCTAAATTCTGTCATTGTGGGAGCAACAGTGGCCTGGTTGATGCTGAACACATCCACCTTATCACCGCGAAGGATCCGCAATGTCTCAGGCCAGAGGTTGAGTTGATCATCTCACCTGGCGGTTGCGCCTGATTTGCCATCTTGTCGGTGGAGCGGGCAATCATAAAATGCCTATTCTGGTTGCATTTCTGGCAATTCAGTAATGGTCTCGTGATACCTAGAGCCCCTTCTTCGTTGCATTTGTTGTCTTCTAATGATTCCCGTGATGGGCTGTCCTAGTCTTGC
>JAYGXS010000010.1:15600975-15630683 GCA_036362985.1 Ligula intestinalis
TTCGTTTAAAACCCTTTAGCGATTCTGACATAACGACGTCCTGAGGATGCGCATTCCATGCTCCGACCACCCTTTTTGTGAAGAAGTGTTTCCGAGCGTCCAGCCTGGCCCCTGTCACCTCTACTTTGAGAGCATGACCCCTCAGATTCGTGGTCATTGCTAATTCGAAAAAATCCATTGATATAAGACAGCAGTCTTGCAGACGTAATACGTGGAATGCTAGTATCAGGTCCCCCCGAAGCTGCCTGTAGCGCAATGGGAAGAGGTTGATATTCGACAGCCGTTATTCATAACATTCACATTTGTTTGCATTAACATTGTATATTTGTATTTTAAAAATTATGTTTAAATATCCTGTGAAGTCTTTCTGCACAAATTGCTGTAAAAGAAGCATTTGTTTAAATTCATATATATTTCGTTTTTTAACCTTGATACAAAAACAAAATATCCAATATACTAATAGGAATTTAAGACAAAGAAAATCTAATTGAATTTAGGTCGTGTAGGAATACAGTTTTTTGTGTATTTTACGTCCAAGTTTTGCGTTTATTAGAATCGGAACAGACAGTAGAATAATAAGTATTTCAAAAAATGGCAATTTATATGGACAATTTTTTTTAAATTAGCATAATCATATCAGAAAGTGGAATAATCCAGTTATGCGAAAAAATAACCATTGTAAAGAGAAATGAAAGTTCTTTCATATCCAGTTAAATTGAATCGTTTATTTTCGGGAATCTTAAATAAATTCGCAAAATTCACAAATTTCCTTACGATTTTACGTTGGAAAAGTTAATATACGCAGAAGTTCGTTAACTGAACATCTTATCAAAGCACTTTCTAAGCTAAACCCTTTTATTGAATTTTTTTATTTATCTTAGGAAAAGTAGTTTAACGACTCCACTGCGGACAAGATTTACCCTCGACAATATCGTCACCTGTTTCGAGACATTGCTGTATATCAAAAACGTTGCCATATTCATTGAAACTTATATCGAAAAACACTTTATTTCGGTAAATGCTCTTTGTATCTATCTTATTAAAAACAATTTTGTTGTAAACGTCAAACAGATTCAGAATTTATACATTTATCAATGAAGACAGTAAAAACAAGGAAAATTTTGACACTTTTTTGATGACATTCAATAAATATTTATCCAGTAAGAGTACAGTTCACAGAATATATTGACTCAAGTAAATTTAGTTCTATATGAAGAAAGCGTTTGCTTTATGTTTTCAATTTAACACAATATCTAAATTTATTGTTCTAATCGATAGCTCTTTTTACGTCTCCAAAATACTTAGCTACTCCTATAGTTCTTTTAAGTACTCAATATATTTGATGCAGTTTATTATTATTTATAAAGCTTCGTAAATGATTCACACTGGCATTCTAGTTATGATCAAATATATACAAAGTTGTGAATATTGCATGGTCTTTAGCGACTAATGTAGTTCTTTTGCGAAGGGATATTCGTTAGTAGGCTGCTTAACATTTTAAATAGAAATGCTATGCACAACTACATACTTTTGCTCGTATAATTATAAAATACTGGATACGACTCTATGACGAGTGCTGTTAGCAAAATGCCGCTATTTACAAAAGACTGCTAAAAACTCAGAAAGCAATATTAAGTAGCTTAAAAACTTAAATGCAAAATTTTCATGGATCCATAAATTTCATGAGTGCTTGTCAGTTGCATCCATTCAGTGCATTAAAGGTTCATGAACGAGAAAATAGCGAAATTGAATTTGTACAGAAATGTCATAGGTTGTGATCACTAAGGCTAATTTAAGCTAATTAGTAAAGAAGGAAGGTTAAACGGGGTGGCGGGGAACAGGGAAATTGGGTTGCGGGAATAAAAGGGGGAATTCGCAAATTTAGGGGCCAATAGTTCCCAAGGCAAGGCCAGGTTAACCGCATGCTGCAACTTATGTAGGCTGCCTCCAGGTAGCACAAGATTCGAGATGTTCGTGCTCGAACAAGAACTCGGAATGAAGTTATAGGGTCTATAGAATGACCCGTGCCCAGCAAGTGTTCTGTAATAGAGGAACGAGGGGATCGATTTTCTTGCTTGAATAAACACCTAGGCATGTGTTCCTTGGCTCTGGCTGCCAAGTGCCTTTGCATCCACAAGTGCATGTGAATTCATAAGCGCAGTTGGAGGTGCCGTGCAAAAATAAGGCATACTTAACACAAGAAATTGGCACGGGCTTTGTTGGAGAGCAGAATATAATTTCAGCGGGTTATTAGGTTCTTTCTCTAGCCATGATTAGGTGCCTGTTAATAGTGTTTAAGATGTTATCAGCCTTCAAAGGCAAGGGTACAAATACTGGCATTTTAGGAGCTGAATGTTCGTTCATTTTGGGTCGCAAAGGTTTGCTATATTTGTCTTTAAACTGACGTGGATATCCACGCTTCAGTAAAGTATGTTTGAGACAGCTTTATTCTGTGACCAAAATTTTCTCGGAACATATTCTTTTAGTCCTCTGGAAAAAGTTACATACCAAGTAACGTTTCCATTGAATTGGAAAAAAACTTAGATAATGTAAATACTGACCTGTCCAGGTATTCTTGTGGTAGACCCTCCGTGAAATGGAGCCATTTGTCAGTCTGGACAAGTGGACGTTGAGGAAAGACAGTTGGTTATCTCGTTCTGGTTCCATACTTAATTTAATCTTTGGATGCAGCTTGTTCATTGTTGACAATAATTCCTCAGATTCTTTCAGGTTCTCCACAATCGTGAAAACATCGTCTACATATCGTCTGTAGAGTGTCGTGTGTTTCAATTTAGCGGGTTCCTTTTATTCCAGGTGGCCCATGAATACGTCAACAAAGATTGATCCAAGCGGGCTTCCCATTGCGACTCCATCAATTATTCGATAGAATTGGCCATTAACCAGAAATTGGACATTCTTGGTACACAGTTGTAGTAAGTTCCGTAGTAGTTGCGGGAAGAGGCGTGTGTCAGACGAATAAGCATAAATAATGTCAATGGTTTCATCCAACGGCACGTTGGTAAACAAGGACTCAACGTCCAGAAAGATCATACATTTGTCATGTATATTATGCTGCCTGATCTCATCAATAAACTGGAAGCTGTCTTTTAATGTTAATTTGAAAAATCTTTGGCGAATTGCCTCCAATTCCTTTACAAGCCAATGCGCTAGTTTATGAACGGGTAAGTTCAACATTCAAAGAATGGGTCTAAAAGGAATACCGCTTTTATGGGTTTTCGGTAATCCATAGAGTCGTGAGATATGGGAACTTCTGAGTTTTAGCGACGAATCAGTTGTGGTATCAATCAAATTATTGTCCGACATAAGCTTGATACTTTTCCAAGCTGAATCTTCTAATGCCTTTATTTCATCTTAACCTTTCGATTCTAGACGAAATTTGATAGAATAATTTCAGATGGCTCTCATTTTATTGGCATAGTCCTTGCGATTGAGAATAACTACTCCATGCCCTTTATCCAGTTTAGAAATAACTATTTCTTTGTGGAATTTCAACTCGGATAGAGCAATTGTATGGTCTTTGGTAATAGGAAAACGTCGTGTTATTGGAGCTCTCCGGTACATATAGGCAATGTCCACAAATTTTTCTTTCAACCATTTTTGATCATCAATGGATCAAGGTTTAAGGTTGGAAAGTTGCAGTATAAATCGCTGAATTGAACTTCAATGTCTACAGGATTTATTCGATTGTTCGGCAAACAAAAATCAAGTCCTAATGAAAGGGCCTCTGTTTGCAACTTATTGAGTTGGATGTCAGGAAGATTCAAGATAAATTCATCCGGGTTTGAAGGGAGGATCTCCTCTATAGGCTTATTACAAATTGACTTGAATAATTTGCGACTTAATGCTTCTCTGGTTTTCCTCTGTATGATATATGTGTGTTTTATAAATATGCACCAACAATAAAAAACAATTTTGTCTAGAATGTGATTGGTCTGATGAAAAAGAGATTAGTTATGATCCAACGACTGAATAGAATCCTGTATTTTTGATTTTGTGATTCGGTCGAGGTTTTTGAAGGTTGGGCGTACTTTCCCACATCCAAAACTTTGTAAAACTCAAAAGGGTATTCCTCCTTTATTAGACAATGCTGAGGAAATTCAATTCGTGTATCTTTTTCGTAATTCGGCATCGTAATTCCAAAAGTCTTTCCAAAGACTTGATGGTATCCAAATTAAGATGCTGTCTTAGAAATTTTACGCATAGTTTTCGCGGTGAGAACGTAAAAATTTTAATGCAAAATTTTAATGGATCTATAAAATTTCATGAGTGCCCATCAGTTGCATCCACTCGTCGAATGAGCCGCAACTTGAGAATTGGTATCATTTCGTCGCACTAGGGCAGGATGCTGAGCAATCATCGCGCCCGAGTTAACCATACGTGATGAAATTTAAAACTGTCAGAGCCAGCGTGCCGTCCAACGAACTATCTACGCGCAATAAGACAATTAACGTTAATTGTCGCTCTATGTTTGCAGTAATGACTGTATCCTATACATAATGAAAAATCCTGTGATAGTATTACGTGGTTCTGCTTCCGTTTTTCTGCTTAGGTCCCTGATGATAAATTCGCGACGGATGTCAAAACATCAGGCGAATAAAAGTACTGTCCCAGCGATCGAGTCGTCTTCGTCTCAGTTTCTTTCTTGGACTCACATGCTCACTTAAATTGACAACGTGAACTGTGACAAATTAATCTTGAAATATTTACACAGGATGTGTTGGTCAATATATTCCTGATTAAAAACTTGTTAAAATTGTTCCTATTTCTTGAGATTTTGTTGTGACGTATAGCACGTTCAGAGGCACAAGCCCATTTTTTCCTCAAACATACTGTCTAACTGAGTCAGATTATCCTACAGCCTAATAGCAGGTCCTTTCAGTCGCAATAGAATACAAACCTTTTCCTCCTGATCGCTTAGAAAGTAGATTGTCTAAAAAGTGGAAAATTAAGAAGTATGCCAAATGAATGAAAAGGTTCGCGTTCCGGGTATGGATAAGGCAGAAGACTTTTCGAGCACCGGATCAATTTGTTTATTGTCCTGAGCTTTCGAACTCCTACAGGAGTTCATCTTCAGAGATAAGAAGCAGCAACCAAAAGGAGGGTAATTTTAGTGGCCAAAGGCCAATCAACTGTCAGCGGTCGTCAAGGGAAAAGACACATAAACCAGGAGGATGTAGGTCGGAGGGGGGGAGGGGGGAGCAGTTATAGTGGTAAACGCTAATTAACTGTCAGTGAAGACGGCTGTCGTTCAGGGTCATGGGCAGTAATTAGTGCAACGCCTTGTCCCCAGGGTAGAGGGTCCCGGTGATCCTGCCTCCTCTTCTGGAGGTTCTTAGCGGGTTCCTGTTCGTTTTCAATTCTGACGTAAGGCGTGGCCTCGTTTCGTCCTTCACTTACATAATGGCGCAAAACTTTGTAGGGCGTGGGGAGGTCTAGATGCCTGTTGACGGAGTTGGCATCTGAGTACCATGCCTCAAGTGTCAACCTTTCGGCTTTTGAGTTTCCTTGGCCTATGATAGTTGCTCCTTGAATGTCGAAGTTGTGGCCAGTTTCTCCAATGTGTGCTGCAAGCTGCGAGTTAGGATCTAGTTGCTGAGCCACCCGTTTGTGTTCGCGTAGGCGGGTCTGCAATTTTCGGCCTGTTTCTCCCACATAATTACAGTCTCCGTCATTGCAACGTATCTTGTAGACAACTGCAGAGGTTTCGGTAGGGAGCAGTCTGTCTTTGGGTTGCATCACACGCCTGCGTATTGTTGCCTCAGGTCGATGGGCTATGCCCACTCCAGCAGGTTGTAACAGTCGTGAGACTGCTTCAGAGACTCCTTTTATGTAGGGAATGGCCCTCCAGACGTCAGGTTGTTGTTGCATCGGCCGTCGTCTGTTCACTCGGCACCTGCTGCGTTTGATTAATGACATCGGGTATCCATTGGCTTGGAAGAGTTCATAAAGGTGTTGCTGTTCAACTCTTCTGTCCGCAGGAGTGCTACAGTGTGTTTCAACTCTTTTGAAAAGAGTACGAACACAACTGCGTTTGTGACACACGGGGTGATTGTTGTTGAAGTTTAACACTTGGTTTGTGTCGGTGGCTTTTCTGAATACTGTGGTTTGCAGTGGTCCAGTTGAACACCGTCGCACAAAGACATCAAGGAAGGGTAGTTGATTGTTTCGCTCCGCTTTCATCGTGAATTGGATGTTTGGATCAACCGAGTTCAGTAAATCTTTGAGGTACTCGATATCAGATGTTTTGACAACGACAAAAGTGTCATCCACATAACGAGCCCAAAACTTCGGTTGATACTTGGCGAATACCAAGTGTTCTATCCGTTGGAGGAATCAGGCCTGATAGGGGGGAGCCCATGGGAGTGCCTTTTATTTGCTCGTACATTTGCCCACCAAATGTGAAGTAGGTTTTAAGGCAATGTCGAAGAAGTTCGAGCAAATGGTCACACTTCAGAGGTTTGTCGCTTTCGTCGTAGCGTTCATTTAGAAGTTTTTCCGATAGCATCAATCGCTAGTTGTTGTGGGATAGAAGTGAAGAGTGAAACCACGTCGAAGGATACCATGGCTTCATCTGGCTCCAACTTCAGATCTTTTATCCGTTCAAGGAACTGTTTGACAGAAGCTACGGTTGTTGCTGAACCTACTGTCAAGAACTTCAGATGAGTAAACATCCACTTTGCCAGACCGTATGTTGGGGTACCACGAAGGGAGACGATTGGCCTAAGTGGTATGTTTTCTTTGTGGACTTTCGGTAGGCCATAAAATCGTGCTGGGGCCGTGTCGGTTGGTTTCATGGAAAACCAATCGGTGGGCGTGATTTCACCGTTTGCCTTTATTTTCGCCAGGCTCTTGCTCATTTGGGTAAGCAAATGTTTTATTTCGCTGGCTGGACATGTCCTGTACGACGTTTTGTCGTCAAGTAGGCTCTGGGCTTTCGCTTGGTAGTCAGACTTGTCAAGCACTACTGTAGAACGACCTTTGTCAGCCGGCAGAATGACTATTTCTTCATCGGCCTTTAGACTGTTTAATGCTCTCTGTTCTGCTCGGCAAAGAGTTTCACACCTTTTGCGTTGCATAAGAAGCGATGATGTTTTATGGTGGATTAACTCTTTTGTGTCTTCTGAGGCCTTGGATGATTGAAGAGCTGATTCAAGGGCGGCGATGAATTCAGCTGGTGAAGCGTCTTCTGTGTTGAAAGTTGCTCCACGCTGTAGGACTGAAAGTTGTGTGGCGGTGAGGGGTTCGGAAGAAAGGTTGTGGACCAGGTCTGAGTTCTTATTGTCAGTTGGTTTCAACCTATTAAATTTTCGCTCCAAAACCTCCCTTTTCTGGGCCTGCATGTGACGTGCCAAAGCTGAGATTGTCTTTCCCAGATTATCAGCGATAAAATCTCCGAAGTTGTCGGTGGCAGTCGTCGATAAGAACTCTCGTCATCTGCTTGGCAATTCGTCTTGCGACTTCTCTGCCCTTAGCCGTATTAACGGGAGCCTTATATCTGAGGCATTTTGGTGTCAGTTCTTCTTTGAGGCACTTATGAAGGAAGCGGAGTTGTTTATACGCCATTATGTAAGTGAAGGACGAAACGAGGCCACGCCTTACGTCAGAATTGAAAACGAACAGGAACCCGCTAAGAACCGGCCAGAAGAGGAGGCAGGATCACCGGGACCCTCTACCCTGGGGACAAGGCGTTACACTATTTACTGCTCATGAACCCGAACGACAGCCGTCTTCACTGACAGTTAATTAGCGTTTACCACTATAACTGCTCCCCCCTCCCCCCTCCGACCTCCATCCTCCTGGTTTATGTGTCTTTTCCCTTGACGACCGCTGACAGTTGATTGGCCTTTGGCCACTAAAATTACCCTCCTTTTGGTTGCTGCTTCTTATCTCTGAAGATGAACTCCTGTAGGAGTTCGAAAGGTCAGGACAATATACAAATTGATCCGGTGCTCGAAAAGTCTTCTGCCTTAGAAGTATGCATTTCAATCACCGATTTTGACTGCCATACTTTGTGGAACACACACATGCGAAAATGTTTTTCTTGCACACGTTTGGTAGCAAGTTACCCGCTTTTTTGAACTGAATTTATAAATGACGGGCACTGTTTCTTTTTCTTGAAGCAGCGTCTACACAGAATTTTGCTAGTAGATCTTGAATTCAGGTTTGGCAGTTGGCAGGTTTCCAAATTTTTCGGCAATTAAGAAACTTTTTAAAACCAATATCTACAATTTCATTAAGTGTTTCGTTAACGAAATACGTAATCTGCCAGCAGGTGACTGCAGAAATTAATATTTTCGTGCATATTTTCAATAAGACATATTTGAATTTATAAATGCAGTCAAAATCAATGACATTAATGCATATTTACTAGGTAATCGTTTGTACGGAATTCGATTTTTCTTAGCGGTCAATATAAAGCTCATTAAAAATCCGGCATCTTGATGTGACTGAAAAAACAAAAGATAAGACTGCCTGATAGTCAGTATTGCAAACGGACTTAATGCTTGTCCGCGAATGTTTACTAGTCTTTTGCAATTTGCCGCAATTTGCTTTCAGCACGCGCAACTTGAAGTTCGAAAAAGCGAAGGTTCAGACATATGTCATCCTAATGAATGAAAATATCTTCCTTTAATCGAGCACACATTGTGATACCTGAATGCTTTATTCTGCTTTTGTTAAAATTCGCTTCAAGTAAATTAAAGAGAGCGATGTGTGGTCAATGAATAAAAATTATTTAAAATGTTAGTATGCGTAAACAGAACTGCATTCAAAAGCCAGATATTTTACCAAAATAAGCCAAGAAACATTTATTAGAAAATGATTAGGCTAAGGCACACAGTGACGAGATGAAAGACAAACTAAGTGAAAAATAAGTCAGGCACTAAGCGGAATTCAAAATGCCCACATTTGAACTCATTTTTGAATTCCTTGCCGCCTCGTGAGTTTTGCTTCCTTGAGTGGAATTGATCAAGCTATGTGGTACCGTGCAACTTTCTTTTACCTTTTTTGCCTGTGCTCTTTGGTGGTACATCCGTTTCGAGCGCATCCCAACGCTGATAATCATAAACAGCTGCAGTCTCATCAGCGTCCAGTCTGTGACTTTCCTCAGTATTGCGGACCGCTTTTTGCAGTTCTGTCCAGTGTGGTAAAATGAGGTCTTCGTTTTTAGCAAAGCTGCCTTCACCCTCTTCTGTTCCATGCAACTGTAATTCGATGTGCGAAACGCATCCTGTTTGGTAACGCCTCGTCGTAGAGTTTTTGGTATCAGTGACCTAAAGTCAAAATAATTCCGTTTTTATTAAAAGACAAATTTCAATATATTTTGGTGTGTAAGGGTGTTTCAAGACTTTATCATACAGTGCGTTCCACAACGTTACCTATATATGTGTATAACTTAGTTGATATTCAAAGAATATGCATAAACTGAAATTGGTGCTTCAAGCTATTGAACTCTTTTCTTTGCAAAAATTCCCATTGAAAATTTCAGAAGATAAATTGGCGAAAATATGTTTGTTTTCGATAAGTTCTCGTCAGGCCTTTACATTTCTATGGTATGAATAAACTATGATGGTTGGTGGACAGATGAAGTGTTCTCGTTGTCACTGTGGGGAGGAGGGGGGAGGAAGGGGGGTAGGGGGGGAGTTGAAATCAGAGTGTCAATGTCTAGACGGCCCGGCGTCCAGGGCCGCCGATAAGGGGTGCGTGGCTGGACTTGGGACTTGGTCGTCTCTGCGGGGGCCCGTTTCCAAGGCCTGTTGTCCACTGTGGGTGGCCGTGTTACCTAGTTTCGCCCATGGCAACTGGGGCGCCGCGACGAAATTCTTTTGGGCACAGAGCAGCGGTCTGCGTAGCCTGATGGCGGCCGCCTCTGCCGTCGCCAAAAGACGCTGTCCGAGGAGTTTTGAGTAGCTTGAAGGCACCTTGTAAATCACTCCGAAGGCCTCTTTGGCATCCACGCGATGGTTCGAGTCTACCAGGTGCGCTAAGATTGAACTGTTTACACCTTTAAGTTGGTCCTTCCTTAACCATGCGGGTATGTGTTCCCTTACTCTTTTGGACAAGCGTCGGCTCGTGCGACCAATATATCCTGCCCCACAGGAACAAGTTAATGAATATATGCCTATTGAGGTGGTCTGGGCTGGCAGTTTATCCTTAATCTCTCCGTATAGGATGGGAGTAGTCGAGAAAAATACATGGGCGTTGGCTGCTGGGAAGGTAGTTGCTACGGCTTGACTCAGGCGCCTCCTTACCATATAAACGTAAAGGCCTGACGAGAATTTATCGAAAACAAACGTATGTTCGCTAATTTATCCTCTGAACTCTTTTCGCCAACAGACTACATGACAGAAAATTAAATATCGTATTCACAATTGCTGCCGGACTTTTAAAGGTTTCTCAATGCAGTATTATCATCATTAGCTCAGAATTTACACAATGTAATTCAAATACGTATAAGATCAAGTGTTTGGTTAATCTACCTCAATATATTAAGCATATCAGCTCTAGCACCTAGGATCAATGAAACACTTGACAATGCCGTCCTCAATAAAAGCTGCAGGTGCAGCCGTTAGTTAAGCTTAAGTATCAACACTTCACGGCTGTGCTCACAGACGTTTCGAAAGTTTTATCAGCTGTGCATTCCTTTTATCTTAGAACGTTAGAACCTGTTGGGTGCAGAAATATTTTGTTGTCAACTGTATTACAGGGAAGATTATAGGTATTTTCTTTTGTTTACTCTAGGGCGGCTTCTGAGATAACGTATGCTATCTGTTTGGACTGCGCACCTTCCCACAGTTGCTCATCTTAGGGAAGGGTCTGTGATAGCAACTCACGCAAATATCATGAGAGCACGCACCGTAGCTATTGATTTTTCCTCATATCTGATTGATCCCCTGTCGCTGACGCCAAATCATCCAGCCGACTGAATGAATATTTGGTAGCCTTGCAGTGTGATGCTTGACTTGTACTTGATAAATACAGTTCTCCTCCTGTCCAGTTTTCTCCTATTCTTCTCTCGTGCTGGCCTTCGGGACAACAACAAGGCGGGCTCAGAATTGGTGCTAATAACTTCCAGGTGCGGAACGTAACACTATGTAATTTGCCAATAGTAGAGAATATTTGAGTCCCAGGAAGCAGTTCAGAGGAAGGAGATACGATCACTGGAACAAAAGTTTTATTTGCTTGACGTATGGGGTTCCCTCGGGAACCCTTAATCATAGGTGATGATAACATAGGCATGATCATGCGCAGATGAGTAGGATACATGCACAGGCTGCACGGCATTAATAGTTCCTAGTGGTCATCTGCGCATGAATGGTAAATGTTCACTTTTGTAGCCACCGAGTGCTGCCGACATCTAGGAACTATAAATACCTTGCAGCCTGTGAATGTATCTACCTCATCTGCGCATACGAATGCCTTTGTTATCATCACGTATGATTAAGGATTCCCGAGGGAACACGAAACGTCAGGGAAATAAAACTCTTGTTCCAGTGATTGCATTTACTTCCTCTGAACTATATAATTTGCCATTTAAGTCGGTAAGTGTAACGCGGTCAATTTGAAAATCACAGACAAGCAAAACACCAACTCACCAAAACTTTCCACTTTCCTGAGCCTGTTTCACCAAAATTCATAAGGCTCTTCCAGGTGACTTCAGATGACCCCGAAAAGTGATCCAGCTTCCTAGGTTTAAGAAGATCCACGGTAATGCCACCGGGACTGACAAGAGTAACCTGAAGATGCCCACGATGTTTGTGCGTCCATTGCATATAAATCGTGACAATTTCCAAGCTGTCAACAATGCAGGGCTCCTTCCGTTCGCTTTCAGATACCAGGTATCCTTTGGCCTTTGGTATGTTGAACGTAAACGTCGTCGTCTGGCCGGCATATATCTGATCAGATCTGAAAGTAAACCAATTTAATTTTAGCGGAATGTCATGTAATTAAAATGACGCAAAGAGCTACTGCGAAATGCTGATGAGCGAAAATAGGGAGATCATAATATAAAAAAGAATGGAATAAACTTATCATAAATTTGCCTTAGATAGCAGCCACAGGTAATAATCAAAGCAAATAAGGCAAACGGTTGCTGAAGTTAGAGTGACTGTTTGCCGTCAAGGACATTTGTCGTCCTTATATTCTATGGCATACAAATAATTCAGTTTACATATAGAGACTCTTATCAAAACGGACTTGTAAAGAAACGAAAAATATCTCGCCTTTGTGTCCGAATTTGCTGTTTTTTCGTGATTGAACTATCAAAAATACGTTAAAAATTAGTGTATTGGCTGTTACAACAATAAGCGATGCATGCACATTTGGATTCAATTCCACAGAAAAACTAGTTTTACGGCAGAATACGTTTAAGTTGTACACTTTTTACGCCCGAAGTCCCAGCATTTTGTCCTATGAAACTGGTTATATAGGGGTTTATAGGTGGAAAATTAGGCTGGACAGTCAAGGAAATTTGTTGAAGTAAGTGTAGAGTGGAAGAACGTAGTTGAATTGGTTGGGCGTGGCCACTGTGAGGTAGTTATTTCGCACGTTAATTGAAGGTTTGCGCGGCGCTAAGCACTGCTCAGTTTACTTACTCAACTCCGAAACGGTAAGATGGACCTTAGGTAAGTTGACGTAGACGAACTCCTTACCACTAATTCTATTTTTTCAGGAATATCGAGAAAAGTGCCTTTTGATAATTAGACCTTTTCGCAAAACGTTAAATTAAAGTACTTATTAGGAAAATCTCAAGGCATAAATCAACAACAATAACATTCTACTGTCTGTCCTAATTTCCCACCCATAAAAACGCTATAACTTCCGTTTCCATGGGAAAAAATGCTGGAACTGAGGTCATATGAGGGGCACTACTTTAACTACTGTTACCAGTTATACCACAAACGCCTGGTTTTATTTGACTTTATCGGACTAGGTGTCATCATTAAGCATATGTTGTCGGATAATGAACCCAAGTGACTACTTAGACAGCAAGTATATGAAGTCGTCTATCTAATCAACTGCACATGCAGATGAAGCAACGACGTCTGGAAGAGTAGAAGACATCTCAAGAAGGGAATTACTGAACCGGCTGCAAAAGTATGGTAAATGATACTTATTCTCAAGTTACAGCAGCAATATATTCAATAATCAATTTTCATGTGCGTGTCATAACGATTTTATCATATAAATACTGCAACTACCAATGTATGAATTACCCGTTTCTGCTTTTGTTTCTGGCTTTAGATCACAACGGATTTTAAAAAGGCAGGCAAATAAAATTCATGTCCCAGTGATCACATCCGCTTCTGCACAGTTACTTCATTTAACTCGCATTTTCGCTGACATTAATAATATCTACCGTAACATATGACGAAATATATGTATGTTATTAAATGCGATATTTCTTCATTCTGTCCACAATATGAGTCATGAAGGCATTTTACACTGAATTTAGGCAATATATGTGAATGTGTTTATCAGTAATATGCAATCTTTTTGAGTACATTTAAATTATTAATTTGAACAAAATAATTTTAGTTAAGCAGAAAATTCAACTCTGACTATAATATTTTCTAGTCTACATGTTATCGTGACGTAAACAATATTGTTTACGACGAATAACTTCTTTGTCTTAGATTTGCAAAGGCATTTACTGAGAGGTCCAACCAAAAAAAATTCTTTTTATTATGTTTGCTTTCCGACTAAATGTTCGGGCCTCTTGGGGAAGATAAACACGTAAGGATTACCTAAACATAACATTGTACTTAACACTTCTTATTTCCTCATAGTTACGTTGTTGTTCACTTTAATTTCTACCTTTTTTTCTTGTTAATTTAATTATTTTAATTTAAGTTTGTAATTTACTTAAGTTTCAATTTCGTTAGCGAAATGCCATTACTACATTACTTTTCCTCTTGTTCCATATTAGAAGCTCCTTTAAGTTATCAAAATAAATAATCCTTTCTTCACTCATTTTAGTTTAATTTCGAAAATACGATACAGGTTCAATGTACAATTGCTTACAACTCACGGGTACCATTTGATCAGTTCTTGTTTTCTTTTAGTTAAATTTTTCGTCTTATTAATCGCGTGTTTCTTCTTCCTGAACGTTAGGTTATTTAAATAATTTTTCCTATTGTATGCAATTTTAGTACGCCTTGCGGTATTTTATTTTTTCCCTAGCACGTCCCACCCGTTTAACCCATGTTATAGGTCCATGGGGTTTTATTACCGATAAACAAGATTTTATTAAAAATTGTATTCAGGATAGATTCAATTCGTTGGTTATCATGCTCTAATGCTTCACAGTAGACGATCTTAGCAAAGCATTTACTTTCAATTAGGATGTTTTGGGCTTTTTGATGGACAAAAATTACATAAAGCATTCTAATTATTATGATAATAGAATATCATTTAGTATTATAGGGTCATGCTTAAGGGTTCATGGCAAACCCTCAAAAATATTCAATGCATCATGCGTATTTAAGCAAAACCTTCAATTTTTATGTGTTTTGGTCACTTTAACCAGCTGATTACTAACCATTTGTTCAAATGTGTTTTGTTCTAATAGTCGATGATAAGTGTGTCCATATCGTAATTAAAATGGCGTCAAAGTGAGTCACCAAAATCTATTTTAGATAACACCTTTGTAAAGAAAAAACTCCGACCTCAGAAGTCACTTACTTCCGGCAATTTTTCAGCAGAACCTGCATTGTTTTTCGCTTGTTCTGAGATAATCTTCTTACTGCGTTTCGTTTCCGGGAGGCAATACAGAGTGGTCCGACAATTTTCCAATTCGCAGCTAAACTGACTAGACGTGAGACATCAAGAAGTCCACTTCCGTAGCGCTCGTTGACAAGGAAGCCAGCGGAGTTGACATACCAGTCCTTAGAGTCAGCCCTTGGAATTCGACCAGAGTAGGCCAGAAGTGCCCGTACGTCCCTGGACGTCAGATTTGGGCTGAAAGTACACAAGCAGCATTCACACGCGTTATTTCAATTTGGTTAAGTACACAGGACTGCATTTTATGAAGACGTGACGGTAGAACAGCCACCAGAGTTGTTTTCTTACGGTTTCTTTCTTATAATCTCGCATGGCGAAAAGACTTAACCAACAATTGCAGGATGCGTGTTTTAAATGGGGTTAAGTAGATTAACTGTTATTACACACAATTGGAGATGCTTCTAGTCTATCGAACAATAAAAATTGGACGAAGCTGTCGACCGCCTTAGGCTGGTTAATTATACGATTAGTTCCTAAATAAGTTCACAATTGCTTTGAAGCCATAGGCTTTATATTGACGTAGTCAGTAGTTCGTGAAATGTAAATTCAACTTCTATTTGGAGAGGCTTCCTTCCGATTATTGTGCATGGTCAACTTTTATGTTTTAATCTGCATTACATTACTTCCATTACCAGTATGACGTTCGGTTATGTCAACTGATAAACAATTCATAAGTATTTATTTCTATATTGTTTGAATGGAGCGTGTGCGGCTTTCAACCAGCCAAAGTATTTGCAGCAAGTTGGTCATAGCAGACGAAGCAGTAAGTACACATCAGGTCAAAAAACTTTCCGATATATCCTATCTTTAGGTGTCTAGATTTTCTGTTTGTTTCGCGTTATACGTGTGGTCAACCGTTTACCATTGAAGAAGGAAGTTAAGCCTCGTGCTAACACTTTGTTCATTTTGCATATCCCCGATGCTAAATTTGAAAGAAGAATGGTTATAATTATTCAATTTTACAGGGCGTACAGAAATTAATTGCATGGAAAGCAGATGAGTTTTTACAGAGATCTCTACTATCCTCATCAGGATAGCTCTGTCAGAAATAATTTGATGTATATGCATGAATAAGTGGTGTTTGAAGAGCTGGTAATGGAAAATATGCGTCCCTATTTTGCTCTGGAACTCACTGAAGAGCCCTTGCAAGCAATCGCATGGATACCAGTAGGAGACAATGGGATAGAATTGACAAAGGCAAAGGGCAACAGAATGGCCATTACTGGCTTATTAACCGTCAAAAAAGCACGAGTGCTCCACACCTGTTATTGGGTATGATTGGCTGATGACTGCTTCTAAAACGGAAATGGCCATTCCGGTCTCCCTTCTTTTTGTAGGTTCCACTCTATATCCATATATGCATTTTTTTAATCAGAAAATGAGACATCTACAAAAAATGCCTTCTTAGAGCAAAAAGAAGCTTTATATGTGCAACAAAAACTAGGAAAAGGTTACTAATTACCTTCGAGAGAGGCAAACAGTATGGGTAGTTTTGTGTAGTTTGGTTTGGCTTATTCCTTTATCAGTTAGTCAGTCGGTCATAATCCTGATCATGAGCTGAGACTCAAAACACAAGCACGCATTCAGGTATCACTCCAGTGTTTCCTCACTTACTGCTCTCTGTCCCAGCAGAGGGGGCGGCTTTCCATCTATTTGGTTCCGCCAAAAAGCTAGCGGAGGCCAACAGTTTAGTGTGCACCCATTCCTGGTTGACTAAGTACCTCAGTTACAGTGAGAAAAAATAACATTTAGCGAGATACGGATGAACCTTCATTCGAGGAAGTGCCCGTAAGCCACCTGCCGTTTGTTAACCACATGTGCCGTACATTTCTGGGTTTGTGTTTTTAAGGTCCTAGCCAACTCCTCTGTTGTAAAATTCATCCTACGATAGAGCAGACACCACCTTTAAAGAATGTCCATTTCCATATGCGTAAATATTTCCGATGAAAAATAATATTTTCCCAAGGTTCACATCCGCTTCTCGTAAATTAATTATCTTCGTGGGCAACTGGATGAACATATGTTTAAAGGAATTTTCATTTTGTTCATTTCTCCTGTTATCAGTCTTCTCATTGCTTAATCATGACGCACGTATATGTAGGCCACATAAGATAGCAATGTCAATCACTCCTCTCATTTGCCAATAATTTTGATATTTGCTTTCTAGGCGCAGTTAGCCTGCACTTCAGGGTGTTAAAATGGGCACTGTTTACATGCTTCCGTCATTCCTTCTATGTGTTCTTACGCTTAGTTCTCTGTAGTTATGTTTGGCTGCATGAGCTGGCATATGTGAGGTAACTCGGATGTATTAGCTCGGCATTGGTAACTATCGGGTGTGTTGTTTAGCTTAACTACCTATAACTGTTCAGTAACATTGTTTTTAAATAAATTTAAGTTTACTTACTTTGCTTCGTAAGCCAACGCGACTGCTCCAGCGACAATAGGTACAGCAGCAGAAGTACCGTAAAAACCGTTCGAGCATTCATTATTGATGGCTGCCACCGGCTGTAAAATCAAACACAGATGCATGTGCGTTATAAAGATGATTGTATTATACAGTATCAAGTGAGAGATAAAATCACTCTGACAGGCAAGCGCATAGGAAAGCCACTGGTACGTTCTAGTTTGCAGCTCGAGTCCCATTTAATTTCAACAACAGCAAATTTTAGCTGCCTGCTACTATCTAGTAGTACAAAAAAGAAAATTATCAGATTCGTTTCTTTTGCCTTACTGTGTTGAAATGATTGAATCTATGTGCCTCAATTTACTCAAAAAGTATAGAACCTCAATCGTGTGGGATCCTGTTATCAACATTTTTCGTCTACCTCTTCCAAACCAAAAGGGCGGTTCTGTAGTCTACTCAAATTTGTTGACTGAACTTTGACAAAAAGCCAGCCCGTGAATTTCTTGCGGCTTGGTACTTTGCTGCGGGCAGCATCAACTGGCGCGTCGATTTGAACGAGCAATACGGTGGCTTGAGCTCCACACCTACCGTACCCCATCCTATTCACACATCGACGACCGCTAATCTTATCGCATCCACATCCACACCGACCCACCAACCTCCCTCCCCCTTCCAATAGCATGCCACCCGCATACACGCAGCCTCCCCGTTGCATCTACTGACCCACTCTCCACCCTCTCCCCCTCTCATCCGCAAGCCACCCACAAACACGCGCTTGCACAAACTATGACTCACTTCACACGCCACTGGTCTATCCGTCCCGATTACTGAAACTGGCTACTGTAATCTTTCTCCCTCACTACCCCCTTTATTTCGTCTGATGCAGAGCACTTTTCACGAGCTCGGAAAATTCGCAAAGGACTTTTAATCTTTCCGAAGAATTTCTCCTTTTCTTTAGACATACAACGTGACTGAAGACACGAGGTCCACATAAAATTTCCCGTTCCCCGTCCTCAAGGAATATAAAAAACGCCTTCATGGACCACACTGTATTGGTGCTGACGTTTCGAAAACATGCCAAAGACAAAAAAGACCTCGAAAGGGTAAAAAAGACGCGCAACAAAATTAGTACGAGGCCAAGCGAACCTCCCTTACGAGACCCGATTGGAAAATCTTGACTTGTTTCCTCTGGATTACAGGCAGCTACGTGCGGACCTAATCCAGGCATTTCGCATGTTGCGTGTTCAGGATTGCTGCTTCCAAACAAATGACTTCTTTGAGCGGGCCACCAACTCTAGGCTGCGAGGACACCCCCTTAACTTACGTGTGACTGGGGCAAGACTTGACTGAAGAAAATTATTTTTTTTAAGAGGGTAATCCAGGCATGGCATGCTCTTCCTGCGGATATTGTCATGTCCTCTTCCGTGGATGTTTTTAAGGCAAACCTATACCGATGTAAGGAGTATCGCCGCGATTCAGTACTTCAAATCCAATCACTGAAGTGTTCCGAATCCAAAAATTAAAGCACTCTACATCCAAACCCTAAAATGCTAGAAATGATATCAATATATGCAAATAGTAATTTATAAGTAGTATTATTATTATTAGTACTCAACCAAATGAGTTTCAGCCATTATCTAGCTATGACGTCTCTGCGCACTATGCAATCTACGCCGATCGTGTCTGAGGACGCATCTACCGCACCTATGGTTCTAGGCTACGCGGCCCTGTCACACCCTTTCTCGTATTGACTGACTACTGACGACGTGGCGGGTTCCTCGGCTCTTGGCACAGCAAAGGCGTATCATGGTCGCATCTCCGGTCTTCGGGACGTTCTCGTGACTCCGAGGTCTCCTCCTCGTATGGTCCTTCGGATTTAGATATTACTCGTCATGGACGCCATGGCCACCGTCAACATTCAAAGAAGCATCATGCCCTATCATTCACATACTTCCCCACGAGCGACAGTTTTTCTCATAAAAACCACAAATGATATGCCATTTTGAATTATGAGCCAGCCTTATGAGTTTTTTCACTGTCTGCTCTTCTTCCTCAGTTACACTGCTGGCTCGTGTAAACTGAGTGTGAGTGTATTACTTGAAACAAGCGGTTAGTCATCTGAAATTGTGTCAACGACTTCTTTGGAATGTTCGGCTATGCCGATGCATTTCTTAAATCCTATGTACCAAGAGCGAGTTCGAAGTCGTTTGCCTATATTTTCTTTAATAAATTTGACTTGACTTGAATTGACTTGTTTCAATCATGAGAATAGTGGGGTAGTTGCCCCTGCTTGCAGTGATTTGTCTTGTCGTGCGGATTGTCTCGTATTATACGCTTGGGCTACGCGCGTAACCTGGCCGTCCTGCTGGATGCCGATAGCATTTGGCCCAACGCGCGGGCCCTGGTCGTTCTGCTGTTCGTTGATTGGCTTCTGCCCCTTCGTGGGCGGCTGCAGACGACCTCGCGTGACCCCCGTCACCCGTTCGGCTGTTGTAGTCGCCGCTGGGGTGCACGAGTTAGCCACAGTTCGCACGACCGGTGTGAATCACCAACCTACCAGCGAGCCTAAACATACGAACGGGTTCACAGCAGCCACCCTATCGCACACGAGAGGCACGCCGACCCAGCGGCCACTACAGCAGTCGTGGAGGCGATGGAGGACACACTAGGCCGTCAGTAGTCCAGTGAAAATCGCCCGGCGAGCGCGCGCGATGGGCAGACTGATTCAGAGGTGACTACAACAGCCGGGCAGGTTACCAAGGTCACGCGAGGTCGTCTGCAGCCACCCACGAAGGGGCAGAAGCCAATCCACGAACAACAGAACGACATGGCCCGCGCGTTGGGCCAAATTCAATCGGCGTCCAGCAGGACGGCCAGGGTACGCGCGTAGCCCAAGCGTAAAATACGAGACAATCCGTAAGACAGACCAAATCAAAGCAAGCAGGGAAAATCACCTTACCACTCTGATGACGGAAACAAGCGTGCTTTCGAAACGTCAGCACCAATAAAATGTCTTACATGAAGGCGCTTTATTTTCTTCATATTCGTTGAAGGATGGGAAACAGGATATATGTAAGTCACTTTATTAATGGAAGAAGGTTTTCGCCTTTGAGCTTCCTATGTATATATATATTTATCGATATATTTATACCTCCGAAACAGTTCTGTATCAAGTAGCCCCCGAGTGCTGCCATCCCCCCCCCCTTACTGCTATTATGACTTGGCCGGAATCGGCCTGGCAGGTGGTCACCCGTTGGGGACCTCTGACCACCATATGAACTTTGTTTACTTCGGAAGCCTATATGATTGGTGTTCGCACATTTCTGAGTGAATATATACCTGATCTGCAGGGACAGCAAATGGCAGGTGGCAAGGTGCTGATGAACTGCGATTCGATGAAGTGCTTATTACCCATCTGATAGACACCAGTGGTGGACCAACTGCACCGTCTTTGAGTGCGTTTGTTTGTGTTGTCCGACCAGCTGGTGTTCAAGGTTATGCTTAACTGATGAAGGCTAATAAGCCCGAAACAGTTATGTTTCTAATTACCCCCAAATGCTGTCAAACACCCCTTACTGCTTTTATGACTTGGCCGGAATCGGCCTGGCAGGTGGTCACCCGTTGGGGACCTCTGACCGCCACATGAACTTTGTTTAGTTCGGAAGCCAATTCGATTGGTTTTCGCACATTTCTGAGTGAATATATATGTATATATATATGGAGAGGATCCAACAAAGAAAAGGGAGACCAGAATGGCCATTTCCGGCTTGTTAGCCGTCATCAGCCAGTCATACCCAATCTCAGGGGTCGGAACCCCCGTGATTCGAACCCGGGACCTTTGGTCATTGGGTTTACTACCCTACATTGGCACCACGGGCTCGTTGCTTTGTATAGTAAAAGCGAAGATTCGCGTCCCCGGACATAAATGAGAAGATAAGGCGATCTCAGGAACCATTGTTTTATCGTCCTTACGTTTCAAAAGCGTACAGGCTTTCGTCAGCAGAGGTGGTAATTGTACCACGCCTCACATTATTGATATGTTTTGGCAGTCATAGTCAATAGGGTCTAACCAATACAGAGGAGGGAGGAGGGAGGAGGGGTTTAGTCGGGATGTTCAATCATCGTGCCCTGTGAAGCGTAAATACCTCAGTCAAGGGGTCTCTGGTCAACCGCCGGACTTCGCGTTTGTGCAGCCGTCATTGACCCGGTATGGTGATGATACTTTCGCCATCATTGAGCGGAACATGGTCCGGGAATTCCACGATCTCCTTCACTCTGTGTTTCCTGACATCCAGTTCACGATAGAGACCGAGGACGACAATCAACTGCCGTTTCTAGACGTACTCGTGCATCGAAAAACGAATGGGTATCTCAGAACGACGGTGTATAGGAAGGCCACCAATACGCGCCAAATCCTGAGTTACCACAGCAAGCACCCAGCATGTCACAAACGCAGTTGTGTGCGAACGCTGTACAAACGGGCAGAAACACACCGCAGCGAGCCACATGACCGGAAATCTGAAATGCAATACCTCCAACGCATTTTCATGGCCAATGGTTACCCCCGAAACTTAATCGAACGCGGCAGGCCGTCTCAACCGAACCGAAGTCCAACTACCGATCAACCAACAGTATAGCGTGCGCTGCCTTACATTGATGGAGTGTCAGAGGCAGTCTCCCGTCTACTGAAACCCTGGGTGTCGGCATCGCCCACTGACCAGAGGCGACAATACAACAACTGGTTATGCGCCCGAAGGACCCCCTGCCCCGATGTGAAACCGCCAACGTCGTTTACCGGATCAAATGCGATTCGTGGGCGACCAACTATGTCGGAGAGACGGGGAAGTGACTGCAGACGCAAATGGGAGAACACAACAGGGCAGTAAGCAGGATGGACGATCGATCGTTGGTGGCGGAACACTGCGCGAATTTTGAACACAAATTCTCATTCCAGAATGCCAAAATTCTTGTTTGAAAAAATGACCGCGTGGTCAGGGAGACAATCCAGGCCTGGAACATGGGCACAACCTCAATCAACCGATGTGTTATACTTCCGACGGCCTACCAAGCCCTTCGAACGCATCTTAATGAAGAAACGAGCAAACGAGACCATAGACGGAACGCGAATCTGCAAACTCGCGAGCCGATGATGGACACACCCATAGCTGACCCACAACCGGAAGTGGCAATCATCAGCTCAGCCAGTTCATCCGGTCAGTCTGCGAGTATGAAACCGGATGGACACATGAGCGCAAATAGGATGACCGGCCTAGGACGAATTCGTCGATCGATGACAACTCGGGAGCCGATGGTGGACACACCCATAGTTGAGCCACAACCGGAAGTGGCAATCATCAGCTCAGCCAGTTCATCCGGTCAGTCAGTGTGAAACCGGATGGACGTAGGGGCATAAGGAGGATTCCCGGCCTGGGAAGACAGCTCCGGTCAGTGGCGGCTGCACAAACGTGAACACTGGAAGTTGACGAGAGACCCCTTTACTGATGTTATTACGCTTCACAGGGCACGATGATTGAACATCCCGACTAACCCCCTCCTCCCTCCCCCCTCCTCTGTATTGGTTAAACCCTATTGACTATCACTGCCAACACCTTTAAATACTGTGAGGTGCGGTACAATTACCACCTCTGATGACGGAAACCTGTACGCTTTTGAAACGTCAGGACGATAAAACAATGGTTCCCGAGATCGCCTTACCAGATAGATCGGATGAGCACCTTTGTTCCATATAAATATATATATGTGCACACATATATATATATATATATATATATCAAGGAAATAATCGTGGAAATTATTAGGTGCATGACATGGAAGAAGGTGGATGGGACATGACTTTAAAGGGTCAGATCCTAGAGTTGATGAACATTTTCGTCGAAGACAATCAACTGCCGCTGAATAACCACGGAAATGTCCATTCTACAAACGAGTTGAATAACAAGTAGTGTGAATTCTATATGACAATGATGTTATACCATACTTCCGCATAGATACTAGCTAAAAGCCCAGACACGTGTTTTGCCGATGTTTCCGCTACTGCATGATGCAGCAACGAGGGGTTCGGCTCTTCAGCAGGCCCCTAACTACTCGTTTGTAGAATGGACATTTCCGTGGTTATTCCGCGGCATTTGATTGTCTTCGACGAAAATGTTCATCGAACTCTAGGGTCTGGCCCTTAATAGTCATGTCCCATCCACCTTCTTCCATGTCATGCACCTAATAATTTCCCCGATTATTTACTTGATTATTAGCTGGAGGTCATATACTAGAAACCGCATAGAGAACGTTGGGGGCCTACTAAAGAGCCGAACCCCTCGTTGCTGTATCATACAGTAGCAGAAATATCGGCGAAACACGTGTCTGGGCTTTTAGCTAGTGTCTATGGGGAAGTATCGTATAACATCATTGTCATGTATATATATGTATACATATATAAAATAAAAATGCAGCTCAATTGCATTCTAATGACAAAATCAATGAAACTCTATACACTTACCACAGAAGCTAATTTTCGTTCAGGGAATGCCACCGATGGGTCGCCCTTTACATATCCCCCTGTCGGTACGGCCACACTGATGGCCGGACATCTCTCTGTGTAAGATGGCGGTAAACCAACGCCATTTACGGTGGTGACAGCTATTGTCGTGGGATGATTAACGTAGGTGTCAGCACCACAGTGATCGTAATTGAGGCCGCCATTTCCCGCTGGAAAGAAAATTGCTGCGCCTTGTCCGTTATTGCCCTGGAGCAACAAGACAAAAACAAATCGAAATTTTAATCCTTAGCATCCGTTGGCCTGCAAGCAAGGCTTACTTTTACATTGGCATTTATTAAAATTAAGCTTTTTAGTTCACATTAAAACCTTGCCACTACAGGGTTTGCTTTTATTCGACTTCATTTTTTGCGGTTTTTTGGTTAGCATGCGTTCTGTAAATGTTCCATGTTTCGCGGTAGTGCAAATGTGAACTTTCTTATTTAAAAAGCAAGAGCTTATAACCTAACAAGCGTGAAGTATAAAATTTAAGGAAAGCGTAACTTTCTGACCAACGAGTACGATAAAGATTTTTTTCCTGCACATTTTCTACAAATTATATTTACATTTATATAGCCAGTCAAAATCAATGCTCAAATGCATACTACTTAAGCAAACATTTTTACCGAACATATATTTTTAACCGGTTAGAAAGAAGCTTGTTAAAAAGCTATCATCATATCATGACTTAAATGGCCTGAGAACAGGCTTCAAGCAAAATAGTACCATAACCTTACTCAATGCCAGTTAGAGACTGAGTATCAACCATTCGTAAATATCCGCATGTTGCATGAATTCCGAGCCATACTGTTAATAAATATAAAATTTTATGGATGTAATTTGATGTGCCCATTATATCTCAGAATCTTAGTCAGTTGATAGTGTTATGATATGGGAGCTCCTTAAATTTTGTCATTTCACCGATGTTATCCAAAATTCGGTAAAATTTAAAGTGGTCGCCCACCTTATAAAGCCCTAGCCTTGCATTCTTTTGGTTTTATTGGTGTTAGTTTTGTTTATTTTGTAGTTTAGGTACGAGATGTCAGCCTTAGAAAGATATCATAAAATAATCAATGTATAGAAAGTATGGTAAACCAAAAATAACTAACTAACCTTAACTTAACTTGAATCGAAAATATACTAATATACTCAACAATTAACTTAAAATTCAACTAAAATGATACCACTGGTCCCAAAGGACAGACTTCTGGGGCAAGAGATATTTAAGGCAGGCGACTTACTTATCCGAATATCCTATTTGGTTTTGTAAACCATACTCAAATCAATACAAACATAGAACGCCTTCAGACAAGTATAAGCTGAAAAGATGAATTATTTAGCGCACCATTTACTAACATTTATTTCGCCTTGCTAAAACTCTTCCCCAAATGTGTTTGAAAAAACTCCCTCGGTTATTTTCAGCTGCGTAAATTATATAGCCCTTAGCGAAGAAGGAATATTTAGTGGCTGACATTTGTTGCGTTTGGCGTTTCGGGTTGTGCGTCCATATACCCATCTGCAGACGCTGAAAATTTAGACTCACAGCTCCCATTATCCACCGTTTTCTCTTTGTACGTAGCCTGCCAACGCTGACAGCGTCACTGCATCCAATCCACAACACACTGTCGCGTGTGACTTCGTCCCCGTGCCCTATGGTGCCTCGTCGGCCACGTGTCGTAATCACTCTTTTTCAGCCCTGCAGTTGTTGGCCGTCGAGGAAGTCAACAGTGTCGGTGGTTCCACGCCATGACCGTGTCCTGATAAGAAGGTTCGTAAAACCAGATTGAGAGTAGGCAAATCGATGTGGCGGGTTACTGAGCAGCCGATCTTCCTCCAGAGGTTTTTGCGATCGTTGCTTCAGCCCACCGGAGTCAACGACCAAGAAGTGCCCCGTTAGTGCAGCATGAATTGCTAACTCGGACTGTGAGTTTTTGCAACTCTCGGCCAGTTTCTACAACATACTTATAAATCCCGCAGCTGCACTGAAGTCGGTGGACAATGACTGACACCTCCTGCTCAGACATAGGATCTTTTGATTTTCAGCGTCACAAAAAGGCTTATCCATCGTTTCGAGAGTCCCTTTCATTTGCGGAATGTTCAATCATGACTTTGGGTGACAACGCTCTTGGTTCGCATTTTTTGTGGCATTTGGTGACATTCACTCCTTGGATTTGTAAATTTCCCGGTGGGGATTCATATCGTCTCAGCTGGCGGCTGGCGTGCTGCAGTGTGCTTCACCTTGCTGGTATAGCTTGTGGTTACAACTTCATCTGCGCTGCAACGGGTGGTTGCTGTTTTAGCAGCATTTGCAACATGTTTGTCAGCTTTTTGGTAGACTGACATCATCATTTATTTGTGCGGTTGACGCACTTTAATCAGTCAAGCCAGGGGTCTTAGTATCTTCTTCAGCATTGGCAGTAAAGACTGTGACATCACTGGCATTTGAGTTTTGTTTTGCTAGTCTACTTCGTGAAGAAAAGTGTTGATCGGCCTTTGTCAAGGACACAATAAACTTCTCTGGCGGTGCACTTTTTTCCTCTTGCTTTGTCTTACTCTCTGGAACTAACAGTTTTGTTACTTTAATAATGTACCCTTCCCACTACACTAACTCAGTAATTTAAGTCTTTCGTGGTTCTAGTGATTCTATTTTTTATTATTGTAGACCAAATTAACACATACTGCGTTAGACGTGATATGTTGGATTTTCATGTAATTGGAGTTCGTTTATCGTTCGTGTGGGCGGCCTTTTTTAGTCGATTTCCGCCCGTCTACGATATAGCGTTCAGTGGTACGAGGGGAGCGTAATTATCAAGAGCTGTTGTTTAGTTCTAATGCTGATGCCTGGGACACACTTCACCGCTCTTGTTAACATCACACGAACGAAACTTGAACTTAAAAAACCAACTAACAAATTTTATGAATATTTTAACAAACCAGACCAAATTAACTAAAACAGTGGTATCTGTTCCATGTTCTATAGACAATTGATTGCTAATCTGTGCGGTAATTCCTTCGGAAAAGCGATTGTTCATAGACAGGTACCTTCAGTAATTTGGATCACAGGTTGTGCACCGTTTGAGGGCTTGTTTATGCATTAATAGCTGGGCAAGATGGCGAACTCTAGAGAAAGGAAATTACCTTTAGTGATTTACCTCCACATCTAATCAGATATTTAACATTATAGTAAAAAGAAGGACTTTATGACTAACATGACGGCATAAATTGTAATAAGAAAAGAAGTTGTACTTAATTTGTAGGTTCTTTCCTAGTTGTACCTTATATAATTAATTGCGAAAGGGTTTTGAAACGGCAGGCCAATCTCTACCTTCTACTGCAGTGCGGATGCCAGTAGGGCTTGAGACTGAATCAAATGAATCATATACGTGATCGGTCATCGCCCGTACACTAATTTCAATATTGGTACAGTGTGAATGGTGAGCATTCCAAGAAATTTAATTGTAAGGAAACACCTTCTTTAGCAAAATAGGGAAACATTATTCAGTTGATTTTCGACACCGGATATTTAGGTCTCAGTCAGATTTCAGAAACTGTGCTACGAGAAAGTAACATGTCAAGAACTTTTAAAATGTAAATTTTTAATTGCGTAGGTTCTCAAGTCTGACGACGACCAATAAATCCAGTGTCAAACATTTGCTGGGTACGTTTTATTTTTTTGTATATCTGCACTCCTCTACCTACCTTTGTAGCCACGTATCTCAGGGCTCTGTCCACGTGAGTGTTCATCGGCAGCATTAATTCGCCTGAATCTGTTGGTCCCCAGGAACTGGATATGACGTGGGCCTCGGGAGCAAATCGAGTGAGGGCCTGTGCAGTCATTATACTTGTGACCGTTCCGTGAACAAGACGAACGCCTTGAAGTCAAAAAAGCAAAGGAATGCATGGCATGCAATAAATATGTCAACAGTCAATAATGAATAATTTGTATGTTTTATTTGACAAACACTGTCAGGCGATTTTTTCCTCACCAAACGAAAGAATCCGTAAATTATTGAAGATTTTTATTCCTGTTTATAACGAATTTCTACTTGAACCTCATTCGTTGTCAAGAAGTGAATTAAAAATAAGGTTTCTTATGGATGGCAGTATGATCACTACCGCAATATTTGTGATAGTATGTTTTTCGAAATAGTTCATACTGCCAAAAATTTCTGGCTATTAAGCACTGCATTGAGCACTTGTGTATCATTAAATAGTTTAAAACAAGAAATTCTACTTAAAAAGAATCAGCATACTGAGCATTATATCCAATATTTGTAGCCCTATGTGTACAGCTATATCATGGACTTTAGCCGGACATATGTACAAGTGCATCCTTTTATCGTAACTCAAAATAGTTGGTTTCAATCAAATATGCGCGTTCAGTTTTCTGTCAGTGATTTTTGCAAATGAACTTATTTTCCACAGAAAAGGTTAATAAAAAAATTTTTCGTGCAGTTCAAGCTCGAACTGAATATTTTTGTCTGCTACTTTGGTTATAAAGTTTAACGGGATCCAGATACGTTTGGGGGATTTGAAGAATGTTGGGAATAACTGTGGGATATTGCATAGCTTTGAACAACCACAACTCTCATATTATTGACTTTATTGTGCTACCCTCAAAGTTTGATAAACTTGTCGACGTGGTAAAAAAATATGCAGGAGTTTATGCTGCAGACGCTCGTTTCAAAGGAAAAACTCGAGGAAGAAATGAAGGGCATGACAGATTTTATCCAGCAGACCCACGTGTCAACAGAAAACCTGACAGCTGCCGGGCTTACGTGTAGAACACCTCAGAAACCTACGCGTGTACCTATACCTAAAGTACAGGCCCCCATAGTTGACCATGCAGCCACAGTGGAGGCTAATTCGAACACCCCCGCTGTGGACAACAAAGGGACGGCTGGGCCACCACCAAAACCTAAGGCTCTCATAAAAAATTGCAAGACTGTGCCAACACCCAGCGTGAAGGTGCCTAAAGCTGCCGTGCCTGACCTCGTGAGCACCCCTAGCGAAAACAGCAAGTCAATACTGGCAAAATATTGACTCCAGCCAGTCTGAGCTCGAGGCCCACTGCCAGCCCAAACTCCCAGATCGCAGACACAGATTCTGAGGCCAACTTAGAGACCGTGTTTAACACCAAAATGACATTCAACAACGAAGGGCTTGGCTTCCCGAATACACATAGTAACAGAAATGAGGCCCATGCTGGGGAACCATCTACATCGGCCATCCCGAGCTCGAGTCTCACAGACGCCAATATGACAAAAACTGTAGAAAAAGTTTTCCAACACCCACAGGGACGACAGCACTGTATTATTGTCCAGGGCCTAGAAGAATGTACTCCAGTTAGTTCAGACCATAACGCGGAGGACATGGCATCCTTCAACCGTGTTCTAAACGATCTGCTCGAGCCAGGTTTGGAAT
The DNA here is from genome assembly GCA_036362985.1 of Ligula intestinalis. NCBI lineage: Eukaryota > Metazoa > Platyhelminthes > Cestoda > Diphyllobothriidea > Diphyllobothriidae > Ligula > Ligula intestinalis. The sequence goes on from JAYGXS010000010.1 coordinate 15,630,156, forward strand.
TTCCAGTTCTGAAATCGTTTCGGATCGGAAAAGAACCTGACGAGGCCACAGGTACGCCACGACCATGACCTCTAAAAATTGTGATGCAAAATAACGAACACGTTAAACTGATCTTATCAAAAAAGACCAGCCTTCGCCAGTCACACAAAGAAGTTTTTTTTCAGCCGGAGTACTCTCTAGCAGAACGGCTCAAACGTCGGGAACTTGTGGCAGAATTACTTTCGAGAAGAAAAAATGGCGAGACCAGCCTGGTAATCTCGAACGGGGCGATTATTCACAGGAATATGAGGTTCTTGAACCAACCGATAATGTTTCGAACAATGGCCTGAGCGTGGCTTACACAGCCGATGTCAAACAAAGATTAAATTCCCCCGAGACAAAATTCATCAAAAATATGTCACTTAAATTCTTCTACACCAACGCACAGAGTCTGTTGTCCAAGTTAGTTGAACTAAAAGTGCAGATATATGACCTATCTCCTGACATTATCTCTCTGACAGAAACCTGGCTGTCTGAAAACGTGGATGA
>JAYGXS010000010.1:15631721-15711854 GCA_036362985.1 Ligula intestinalis
ACACGCAAGTTCTTCTTTGGTAATAGAGTAGTTGAAGCTTGGAATGCTCTCCTTGAGGACATTTTTATGGCCCCATCTGTAGATGCATTCAAGATAAATTTAGATTTTCATACCCGAAATACCCACTAAGAGGTAGACTTGGTGAGACTGAAATTAGATATATGTATATAAACATACAACTCACTGATTTTCAGTAATATGTTAGTTAAGAATAACAAGAAATGCAAGCTCCGAATCCACCAAACGTTGTGATCCGAGGCTACGCGGATTTGTAAAACTTTTCCCAATTCAGGCCTGGAATGTCCTGCCCGCGGACATTGTTATGTCGCCATCTGAGCACACGTCAGACGCATCTGTAGGCATGTTTAGGACACTATAAAGTTAGAACAAATAGCCACTGAGCCCCCGAAAATAAACTGCCAGTTGCCGAATGCAAATTTTGGAGTAATCGCATTATAAAAACATACTACTCGCTAATTTTCAGTAATATGTTTGTTTAGAAAACTATCGATTATATTTCTTCTGTCAATTAGCAGTCAGACTCGTTAAACCAACAAGGGTGCACGATGGGCGCATCGCCGACACTCGATGAGGTTCGCGTGACCTCCGCAACCTCTTCGTCGTGGGACCCTTGGGATCATGGCGAAAACCGCGATGGACTCTCCCTGACATGCTTCAAACACTCTTAGCACAGGCCACCCGCTTCGAATATACTCTGCACCCCCCCCCCCCGGGCGACAGTTTTTCGCCTGAAATCTCTCAAGTGGCATTCAAACCCCTAGACTTCTGAACAATGCTTAAGGAGTTTTTTCACTGTCGGCCCTCAAATTTCTGGCAACGCCACTGATCTGAAATGTTTTGCAGATCAAATGCATTGAAAAAAACTGTACCAATAGGGAGTTCAAAGGTATTTACCTATATTTCCCTCAATAAAACCTGACCTGACCTGAATATAAAGCGTTACTTATAATATGAAAAAAGTGAAATAAAGGTATTTAAAGTGGACGCTCAGTTAAAAGAGTTCAATTTGTTTCGGCCCCAAGCTCGTTCTGTGAAAAACTCCTCTTGCGAAACTTTGCCATTCAATTTGTTATAAATTCACTGATTGGCTGCAGACGACCGAGTATCCACGCCCTCTGAGCAAGACTCAACCACAGAAACAAGCATGCATATGCAATCACAATTTTTTAACTGAGCGGAAGCTTGTCAATCGAAACAATTTTTCTGCTGCTTGCTTGCTCGTTGCCTGAAATGCTAATAGATGGGGTTGCTCTTTACTAGAAGTTTGACTGTATAGAAGCATTTTCAGTGCAGTCATAGCAGCCGAATGACACCAAGCCCCCTTTAAAATGTTAGTCAGGATTGTGTCCTTGGTTAATTTTTTTAACAATCTAACATTTTTAATATTTTGCACTTGGGACCTCCAAAAGCAGCAGTCACTGTAAAGTGCCTTTCAATATACACTCTGCTCTCACGAAAATAGCATCATAGGTTCGTGTGAGGAAAAGTGAAATGAATGAGTAAGGAACAGGGTAAGGGGTTAAAAAGCAGGAATGTCCGTTCTAATATTCCCTTCTTTTTCGGTATTGTTTGCTGCCAATCATATTTGAGGCTGTGGGCTACTGCCTGAGCTTGTGAGCAATCTCCAAGACCGTTCAAGACGAGTGAGTCTGCTTCACATATTCCTGAGATATTATGCTGGTTTTCGACACCACAGACCGAAACTCTGGGCTCGGCATGTGGATGATACTTTTGTCGTAATTGAGCAGGATCAGGTGCTGACCTTCAAGGAACGTTTAAACGCCGTCTTCCCGGACATTTAGTTTATGATGGAGGAAGAAGAAAACAACCAACTTGCGTTCTTGGATGTACTCGTTTGTCGCAAAGACGATGGTGGCCTAAAGACTAAAGTATTCAGGAAAGCAACCAACACTATGCAAGTCTTGAACAACAACAGCAACCACCCAATTGGTCACAAAAGTAGCTGCGTAAGAGCGCAATTCCGGCGCGTAAAGACGCATTGCAGCGAAGCGGAAGACAAAATTGCTGAATTGCAATATGTTCGACGGGTGCTGAGAGCGAATGGTTACTCGCACAATTTGTCAACCAGTGCATACGCAAACGAGCAAAGAAGCCAAGTCCAGCTGGTCCAAACGTTTGGCGATCTCTTCTGTTCGAGAAAAATGTATCGGAAGTGGTCAGCTGCCTACTCACCCCACTTGAAATTGGAGTTGCACACAGGCCGGAAGCAACCATTAGACACCGGGTAATGAGACCGTAAGACCCACTTCCACGGCAGGAAACGGCTGGAGTCGTTTACCGGATCTGGTGTAGGTATGGACAAAGCAACTACGTCGGAGAAACTGGGAGATAACTCCGGACGTGAATGGCCGAGCATGCCGCGGTGGTGAGGAAGAAAGATGCCAACTCCCAGGTTTCAGTTCACTCAACGGGACCCAGCCATATTTTCAAGTTTGACGAGGCCAAAATCCTCGCAAGAGGGGACAACCGCGTGGACCGCGACCTGCTCGAGTCATGGTTCTCAGGCTCCTAGTCCATCAACAAGCGCAATGATTTGGCGTTCCCATACGGTGTACTGAGACATTTCCTGGGCAAGAGAATCAGTCACGTGGGAAGGACTGGGCGCAGTGTCAACTCCGAAGACAGCGGGCATAATTGTCGCGCAATTACAAAACCCGCAGCCGACGCGGAAACAATGCTGTGGCAATTAATAAGCAAACACCGCACCAATTAAGACGGTAAGCGGTGGCAAGAAGAACTGCCAATTATAGTACATATGCGGGTGACCGCTGTGAACTATAAATATTATGCAATCTGTGCATGTTTCACCCCTTATCTGCGCATGTCTCAGACCTGTCTACGATTACCTATGACTAAGAATTGCCGATGGAATCCAAAATGTCAAGCAAATAAAACTCTTGTTCCAGTGATCGCATCTTCGGCTTCTGAACTGCTTCCTGGGACTAGAATATTTGCTTCTTTTGACATTCTATTATGTTGTGTAACCAAAAGGAAATTTGTGGTTCTTTTTTCTGTCTTCGAGAATTAATTTCTTACTTGGAGCAGATCAATGTGCTGGAGAGTCCACAGGCTCAGTCCAAAAGTTGTAGTGAATATTTCGGACGACGTCTATCAGCCGCTGTGAGATAACCACATCACCTTCACAACCTGCTAAAAAGGCTTTTAATAGTATGAATTTCGTGATTTTTACTGTAATAGCAACCTATGTACTCGCTAAAGACCCAGACACGTGTTCCGCCAATATTCTCTCACTTTAGAGCACAACTGCAAAGGGTTCGACACATCAGTGGGTTCCCTAGCATTTTGTGCGCCTTATGGCCTTTGGAAAAAAGTACGGCCATCAGATTCCGGTCTGCACTTGTAAATCTGTACAAAATATTAACTGTTCCAATCAGGTGTCCAATCTAATAAGTTGGCGAACATTTCGTCCATTAATAACGTGTCCGGACTCGTTGAAAGACACCTGAGCAATTATCAAATCCAATTGGAACACAAAGCAACGAATACGCTGCATAGTCGGCTTGTACACTCTAAGGATAGGGTTGGCTATTTGGACAGAAAATAGGTTATTTACAAAGTCTCTTTTAGTGGCTGCAATGCAGTTTGTTGCGGGCAGAAAGTATTATCAGCCTCTACACGCTAACGTGAACACCAACGAGCGGAAAAGAGCGATATCACTTGTCCGAAGTCGCCATGCACACATTAGAGACTGGACACCAATTTAGATGGTACGAAAATTGGATTGTTGGCTTTTGTCCATGCAAGACAGACCGCGAGTTTTTAGAAGCTATCAACTAAGACGACGCGTGCATGAACAGGCACGTCGAATTGGACGTGATGAACACCAACCTCAGGATAGCATGGAAGAGGCGTAAGTCTATCCAGGCTAGAGGAAGTGGAAACCAGCCACCACCGACCACACGATTAATTGCGGACGACAATTAGTTCCCGGCCGTCCGCATAAGTACATGTGGGTGACAACTTTTTATTTCCTACTTACCGCACAATCACAGCAGGTGACGATTATGGACTATTACCTTACCCACTGTTATGTGTTAGTTCAACCATCGCAAACGAAGATGTCCACCATTTACTCAAGAGTAGAGACGGTGACTGTTGTCAGGTATAGTTATAGCAGGCGCGCCACTAACTACCCCACTCTTAGCCTCTCAACTGTGTTTAAACGGCGACAAGACAAGTCGAGATGGCTGCACAGAGAAAGGGCGTAGGCCGCAGCCGTAAACACCGCCTAAACTTAGTATATAGTCACAGTAGACTTTGTGCCGGTACTACTGCACTGTCTGCTCTCACTCACCTATAGTAGGCGTTTAGCCTGATTCTAAGAAGCCAGGCCTCATTCTGCTAAACAACCAGTACTGCTATTTCTAGTGTTACTGTTAGGCTGCATCTGAGTAATATTGACGCTGTTTAAAGTCATCGCAGGGTTCATATCCCCTCAAACCTAACAAGAGTGTAGTATGACTCGCACTGGCACTGGTGCCACCACTTGTCAGCGTTGACGCTGACTGAGCCTTCAATAGGGTTCCTATACCCTTGATCTGAATAAGGAAGGCGAATCTGGGTTAAACTGCTTCGGGGAAGTACAGGCTTGGGGGCCTGAGCAAAGCTGTGCTTGCACTGGCTTCCGCACTATCAGCTCTATCCCTCGAACTGTGCGGAATAAGATGCTGTTGCCATAGGTGCGCGCTCATGATGTAAGTGCTTATTCTTGAAAGTATACTTACTGAGGCTAGTAGATAGTATACCATAAGTACTGCCTGTGAATCTTCTATTTAAAGAGACGCACCCAGTATGCACTCCCCTGTCTGCATGAGGTAGAAGTGATTAGCATTTAGATAGTAATAGAGCTGGGTGTCCTGAGCAAAGATGCATACGCCTTGGTTTCCGCACTTCCAACTTGATCCATCGAACTGTGCGGCCTAAGAAGCTGCTGCTATAGGTGCGTGCCTATGCCAGGAGTACTAGAGCCAGCACGGGGTTCATGTCCCCTCAATCTCGACAAAAAGTGTCGCTAGCCCTCATGCCACCATTTGTCAACGGCCATGCGGGCTGAGCCAACGCTAGGGCTTATATGCCTTTGCTCTCAGTAGGAATGTGAGTCTGGGTTTAACTATTTAGGGTAAGTACACTCTTGGGGGCCTGAGCAAGCTCTGCTTGACTTGGTTTCCGCACTCTTATCTCAAGGAAAGTAGTTCTGCTGGTTGGAGTTTGGTCTGGGGCCGTGTTCCCTTGATCTCTAGTGTACTTCTTTTGAAAATGTTATTCTAGGGGCTAATTCTAGTAACCATACTTGCTAAGACCCGTAGGTTGTAAACTACCATGCGGCCTGTGCAAACATGTGAGACATTTTAGTTTATTTTGCAGTTATAGACCTATTAGGGAATATTAGTCAACTCAAGGTTTCGGAAAGGTTTATGCAACAAGAGCTGCGGATCTGTCATGTATATAGGCGGTAATACAGTGACATGTGCCACTTGTCAGGATACTTCTGTTAGAAGTGCTGTGTCTAGGCTAAAGTGCTGGTTCTAGTAATCATACTTGTTAAAGCCTGTACATGCATATAGAAATGTTGGAATTTTAGTAACAGTAAGGTTAAAGAATGTGTATTTGATGATAGCTCAATGTCTGCCACCAATGCGCGTGCAAATTTCGGACTTTTGTAACATCTTAAATATTTAGTTTTAGCTCATAAGTTGTGAAGCGCCATCTGTCTAGTAAGAAGCAAGATTCTCCAGCAGTCCACTAGTCATCGAAGCTTGGTAACTTTCTTTATTAGCACTAATGGTTCAGAATTATGATGTTCATCCCATTTCAGATCAATTCTGTATGACAGGTGGGAATATTAGTTTATTAGCTGAGGTGATTCTGTTTCATACGGCAGGTAAGGTTTTTAACTAGCTTCGCATTGTTACTGCTAGGACTCTTGCTTCTACTGTTAGTTTTTTTATACTGATAATACTGGTAGTGGCATTGTTTTTTCTATTTAACTAATAGTGGGATAGTGCAAGTACCACTTAAAGTAGAATTGATGAGTACAGTAAGGAGAGATCACACTACAAGTATTAATCTAAAGGACAGCCGTACAAAATTACAGTATCAGGTAGGTACAGTAGGACAGTCTAAAGCAAATGCAACAGGAGTAGGACAATTTCAGTGATTCTGGTAGCATAAATGTTAGTGGTGAAACCAGCAAATCTGCGCTCTCTATGCGTACTGCCCTTTCAACTCTATCCACCAGGCTGTCATCTTATTAGTTGACAAAATTTATTAAGAAATAGCTCAAGTTTTACCATATTTTTATGTCGCATTTTGCCATCTATTGTTAATTAACTAAATTTTGCATTGTTTAACTCCCTCTTGAGGACACAGAAGAGGTCTTCTTTGTAATGGGCGAGAAATCTTCTCTCTAGTCACCTAAGTTGCTCAATGCTATTAGGTCATAACAAGTGGCTACCGCAGCCTTTCTTGGTTATCTAGATCTAGCTCAGATTTTTAGAGACAAACATCTTTCTAGAAATGTGTTTTACAAGCTCGGCACTAGAGGGCAAGAACATGACAGTACATTGCTGCAGTAAAAGCCCAGATAGGAATAACAGTGGGGATGGCCTGCCTAATGCCTAAACAGGATTCGACGACTGAACTTATTGCCAAAAGTACTGGCTATCTGACATGACATCTAGGGGTTTTGTCTGTCCGGGCCATGGAAGGGTCATCTCTTGTGGTCACTGGGTGTAGCGTTCGGTGAACAGCGCCCACCTAGTACTACGGAATGTATTGGATCGGGACCTAGTATGCAGCCGCAACCTATATCGAGGATTATTTAGCCATTTGCTGTTAGAAGCTGTTATAATACTTTTTCCAGTAGATAACTCCTTCTCCTGAGGTTTAGAGGACGTCTCAGGTATAATAGTAGATCAATCTTTTCTGTTCTAAACTGACATTGCTATATCCTATAATTGTGTCGGTAGTTAAGTACTAATGAATAAGCAAGGTAGCACCTATATTGCAACAATATCTGAGCGTAAGACATGCATCTTATGTTTGCAATAAGCATAGCTGATGGAAATATGCACTCACAAGCCTCCTTGTCCTCCACGGAAGTGATTGGTAGAGCATGCTGGTTAAGCTGAGTTGATTTTTTGTGGCTGTACGGATGATGCAGACGATCAAACGATTGATGTAGCCGTTGAGAGTCCCATGATAATGCTTTGCGTCAATCGAGCGCCCAGACAGGTTCGTAAGCAACTAATAACTCTCGGTTTTGCATGCGTCAGCTTCGGCCATCTATTTTTTGATGCCCCAGTTATGCTCCAAACAGGTTGATGCAGTGACTCGAGCACGACTTAGGTTTTAAGTGATAGTCGAATTTTTGCAGCATCAAACCGCATTCTCGCTCATCACCTTACCCACTATACAAGCTACTGTAAGCCATCATTTTTAGTTAACTGTTTCGTTCAATTTTCATCCATCTGACGACGACCTGCTGTGCCAGCGTCTTAACTTTGCACAATTAACCACTATTCCCCAAAGAACTCTTTCTACTACAGGTAGCAATAAATCTTGGTGGAAATTAGAAGGCAAAAAAGTTGAAAACCGGAGTATCTACCCGAAAGCTCACACAGGCCATAATCTTGGGCCCACCAATGAACCGAATCTTTGCACCTGTGCAATGCAACGGCTGAATACTGGCGAAGTTGGTGTGTCTAGGGGTTTATCCACTACCCGTTTTTTTACAGTAGAAAAAATGACAACCAATAGCTTGTTCGAAGATACGTGAACTTCAACTTGGCCCATTTCTCCTGGTGATTCCACTTTGCCCCCTTACACCTTCTGTCAAGGTCGCTTACGTCTGGTTGCTTAGTAACCCGCAAATAATTATTAAGGCTTCCTGCCTGCGTGCGTGCGCTAACAGCTTACAAATCAGAGCGCGTCATGCCATGATATGATAAGAAGCAGAGCTAGCACTCACGGCTGAGTCATTGTGCCTATTTGCACAAAAGCGACGTGATTGCGCAAAGAGTAGGCGGCAGATTTACAACTGCCAACTATGCTGGCTTTAAGGTGACGGTTCACTCACACGCGCGCAGAAGCCAACGCACAGAAAACCAGGCTCTGGTTTTGAATTTGCGTTTTTTTTGAAAATATGGGGGGTATGGGGTGCCTAATTTAATGTAGTCAAGTGGACTGGGAGATCCTTTGGCTCAAAACGATTCTGCATTGCCTTGAAAAAACTGGGAAGTTTGTGTACTAGCCTACTTCAAATCATTTTTAAACGATGGTGCAATTTTGGCATTAAACAAACAAAATAATTTCCACTTTTTGCGACTGCGCAAGAGATACCATACCCCAGTAGTTCTCTGACTGTCCTTCAATTAGGCTCTACGCACAAGATAACGACATTTCTGGAGAAGATGCCTACATATTAGGCTAAAGAACACGGATCATATCGAGTCACAGACCTTAAGACTCTAGGAATCTGGTCTATCACGTGATCGTTGAACCCTTATTCTTCGATAGTCCTTGTGCACAAACGGAACTCACAGGACAAGGGAACCCAGAATTAATACTAAATCGAAGGGCTTGAGTGACGCTCAATAAATAAAAATGTGGCTTAGAACCCAAAGTTTGCCGAAACTTGGGTCGAGGATGGTAACGGACGAGAGATTTTACGAAGGGACAATAAATTGTAATGTCCAGTTTTTTACGGTACTCCATCCTGTGCAATTGGAACATCATATTTTGATCGTATTTTTTATACTACTATGTGGATACCTTTGCTAAGTTTCAAACATTATGTCAAAGCGATAACTATGAGAAGACGTGGCATGGCTAACTTAAGTAGCTCAATAAAACCATTCTAGAAGAAGATGTGATCACTGGAGCAAGAGTTTGTTTCCTGACGTTTCGGGTTCCCTCTGGAATCCTTAATCATAGGTGATGAATACGTATCCATGATCATGCAACGGGATTCGGCCATATTTTCAAGTTTGACGAGGCCGAAATTCTCACAAGAGGTGACAACCGCGTGAGCCGCGAGCTGCTGGAGTCCTGGTTCTCAGGTCCCCAGTCCATCAACAAGTGCAACGATTTGGAGTTCCCATACGGTGTACTGAGAAGTTTCCTGAGCAATAAAATCATTCACGTGAGAAGTGCTGGGCGCAGCAACAACTCTGATGACTGCGGGCATAATGGTCACAAAATTATCAGGCTCAAATCCGACGCTGACATGGCAATTAATGAGGCGAACGCCAAGTGTCAAGCCAGTACCGCATCAATTAAGACCCAAGCGGTGGCTACAGAAGTGAGCAATTATCACACACACACACGTAAAACCACTACGAACTTTAAAGACCGTGCAGGTGTGTATGTCCCCACCATATCTGCGCATGAAGATGACTGTGTTACCATTACTTATGATTAAGGATTCCCGAGGGAATCCGAAACTTCAGGCAAATAAAACACTTGTTCCAGTGATCGCATCTTCCTTTTCTTAACTGCTTTCAGTAACTAGCATATTCTCTACTATTGGCAAAGCCATTCTAGTTGACGATCAGCTGCAGTCCGGTTAGGATTTTAAGGTTTTCTCGTTTATACAGTTTATACAGTTTAGCAACAGGTAGCGTTGAATTCGTTACGCGCTGAAATGTGGGCGACCTTGTGGCCCTCAAAAGCCCTGCATAAAGTTTGTACTGGGCAAGCAAACAAATCATTAAACGGATTCATTAATGCAAAAAACGTAATCCGAACAATGGTTTTGCACGAAACCTGTGAAATAGGAGGAATTGACAATAAGTCACAGTTCCCTCGCAAATCATCTTTTTGCGCATGTTGAACAGGCTAGAGCGCGCTACGTCCAATCGCTATTTGCATAAACTTTCCAGTAATTGCACACTGTGCAATCCAAAAAAACCTGAATGTTTGTTTTGTCGAGGAGTGGTGCACATATTGTCTATCTTTTGGATTCATCAACATGATCCTTTTTATGTGAACTACATGAAGAATGTTAATCCTAGGCAGTGTTTTATATGATTGCGCGACGAAGGAGCTTGCGACCCCATAATTCTTCATTTGCAAAATATTCTGCTGAAAGTGCCAATTTAATATTTTGGTTTATTCTGCTGATCATCCAAGTTCTTCTCTTATCCTCTTTCACGTCTTTCATATTTTTACATACAGAAGTATGGTCCCTCCATTGATGATATATTTGTCCTCACCGCATTAAAACCCTTTATAGATACACTCTTAAATATTGTCAAGCAGGCATATCCGTCCATTAGGTTCAGGCTGGAAGTAGAACTGACAGAGTTATTTCCTTCTTTTGACGTCCTCCTAAGTGATTACCTGATGGTAGCGTCCAGCGGAGTCTTTGTCTAGAGAGAACCTGGTTTGGAGAATATACGAACGTTAAGGGTTTCTTATTCATTCAACCAACATGCAATCTAGTCACCTGCTTGCAGCACACAAGCTGAGAAGAGAATGGGACAACAATACCTGCATGACCAGTTTCGAGCCACTGAATACCCGAATTATTTTATCAACCATAGTAAGCGCCAAATGAACAGACTTTGGGCAGCAAAACAGCAAGGAGAAGTCTTGAGGGCCATTCCCTACATAAAAAGGAGTCTCCTATGCAGTCTCTCGACTCTTACAGCCCGCTGGCGTTGACATAGACCATCGACCGCAGGCGACAATACACCGCCGGGTGATGCAATCTAAAGACAGACTGCCTTCTACAGAAATCTCTGCAGTTTTCAACAAGATACTTTGCAACGATAAGGACTGAAAGTAAGTTGGAGAAAAAGGCCGTAAATTGCAGACCCACCTCCACGAGTGACTCGGAGGTAAGACCTTAACTCTCAACTTGCTGCACACGTCGCAGGGACTGGCCATGACATCGATGTTCAAGGAGTGACCAACGCAGGCCCAGAAACCTCAAAAGCCGAAAGGCTGGCGCTCGAGGCATGGTACTCAAATGCCAACTCTGTCAACAAGCATCTAGACATGCCCGCGGGCTACACAGTCTTGCACCATTATGTAGCAAACAGACATAACAAAGCCATACCGAACAAAGAAATGGCAAGCGAAGGGGATCTCACATTGAACTAGACGGAAAAGGAGACAGGGTAACCAGGACCCGTTCCTGGGCCACAATAATTGCTGGTTATGATCCCCTGCTCCACTGACAACTACTTAGCGTACACCACTATACTAACTCACCGACTCCACTGAAAGCTAATTGCCCTCCTCCACCATCGTTTTTGATTGCTGTTTCTAAGCCCTTGACAACCTGATGATTTCTGACCGTTGATTGGCCTATGACCACTGCGTCTCAGCTCTAAGGATGGACTCCTGTAAGCGTTTGAAAGCTCAGGACAAAAAATCTATTGATCCGGTGTTTGACACGTTTTCTTCCTTACTCTAAATCCCTGCATCAACGTCTGCTGGCAACAACAGAAGTTACCGCTAGCAGATTGACAAATTCGGTCTTGAGTGCACAAAAAAACCTCCTGCAAGCTCTGCGCCTGCCATGGTCAACGCTTACTTGACTGCATGCACCCGCGCTCTCTTTCTCCCCCTCTCTTTCCTCCCTCTTTTCCCTTCGACCAGTTCCACCACAACTCCACTGCCATGTAGTCAACAGCCTCTTATCCGTCCCACCTACTATTCTTATGCCCCACTTAAAGGAAATAACGAACAAAGTTCACCAGATGTTTTAGTCTTGATCCCATTCCCGTATTCCTGTACCGACCCGATTTGAATTTACTGAAAACTTACACATGTTCGCCAGCTGCTCTTCTGAATTATCTTGTGGGAATTTTTGCAATTCTAAAACATTATTCACGAATACTTTCTTGGCCAGCTGAATAGAAAAACAACTTTTTGTATGTAAATATGGGCATCCCAAGATATTACTTTATGAAGATAAACGGTTCTTTACTGTGATGACGAAGGCTACCAGAAAAATGCAGTTTGTTGTGGCCAAAATGGAAAATGCACCTTAATCCACAACCACCAAGATCAATCGGTGATCAGAAAACGAGACCATTAATCCAAGGTGGGTATGTACATGCTGGAAACCGGCCACAAATTCGTGTGGGAGAACACACGGATCGTTGGCACTTATTCAACTAGAATGGGCTGTGAATTCCTGGAGGCAATACACTCAGGTGAGGCATGTATCAATCGACATATAGATTTAGACGCTGAAAATCAACGCACCCCACCAAACAGCCGAACGTCGAAAGACAGGTAATACCCACTAGCACAGACTAAAAATCCTGCCAATCGGCATACACGTCAGCAGAATATTGATTTTTCTGAACTTTTAAAAATTTTAGTTGTTTGGTACACACTTTCACACGTTTGAAGCTGACGAGGGGTTCCTACGTCGAAACTTTACATTGTAACGTTCAAATTTTCCCAAAGAACCCTTTATCTTTATAAGATGTTGTGCTTTATTAAGACCTGCAAGTTTGAGTATATATGCTGCTGAATGTCACATGGCGCATATGTAAAAACGGAATTCGTGGGACCTGTACAAATGAAAGTATTGGTAAGAGTTTTTTTGTAAAATTGTTCAAAAATTTACATTATAAAGTTCAAATGTTCCTAAAGAACCCTTTATCTTCATAAGCTTTTGTGTTTTATTATGAACTGCAAGTTTAAGCATGTATGCTGCTGAACGTCACATGGTGCATATGTAAAAATGGAATTCATGGAACCTGTACAAATGGAAGTATTAGTAAGAGCTGTTCTGTAACCACTAAGGTTATTTATGGATTATTAATTTGTAAGTTGCCGCTGATTGGTGAAAGTTCTAAAAGGGGGAGGAGTTGCACAACTAGACTAAGAAACTAATTTGCCTGACTTATTCAGTCAACCTTGAACGATAAAAAGAAGTACGTTGACAAGAGTATAAGGAATATTGCATTTACACAATCGACGGGTTACGCAAACTTTTAAAAATAAACCATCTCTTGTACTCCAGGCACCTGAAAAAACCGATCACCAACATTTTAATCCGTTGTCGCCACGATGCATTCACGAACTTATTGTTTGCTGTGATGCTGACTCCGTAGAGGGCTCCAAAGTACGCTTACTAAAGGCATTGTTCACAATTTCTCTTCTCGTATGACTGGTAGTTTCGCTAGGGGAGTGGTAAAATCTCTGCGTTTACTGAGCAACTGCGATTCGGATAATCACACAACCATTTGATCGTTACTCACACGAATTCTACCTAGCGTTAGTATTCTGACCTCGTCAAACTCCAGGGCTTGGTCGGGTCGCGTTTAGTTGGTCGTGACCTGAGAGCTGTCAGCCTTCTGTCTTACTATTGAGGTGCTTTCAGCCTCTGCGTCTTGAATACTCCTTATGTTTTGGTCACCTATGCCGTATTAGCACAATTGCGCCATATCAATAACTCAACGCTTTTTGGTCATTTAAATTGGCGTCGAAGTAGGTTACTCGGTTTCTTGTGCAACTCCAACATTGAGCGCTTGATGGCTTTCAGGACATCACTGGCGTCATGTTGTTGTTGCCATAATTTAAAATTTAATGTCTTATGATCGCTCTCTTGCTTGCCCAGTTTTCGTTTATTCCTTTTTTTGTGAAATGAAACCTGAGATATTGAAATCTGGAAGCTTTCCATTGAGTGTACTGCAATGCATCCTGGGATGCCGAGAAATTCCCCCACATATTTCTCTGTATCGAACATTTAGCAGGTTGAATTAACTTGGTTGATTGTGCCGGACCTATCAATTCCTCTAAAAAGTTTAGTTTCTCGACAACTAAAATCATAAGGGAACCATTTAGAAGCTTTAATCAGGCACTTGTTCGGTTTGTTAGTTTATGGTTCCTAGAGGAGGGGTGGGGGGGATCGGAAGGCAGATGCAATTCTTTCCTTTGAGAGCTGTCAGAAGACGCCAGTTGGGCTTTCACCTCGTGACAGTACTGTCGCTATTGCAGCTGGGCTGCCCTTTAGATTTGTTTAAATACGGTCTATCTGGATATGAAAATCCAATTCAGTGAATTCGAGTTCAAGTGACCTCAAGTGCCGTACCCAAAATTGATGTTGAAAGCAAATGACAGCCTACACAAACATGCGCAACGACCCATACAAAGAATTTACGGGAAACCAAAGACCATCGGGCTGATAATGGGACGACCTATTGCTAAACGTTAACAGTGCCTTAAAGCCTATCAGCGGCCTTCCCACACCCCTCAAGATTCGCTTTGGCAAACGATTTGAAGCAAACATTAGTCATCATTGCATGAGTCATGTGCTAAGTGTGGCATGCGTCTCGCCATAGCAATTACCAATAAAACATAAGTAGTTTTGTAGTGTTTAAGGCGAAAGCGTAAGTGTCAGATGAATGCAACTCGCAAACCCCACAATAGAATCCTTCTTCGATGCAATTTTACATATTTACGAGAGGGCCTCTGCAGCATAATATTATGTAAACCTTCCTAGAAATGTCTGTAAGGCATAATGGTTATCCTTTCTAAAGGGTGGTAATTAATGCTTTGGTCAAAACACAGAAGGTCTTCTAAACTTTTCAGATTATGAAATAACTTTTCCAAGTACATACGTAGAAAAGCGTGCAGTCGTCTGTTATTGAAAGCGCAAAGAAGGCACATTCTGTGCCTCGTAACGTAAGATTACATGCGAAATTTACCAAATAAATATTGTGCCAACTCTCTGAACAACGCTCCAAGTTGACTTCTAGCACCACATATTGCAGCGTTCCCGGCGTGGATACCTCGGGAAAATGGTTTACTAAATACCTCGAGTATAAACTCCCCTGGGTTC
Source organism: Ligula intestinalis (assembly GCA_036362985.1). Classification (NCBI taxonomy): domain Eukaryota; kingdom Metazoa; phylum Platyhelminthes; class Cestoda; order Diphyllobothriidea; family Diphyllobothriidae; genus Ligula; species Ligula intestinalis. Next base: position 15,646,594 of record JAYGXS010000010.1, read on the forward strand.
CGATTATACCTTTCCCTTCTCTGGAGTTTGGGCCTAGTCGACTAATTTCTGCCAATATTCGTCTGTGTGAAAAATTATGAGACGTAGGACGCAGTAACGAGAAGAAGATACGATCAGTGGAACAAGAATTTTGTTTTTCTGAGGTTTTGGATTCTGTCGAGAAGCTGGCTTGGCAGGTTGCTTTCCAGACACTAATTGCAGTGATATTGATGCCCGTTTCGGGAGCGGGCTTGCTAATGGCGCAACAATTATGGTTGCTGACGTCAAAGTTGTTTCGCGCAATTATCAAGCCCGCTTCCGATACGGACAACGAAATCAAAAGCGAACTGCCAAGCCATCATCGCATCAATTAGGACTGAAACCGGGGATTACAGGAGCTGAAAATTATAGTGCGCATGCAGCTTGGTGCTGCAAACCATAAATGCCGCGCAATTTATGCATGTATTACTCCAGTTTGCGAATGTCTTACACCATTTTACGGTTACCTATGGTTATGTTTTCCCGACAGAATCCAAAGCGTCAGAAAAATATAATTCTTCTTCCATTGATTGCCTCTTCTTCTTCCTCTGAATTTCTCTGTGTTCCACCACAGTTTCTCTTTTCTCTGACCACAACTTGCAGTTCCTATTGCGTGGTCATCGCCTCATCACAGTTAGCAATATATTTAGGCGGCTTAGGCAGTTATTGAGAACTAACAGGCACAGCAGTTTACTTAGCAGTCAAGCACCATCGTTTGTTATGGTCTTCTAGGACCACCTGAGAAATGAATCAGCAAAAGAAAACTTGCAATACCAGAGGAATTGTTCAAAGGTCCCAGCTCTGACTCTAACAGGCATGTTTGCGCCTTCATTCAATAAGAAATAGACATAAAAATGTATGGCATTTTTTGCTTTTGGTGTAGTCAGCTACAGTTCATCTAGTTGGCTTAAAGAAATTTTATTGGTAGTACTCCGGCAAGGCAGAAGGCAATCCTAGAATACGTTTTTCTGGCTATTGGCCGTCATCAGCTAGGAGTAGCCCAACTCGAGTGAAGCCGCTGAAATAGCTGCCACACCCGAATTTCGAACTCGTGCCTCACCAGTCAGGGGCAGACGTCCTAACTATTGAATCATCGAGTTCGCTGTCTTGCCGGTTGTTGATCGGGAGTATAGATTGTTTGATTGTACACCGATCTATCTCTCAGGGTGTACCCACTCTGAGTACAATTAAAGAAGTTCGTTTCATTTAGCCCCAATAAGAATGGGTGTTCGTGAATAATCTTCCCCTGAGATAACCCATGACTGTTATTGGACGTTAATGAGGCTTTTCAACCTTCCGAAGCATTTATCCACCGATAATTTGGCCATATTATCATGCTTATTCTCCTTGCCCGAAAGTCCTTTCAAGTCCTCAAAAAGTGTTTGACTCTCTTAGTATTTACCGCAAATTAAGGGAACTAGTGGTGTTCTTTAATAGCGAAACTCTATTGTATTTAGAAGAAGAAGGAGTAAATGCGATCGCTGAGAGAAGATTTTATCGCAGCTCTTTTTTCTGCTTTTCAATCAATTCCTGGGACTCGCACGTTCGCTTGTATTGACACTTCATTGTACGCTTTCGAAAATGATAGAAATTCTGAACTTTGGTAGAAATGATATACCACAGACTTAAGTTACGAATCTGGCAACGGTTTTTTTTCCAAAAAATTTTTTTAAGGGATGTTTTGAGTTGGTATGTCAATAAAACATGCGATGTTTTCGCATGAGTTGATTGCAGTGAAGTAATGTGCTTGTCAATAGATAGGTAGACAGCCGTAATGAGCATTTGTATTATAACTACGTTTGAGTTGAGTCTCTATTCATTAATTTTGTCAACTGTAAGCCAGTGCCGGTAGCGAAGTTTAATTCAAGCTGCAACCTTCAATTTGTCGAGCCAAGACTGTTGCGTTTCACAGTACCGCCTCACCGATGTCGCTAATTCGTTATGTGGAGCCACGCTATCTAGTAACTGAACACGTTGATACTGTTTGAAAATACAGTGGCGCTACCGCGACTGTTTTTTTACGCTCTCCAAAACGTTCACAGGACTGGGAAAGTGGCAATTGAATTAACATTTTTGTTTACTGACGACTACAGGTTAAATTAATGCACACGCTGGTTAAAAATGCGCCACTCAAGTGCTACTTCACCGCGCTATTTTCCATTTTCGTCCTACAATCGACTCAGATGCCGGTATGGCATGGCCAAAAATCGGCTTGGCTGGTGCGTGTCAGGGACAAATATCATAAATCATCAATGGAAATGTTTGTAAACACAGCAGTACACAAACATACCCCCTATTGTCACATTGTACGCAATACCGTAGGCGCATTTTGAGTTATTGGCCACGGCACCAGCAAGACTTGCGCAACTTGTTCCGTGGCTAAAACAAAAATAAGGTTTATAAAGCAGTGTCTCATCATAACAGTACATTTAAAAAACATGTGCAATGCACGTTTTCAGGTTTTTTGGCATATCATCTAAGCGGCTGATATCAAACATTGCCATATACTTGGTTGCTGTTACAAAGGGGTTTTTCTGCTTTAAATGTCCACAAAAGTATTTTATAAAAGTCATTGGAACTTTATTACATCCGGTCAGACTTGAAATTGCAATTAACATTTGAGTCGTAGACAAGCAACTACTGTGGTATAAACCACATAATATCACTTTCACAAACACGTGGTATCAGCACCCTGCTGATTTCATCTCAGGCGGCCGACTGCTAGGCGGTGGCTTGTTGCTGGCGATGAAGGAGAGAGTGTGGTCGACCTTCAGCACATTTCTTTACTCACTATAATCAAGCTGATGCGCTTGAAGCTATCGCGCTGCGCTTCAAGTCGTGGCTTGGAGAGTTGCCAGCTGACGGGATACTTTGGACACCGGAGCCGGTCTAGGGTTTTGTATTGCGTGGTGTGGCTGAATCAGATGCAATGACTCCTTCTTATTTTGGCCTTTATAGTCCTCCCAGTCAATAGCTTACCTCGTGAGGCGTGCTGCTTGGTACGCGTGTTGTGTTTTGTTCGCGCCAGCCGTCTGCGCCCCCTCTCTCTCTCTCTTGCCTTCTTGGCTTTGTCTTGACAAACGGGTCCCGGTCTGGGAATGGTCAGAGAGTAGGGTAGACTCCCCGCGTGTATACTTCCACTGTATATTTCACGGGAGTCACTGCGTTGCTTCAACTCGTTGAAACTCGTGATTTACATAGTCGAAATCGACGGTCACATTGTCACTATCGCAGGAAGTACAAATTAAGTGTTGTTAAGATGTTAAACAGTACTCCAGACATAGGTATCGTCTAAAAGCCATCGGTGCTGAATCATGCAGCAGCAGAAACCTCGGCGAAACGCGTGTCGGGGCTCTTAGCTAGTACCTATGTCGGGAGTATAGTATAACGATATTTTCTCCCACCGCATGCTTATACTCCGCAGATTTGTAACCGAGTTACCATGTTGGAGTCCACCATCCAGCGCTTTCGCATTGCCAAGGCTTGCTTCCATGCGTTATCATTTACTCTGTGCGCTATCGGCCTTTCCCGCCTTAAATACCCACTTGCCGCCTCATTCGCGCGTACGCTCAAAGGTAATCAATACTTCCGCCTTCTCTGATTGGCAGCGGCCGATAGAGCACTAATCGCGCAGCGAAAGTTTCGCTCACCAACAAAACTGCGGGGACTCACTTGGCTTACGCACACAGCTAGCAGTTGCCCCATAACATGGCCTTTATTTTCCGGCAGTAAATTTCTATCCACTAACATTGTCTTCCTTGAATTGTGATTTGGGGGGACCTTCTGCTGTTCGATGCCCCTACCACCCGCGACAACACCTGCAGTCCTTCCATGATAAACTTAAGATGGTGGGTAGAGCTAAAAAGCAATCTTAACTCATTTTTTACAAATGTGATTGACAAATCTTCCTACTTATTCCTCGCTTCCGACAAATAACTTAAGGCTCCCTCTATAAAGTCACACATCACAAATTTAAAGCGGGTAACATTTTGTAATACCCAATGCCACACCCTTGAAGGGTGGGCCTAGTCAACGCAAAACCTAAAAAACCAGAATACTCGAGAAAAGCTTGTCAACTATTCGCAATTTGCATCAGAAAATTGTGATCTAGTAGACCTGCTCCTTTTTATTTTAGAGGACCGAACTAACAAGCCCTTAGTGAACCGGATGTCAAAAAATATTTTAGTTTGACTGTGTAAAAGATGAAATTACTTGTCGGTTTCAGAGATTCTTCCGTCCGTTCCTCGTGGACCTCTACGAGTGGTGTTAACAACGTCATCTGTCAGGTTCAGGTCCATGTTGGGCTTGATCTCATCATGTTCACTATCCAGAGCGTCGTCAATAATAATCAGTTTGACCCCAGATCCGGAGTAGCCAGCTAGGTGAACCGGGGCCACATTAACGTCTAGTCCGGCAGTTGAAATGCCGTACTTGCTGCCATCATTTAACTGAACAAAAGATGTGGACATGAAGGTTAGGTTTTGGGAACGGATCAAGCATATACCTCTCCTAAGTGGATTAAAGACGACCTTTCGGCCCAAAGTAAGGGATGAAGGTGAGGATAACATGAACTCTGCACCTGCAAAAGGTTTTCGGTCTTGTACAGAAAGAGTCTGCTGTATATATGAGGTCTGGACTTAAATTGTATTAGGCTTCTAACCCTGGCAGAGTATAAAAAATTTGAAATTTAACTGCACAATCGATGTTACTGAGACCTCAATGACAATTTTAACGTGTTAAGTTAAATATTAACTTAAAAGTTAGGATTAAGGGGTTAAGTTTTCCTATTGGTAAATTAAAGTTTCCTTAAAAGCTAACACTTTCTTCCCATATTTCGGAAAAAAAAAATCAAAAAATAAATTAAGGAACGGTAGGTGCATTAGAAGGTTTCAATGTGAGTAAACGGGGAAAATTTATTGTCTAAAAATCGCTCTATTGTTGTTCAGCTGCAAGGCAAACCATCTGCGTCAATGTCTGCCTGAAAGCAGTTTTAGGTTCGACCAGACCAACAGGTAGGCTTACTCAAACCAAAAGACAAAAATTTATCAAGGTTGGGGGCTTGAAACGTCAGTTTTCAAGCAGCGACTTTCCGCGATCATAAAAGTTTGATATCACAGTATTTTGTGCTTGCATGCGAAAATATGTTGAAACCTACGACTACGTTTGTACTTGTAATGCTTTAAAAGGATAGAGTGTGCCTAGACCTATACAAATCAGACTTTCAGTTTTGTTCTCTACAACAATGTATTACCAAACACACTGATACGTGTGTAAATAATAGTGTCTGACATTGCATATTGTTGACTAATAAGCTTAAATTAGTTTTGAAAAATCAACACAGGAAATAAGTGTAACCTATGTAATCCGAATATATCGTTAGGTGTGGACAGAAGGCTTTAGCAAAATGTTTTTAACTAAGCTTATGAATAAACGCTTAAAAGTTAAAGGAGGCCTCTGGGCTAGCGAGTGGTTTTTTAAGAAGTGAAGCATAAAGAAGGACCTCCTTAAGGATTATATGGCGCTCATTTTCAAAATAAATCCAAACTTCGTTGATAAACAGCTGGGCAATCCTTTTTTCAGCAACGCAAAGACAGCGGTCCTAACCGAAGTCGCGTGGACAGTCACTGCTTTTACCTGCATCAAATGCATCCCTTCTTGGTTGCAAAGACGCCAGACACTACCTACGTTTTTTTTTCTAGCGAACGTCAAACAGACTGAATTGTGACGCAGATTATAAACAATTTATTCTATCAGCCACCAGAAGCGAAGCGTAGGAAAAACGATGACACCAACAAACCCATTGTCTGAAGTTGCCTCGCACAGCATCCTGCAAACATCGATCGTGTACGTTCAGGAGTCTTTGACATGCAAACTCTTAAAGAACACTTTGCATTCATTAGTTTGTGAGGAAACATTTAGCTTAAACAGGAGTTCCCTTTTATTTGTTACTGTTACTTGGGCTCTATTTTTCAATATATAAGCATGCTAACTAACTAAGTATAGTATCTGCAAATTGGTCAGATAAGCTTTTACAAAATATTCAATATGACTGTCTAAAGCAACAGCGTCAAACTCAAAATAGACTGTTTTGTTTCTATCTGCATTATCGTAAGTTTCCTGTTGCGTTTATAATAAAATTACAAAATATGCCGCAAATGACTGCATCAAACTTACAAACTCCCATGCATCATCCGCGACAGGGTCGTTAAGTTTCAGGGCTTTTCTTAACCTTCTGGCTCGGAGTTTGGCAGCCCTAAAATAGGCTTTGTCCGTCTACATTCACAATAAAGAAAATTTAGCATTTGGCTGTTTACGTCAGGACCCCCCTAAGCAAAGCTGATTTTGCAGTGCAATGATAAACCCTTAAAATGGTTAAAATTGTCCAAATTATCGGAGAAGACTGATACTTTGTGCTTTCTAATGAATATAGAGCATGATCGTAACTTTCCGTCAGTATATATATATATATATATATATATATATATATATGTATTGGTGCAGATAAAGATCGAATAAATACAACTATAAGTTATAACAACAAAAGCATTGGTTCAATGTCATCATGAATATTTTGGCAAATTTTCCATCGGAGCATACTAGGCTGGCGTTCGCAGTTTACCTCTGTCTGCTGGAACGCCGCTTAAGTTTCCTAACGCTCATCTGTAAGCATACAATGTTTCCTTCTTGACAGCTCAATGTTTTATCTTTTTGAACATGTTCTTGGACCAAATGAAACATATAAACTTAAATAACAAGTAAGCAACCGATAATAATAAGAAGAAATATGTTAACATTTCACCTGCAATTCCATGTCGCGCGTATGACGAAGCTCAGGGTCGTAGGGAAGGAATTTTTTTTCAATCTTCAGCCCCTCATAAAACGCAATGTGTTTAAGCTGTGGAAAATATTGCAAACAATACAATCAGAAACACAGCCTGTCCGCTTTCGTTGTCGTTAAACGCTTTTTAATTTGAAATTGCTTAAATTGATGCATGGTATATAAAAGCATTTAGAGAGTCTAGTTGTAAATTTCTTATATAGATAACTCAGTTTCCGTCGTGCTTTAGCTGACTTATATATACGTACGTATTTACTGGCACAAGATTCATTTTCTCCAATCAATTCTAAGAGTTCGTCCGGTGTAAGGTCCGTTTTAAAATAGTGGGTGTGATTCTGCAGCGTTACCTGTAAAACAAATAGACATGGAAACAAAATCTTTAAATCTTTCGGTCTTCAGTGATCTATACGTTCAAAAAGCAACTGTAGTCTGCAGACTGTCTGTGAAATCCCGACTGTTTCGTTTTGCTTAAATAATTAAATAGGCATCCTTACATGCAAAATAAAATAGCTAATTTTACGAGAATTAATATTTTCTTCTTGAGAGCTTATTTTGTCTATAAGAAAGTTTTTATCTTAGAAATATCCCACGTTATGTATAAAATTAAATATATTGCTGATATAAATGGACTGCTGTCATGGTAAAGATAAGTTCAAGACCATCAATATTCAGACTGAACGCTGCAATTAATGAAAAGCTTGTGTTGCTGATGCTCAGCTACTTACGCTGGAACATTTGCATTGTTTTTCACACAGTTGTTATTTTCTCTTCATTGTTAATTTGGCAATTTGTTTCTTACTTGAATTTTAAATCTTATACTGAAGAGTTATTCCTGCCAATGCTGGAGTGTTGAACTGTGACGGAAGTCATATTTGAGGGAGAGTAGGCCTAAGCGTCGCATTTTTCCAGTTAAACTTTCTACATGCTAGTAGGTAAAAAAATCAGTCAGCCACTGCATAATGCATGCATCTTCGCTATCAGCTCTTCAGCGCGCAGTTGGCAGTCGAATTTGCATATCGTGTATGAATTTGGGAACTTTGTATTGACTTTATGCTATTGACATAGAAAAAAGCAATAGCGCAATTATTGCATGTTTGCTTATCATAAAAAATAATAAAATATTTATAGATATATCTGTACGTTAGCGATAAATTCCTATTGAGAAAAATATTTTTTTATTTTGTGAATTTTTGTGTTTGGTGTCTCAACTTGTCGTCAAACAAATGAGGGCATTGCGAAAACAGCTTACTCAACACTCTCACTTTTCTAACAACAGACTGCAGAACCAGAATCGAAAATGCACATATTTTCTATCTGAGGACTATTATTAACAATATATGTCACTCCAAATGCCTATATTTCAGCACATGTATGTATGAAAGGAGAAGGTAAGACAGTCTCTGGGGGAGAATTATTATTATTCGTTTGAGGTTTCGCATTTATGCTCGAGCACCTCATCGGAGATAGACATTTGGGTCAAGAACCTGAGTTAAAATAGGGGCTTACTGCTATTTGCTGGTTGTTCTTCCATTTTCTCGTCTAATTGGACCCCCTCCCCTGCGCATGTGCAACCGTGTGGCATCATATGGCCTAGGGAGGTCTGTAATTCTCTTGATTGAGTTGCTGTCTGTTTTCTCCATAACTTCCCCCTCCAGTTTGCTCTCGGCCCTCCTCATCACTTGGTCGTTTTCTAGACTGTGCACGGCGATGTGCACAAGTTCATCATTTCTCTTTATGGCTAACGTAAGCTCGTGCATGCGGGTTCTTAGTCGTTTTTCTGTCATGCCGCAGTAGTTGGCCTGATAGACTAGACATTTGACGGGGTAAAAAATACCCGATGTATCTGCCAGCGCTATTTGGCCTTTTGTTTGCATTATTAAGCGATGGAATGTAGCTTCTGGCCGGTACCCCTCGCCCACATACAGGGGCCTGAGTACGCGCTTAATGGCCTTGGACACGAGAAGACGGCGGAAAAACCGGCAGCTAGCCGTAAGCCCCCGTTTTAACCCACGTACTTGACCCAAATGTCTACCTCCAACGATGTGCTCGATCATGAGTACGAGAGCTCAGACGAACAAACATTCTCCCTCAGATGTCGCCTTACCTCCTACTTCCAATCCAATAACCGGGTCAGCATCTTCGCCTATGTCCATATATATGTATGCATATTTTGGCTTTAAATCCTTCCACTCTTGCAAATGAATCAATCAGCTAATTGTGCAGTATAATCAAAAAAGTTTAGAACTTTTTCTGTAAGTTCTGAGAAGTCATTTTTATGCAGTCCTCAATGGAATATAAATGGCGCGTAAGTCGTTGGTGGGTTATAACCCGTAAAAAGAGTCGGTTTACAGGAAATTCTTCCGAGGCACCATCATATACTGTCCAAAAAGTTAAAATTATAGTTTAAATAATATAAGCCATACAACTCAAAAATATGCAACATACTTTTGTTTTTCAAATACGTTTTATATAAATTTTAATAATTATCTCACCTGAAAAACGTATTCTACTGGATGAGAATGAAACTCAGAAAGTATTTCTTCTTGTGGAAAGTCTGATGATATCGTAAAATGGGTCCTTGCTCCAGCATGTTGAACTATTCCCAAGTAAAAAATTAAAACCGCTAATCGCTGAAATGATTTCATTCGACAGTCCACACTCAGCGGCTCAATTATCGTCTCAGCGTTAAGGTTACTTTTACCTCACTCAAACGCAAACTGTGAATGAATGGTATTAACATTTTCGGTACTATAAATTTATCATTGTTTTGGTAGAAATTTTCATTGTAAAAGAATCGTTAAGTTTTTAGTTGCATGTTGAAATTCTTTTTGTGTCGTTATTATGCACACAACTGACACATTTTTCCATACTGGTATATATATAAGACAAAATTATCATTACGAATTTTAAACGCCATTGGTGTACTTGATTGGTAAGTTTACATGTAACGTTCTTTTTTTAAAGATAAGATAGTGGAGAACAAGCTTATTTTAACAGTTTTTTTCCATCCATCAACCTCTCAGTACTTCTGTCAAGGAAAATCGGCCCTTGTCCACATTGTCTATTCTTGTTGTTCCATCCCGTAAGCGTCCTACCCATGCAGTTGTCGCGTGATGCTGATTCCCCAAAGGTCGAGCACGTTCAGGTGTAGTTGTTGTTTCTTTTGCAAGCCGAATGCCAGAATGGCATGTGTGTGATTCTTGTTGTGGTCCGTCGTAACAGCATTCCCATATATATACAAAGACTTAGCATACTTATTTATTCTTAGGTCCAGAAAACCGCACTCAATCGTGAAAAGTATCCGTTTATGCCTAGTTCATCAGTAATCAAGAGCAAATTCATTGGAAGAGAGGTATGCAGACGTGCAACTAACATCTTATATACGTGTCATCAAAGACTATGCATTTAACAAGAAAGTAAATATGATCATCAGGCCTCCCCTCCTCGATTTCATTGCCTCCTACCTGTCTAACCGCAGCCAGAAGGTCTAAGTAGGCAAAAGCTACTCGATGCCTCAGCCGATCACGAGTAGCGTTTTACAAGGCACGGTTTTAGGCCCCCTCCTTTTCATTCTTTACATAAATGAAATTTCAACAGTGCTAAATAATTCGGAAAATTTCATTTATGCTGATGACCTTAATAATAATAATAAGGTTTATTTGTAAAGCACATCTTTGGCGCCGTCAAAAAACCCCGGAAGGCAGGAAAATACCTAACCCAAACCCCTTCTTTCGCAGTGACCATTGTATTTGTTTTGGTCTTTTGCTAGGTCAATAGTGTGCGAAATAAGGAGTTTGTTTTAAGTGAAAAAAACCTGACTTCTAGGGAACAAATCGAGGAAAACATGAAATTAAATAGCTTTACATTGTGGTTGTTACGGTTTTATAGTAAGAATACTTGGGGTCTGGAAAAACTGTAATGTCCTTTAACTGAGGTATACTTAGCCACGGTCAGTTTGAAGGGGAAAAAATCAGCTGATGATATGGCATCTACCATATGCATGGGTCTGCTCGATACGGAGATTACAATCGTTGTCCAGTGGCACAAGTTTGCTAATTAGATGGGACGTTGCAGATGTCTGAGGTGAGTCGAGGCAGCTGCGAAGCACCATCGTCATTCAAGTGCATCGGCAGAAGACATTTGGCCTTTCGTTTGTCGAATATCTAAGTGAGATTGAGATTTACATCATTAGTATTTATATTTCTGATACATTATAAGCGGAAACAATATATATTTTAGTATAATTGAAGAGAAAATTATTTTCTTTCATAATATTTTTTTATAAACATTTAGATATTAGTAGAGGAATATTGGAATAGATAAATTGTTCTTAGTTTTTGTTTTTTATTTTTATTTTTAAGGATTGGAAAAGGAGGCAAGGCACAATTTTGCTTAAGCTTTGATTTTATCAGCGTTGGAAACCGTCGACTGGAAAGCTTCCAGCATTTGCCAGTTTTCTCCAAAATTTTCGGGAACTCTCCTGGACCGTTAGATCCCTTTTGGTCCGAATTGGACGTCAAAGAACTGGTTAGCAAAGTGTCCTATTTTATTCAGAAATATATGCGTCATGTCATTTGAGAAGAACTGCTTGGTCTTTCTTCTAAATTCGGCTAAACTGTGGCTTTTGCGAATATCGTTGGGTAGGGCATTCCATATGATCGCATATCTTATGGTGTAGAAATTTGATCGCTGGGCCGTCCTAGCTTTAGCGTTATGAATTGTATGCTGGTTGTTTCTAGTGGAACGGGAACCGTTTTGATTTGTTAACATATTATTGCTAAGGATGTTCTGATTATGTGTCACTTTAAATAGGAAAGTTAAACCATTTTGGAGTCGCCTTTGCCAGAGGGGTTTAAGACCATATCTATTGTACATTATTGAATAGGAGTCTCGGGCGTCATCGTGTTTACACAGACCTCTGGTAAACCTTCGCTGGATTTTTTCTAGTTTCTGTCTGTCATCTGATGACATGGTACCGAAAAATATTGAGCAGTAATCTAGAATAGGTAAAACGTACATTTTGTAAAGTTTAGTCTTAAGTGTAATTAATGTGAAATTTTTACTTATGAAGCCACATAGTCGATTGGCTTTTGGTGCGATTTGTTTAACATGTGGGGATAAGTCAAGAGTATTAGAATAGCTAAGACCTAAATCTTTTACAGATGTTAGCTCTTTTATTTCTTGACCACTAAACATTATGGGGGGAAGTTTTAGTGGTCCAAAAACCATGAGATGACATTTTGTTGGTGAAAACGGCATTTGCCACTGAACACTCCAGTCGTTTAGTTTTTGAAGGTCTAATTCAATTGTTCTATGCACACTACTTATCGAATTTTTGTTATAGGCATATGCGAGTTTTAAGTCATCTGCATATAAAAATGTTTTAGCAGATGTTAATATCGTGGATAACTCATGAATGTAAATGAGAAATAAGAGGGGACCTAGGATAGTGCCTTGAAAAACACCACTGCTTATATGAGCTGGTTCTGATCCTATATTTCGAAGTTGTACTACTTGAAATCGGTTTTGAAGATAGGATTTGAGGAAATCAAGGAGGGGGGGCCGAATCCCGTGACTCACTAGCTTCACGATCAGTCTTTTATGGGGAACTTTGTCAAAGGCTTTTTTTAGATCAAAGTAAATTGTAGCTACCGTGTTCCCATCATCTCGATTTCTGGAGACGAATTCCAAGAAAATGAGATGGCAGGACTGACATGACTTTTTAGGTAAAAGGGCATGTTGAGAGGGCGGTATGAGATTTACATTCGTCAGATGGTCTAACATTTGGTTATAAATTATTTTTTCTAAGATTTTTGCTAAAACCGATGTTCGGTGAACACCACGATAATTTTGGGCATTGGACCGATTTCCGTTTTGTAAATTGGGGTGATACATGATTTTTTCCAGATTTCTGGATAAGTACCATTTGACTGCAGTAACGAGAAAAGGTTAGACAGAAGTATTGGGGCATATGTCATATGCCTCAGTATGCAAGGAGGGATTCTATCCGTTCCATATGATGTGGAATTGGACAGTTGGCGGATAGCTTTCTCTACAGTTTCTTCGTTAAACAATATCTCTTTTAATACTAGTGCCGTCATTTCTGTTAGTTGGGGGATTGGTTCTTCCTCGACTGAATAGTTGGTTGAGAAATACTCGTTAAAAAGATTTGCTATTTGGTTGTCATTTGTTATTACTATTCCTTGGTCATCAAGCATGATTTGGGGGCCTTGTTTTGATGATTATTTATTTGTTTCCTGAAGATTTGGGCTGTCCCTTCTGGGGACTCGATTGCCCGATGTTCTGCTGCTATCGTCTTATTTGTTTCAATGTTCTGGGCTAAGTCGTGAATCTCTGTAATGCGTCTGAGCGTAGATCGATAACTAATACATGGGTCGTGGAGTGGTTTTTAAGTTTTTTTAGCCGTTTGGAAAGGAAGTTTGGGATTAGTGATTTCTTACATGGGGATCTCTCGTCAATTAGGGTATCTCGAATTAAATTAAGGGTGGCATATAATATGTTTACAGCTTCTAGAGGGGATGCTGTTAGGAGGAAAGAGCTCCAATCCAATGACCTAATGTAGTTATTCATCGATTCAATGTCAAGTTTTTTGGGGTTTATAGAAGTGTAACTAGGATCAGGTCTTATTTTAATGTTAAGAGGGAGCACTGCTATTATTGTCTTATGATCACTATCAAAGGTTAAGCTGTCGTAGTGCGTATATAAGGGCCAGATATCATTGGTGAGAATAACATCGAGTAAATTGTTTCCCCTGGTTGGTTTGCTTATTATTTGCGTCCAGTTATGAAACACAATTGATGATAATAATTCATCATGTCTGGATGGGGCTGATAGTTCTGTCCAGTTTATTTCTGGACGGTTTAAGTCTCCTGCAATTATCTTATAGTCGGTTTGGATATTCGATAGAATATCTAGTAGATTTGTAAGACCAGTGTCATCATTACTATATTCCGGAGGGGTGTACAAACATCCAATTAGAATGCTTTTAAGGGTCTTGGATGTTATTATAGCGAAGCATGCTTCGCCATTGAACGTCTCCTGAAGAACCTCAAAGCCACTCTGTTCTATGGTAGATCTAATGTAGATCATACAACCTCCTCCTCGTTTATTCGCACGGTCCTGTCTATAGAAGGTGTAGTTTGCTATAAAAAGTGAAGCATTGGAGGTTGATTCGTTTACCCATGTTTCTGTTAAAAAGACTATATCGGGATTGTGTGTGTCAATAAAAGTCCTAAGTCGTGGAACTTTGCTTACTATCGATCTAGCATTAATAAGAGCAACACTTATGGTGTCGGATACAAAAGCTGGAATCTGTTGTGAAAAAATGGATTCCTATTACTTGGTTGATTGTGTTGAGGGCTCATGTGCGGAAATTGTGTGATTGGTGGATAATATGGTGGTGTTGGACTATTTGTGGCGAATTGTGCATTATTGGGAAAAATTGGTGATGAGAGTGGTGGAATTCGATGGCATCGTGAAACTATCGGAGGGTATGGTGTTGTGTGAGGTGGGATTTGCTTGTGTGTGTTATATTGAAAGGGTTGGGTGTGCGGTGGTCGTCTTGTGTATGGGCTAGGATACATGGGTTGAGAGAAGGGGTTAGGTGTCATTTTAGGGTGTGCATTTAAATACGGATATTCGTTTTGATATGAAATTCTGTTTGGGACTGGTGGTCTATTCTGGGTTGTTCGGGGGAGATAATCTAACACTGGTTTACTACTTTGGTTCGTTGAGTTAGGACTGGTATTGCTATTTATGGACATGTTTAGACGTGTGTTGTTATTTATCAGTGTATCTTGATTAGATTCAGGATAAGTGTTGGTCATGTCTAATGGGGTTGTACTATTTCGGGGTCTTTTTGTTTGGATCTTATTCTTTCCCTTAATTGCTTCGGCAGGTTTATTATTTGCTTTCGGTTTGTCATTATTATAATATGAAGAAGTCGCTCTCAAGTCATCTAAGCTGATGCTACGTTGATAGTTTTCGTTTTCCTTCCCAGATAAGGAGGAACTCGTTAATCGTTCCACTGAAGTAGCATTTTGTGGAGTGTTTCCGTCCTCTACGACTATATGCGGCTGACTTTGTTTACGCCCTTTGTCTTTGTGAAAAACTTGTCTGCGCTGCATTGGGGTCAAGTCAGGGCCTATATATGCTTTAAAACTCCGGAAACTCCTATTTATTTCAGAGTTTTGTAGTAGCATTTGAGCTTCGGCGTGGGAAGAACATGTAAGCAAAATCGGTTTGTTTTTACTTCGCGAATTTAGTCTTTTGATAGACACTATGCCTATACTTATCCCACATTGTTGAAAAACGCTTTGTATTGCTACCATTGGATTACTCGTTTGAGGAAAGTTGCGGAAGATTATATTACAGCTACGTTTTGATCTATCTGAAACTTCTGTTGATACTAAATGCACTACAGACTCAATCTGAGGTAAATTCGTGAGGTTGCTTTCCAATGAATTGGAGTCCAGAATTGAATTAAGAATCTTGAATACAGGTTCATACTTTTCAATAAAGTTTGTTAAATTTAAGAGGGCTGACAGATCGATTTGATCCACAACAACTTTCGCGTCGGTCATTGTTTCTAATAAAATTTTCCTGTAAAGGATGTTTGAATGCTAAATATATGTCTAAGTAATGTGTTTTTGACAAATAAACTTTAAAATACTAGAAATACAAAACAAATGATTTGTACAGCGTTCTATGAAACAGAGGACAATATCTGACCAAACCAACGAAGGAGTTTGGTAGCCGATTTTGGCTAAGATAGTCAACTGTTACTTACTGATATTTTATTTAAGAAAACCAAAGACTTTGAGTCGTTTCTTCTCTTATATAAATCAATTTATATAAAGCTTCACTTATCTTCGAATTTGAACAAACCGCGTTCAAGTGTATTTACTCATTTTCTAAGGAAACGGCCAATAGTTTTGTTGATAAAGTTAACGCAGACTTGCGTACTCTCTCAAGTTGGAGCGCTACATGGCAGATGGAGTTTTCTCCATCAAAATGTATTTTCATGAGTTTTGGTCCCGCAAAGCTTCCTATACCCATTATCTTCCGAAATAGTCCACTGTTAGAAAGATCTACGATAAAGGATTCGGGTCTTACGCACACGAATAAGCTTGCATTATCACCTCATGCAGATCGAATTTCTGCCAAGGCCGCACACATATGTGGGTTTAATCGCATAATTTTTCCCTACAAGAAATGAAGTTAAAACTATACCGCATGCTTGTTCTCCCTATACTCGAATACTGCTGTCCGCTTTTTGGTCTAATGACCCAGGATGACCGTAGTAAGATTGAAAAGGTTCAGCGAGTTTTCACTCGTAAAATATTTTCTGTTTCTGGGTCTGGTATATGTTATACAGATAGATGTCAATTAGCAAACATTACATTTCTTTAGGTAAGAAAATTCGAAGCTGGTATATGCTTTCTGTTTCGCGTTATAAATAGTCCTAATCTCCCACAAATTAATGCTCTCCTTCCGGTAGACCGATCTTACGCCACTCATAACTCTTCCATGATAATTTTACCACCCCGTAGCTCCACATTTAACCGTTCTCGCTTTTTTACCTCCAAATATGCTTGTATTTGGAACAACCTTCCACTTGATATTAGACTGTCTTCTATACTATCGATTTTTAAAGGCAAATTCGATGAGCATTTAAATAAAGAGGAAATAAAGTCGTTACTGTCTCTTTTCTTTCCAAACACGCAAGCTGTAGATTTTGACTAGGGTCCTCCTGGCATCTGAAGCTCTTCCCAGGATACTAAAATGATTTCTAAATATGTTAGCATTTTCCTCTGCAGAGTCAAGCATCACTTCCAAGGGCTGCGAACTCTTCTCCATTTTTGCAACCTTCGCTGTGGTCTTCGAGATTGGCTCTGGAATCTGGTGGGTCGCAACTCGATGATGTTGCCTTGACTTCTACTGCCTTCTCCTGTGGTCCCGGATGACCCCTTCTTAACTCAACGATACATTATTTTTCCCATGACCATAAACGTCCCGAACCCTCAACATCAGGTCCCAAACTAACCACATCAAACCCTGCTACCTATTAAGGCAGTTTTTGCTCCTAAAGTTTTTTTTGAACTCGGTGGCCCGCTGAACTAATCCACCGATTTAGGAGTTTTTTTTACTGCCGATTCTCTTTTCTTGCGTGCTTCAAATTGCGGTTTAAATTTCTCGTCCTTCGTGGGAAATATTATTTTCGGGATTTCGGTTCACCTAGCCCTCTGGCGGACTTTCGTTGTTAGCTATTGGATTCACTTTCGCAATAACTCCAGCCTCAGAAGACACGACAGGACATTAGTCAAAACGAGCATCATCTCCGTCACTGCCTTCTGTCAACAATTGTCCCGGATTCCAGCTCTCTACAAACGGCTGAGTCGTTTCAATAACCTTTTTCACACAGTTGAACGCTTTATACATATTGCATAGAGCTTTAATATCATTTATCGTCAGTCTGATCTATTATGGGAGACGAAAATTAACGTGTAGATCAGCTTGTAAAAGCTGCGGCGCGAGAGGGACTCGAACCCAAAACCTGCCATTCGTCGGCATCAGTCGTTACCACTACACCATCAGCGTCGACTGATGACTCTAATTTAATTTGGTTTAAAACCCCTAGTCAAAATTTAGAGGGCAGAAGTCGCAAGATTGATGCGATGAAATCACCCCCCGCTAAAAGGGCTAAAAGTCTCTCGAGTTCAGTAGACTCAATTTACGAACACCAAGTTGAGCGTTTGATCAACTCCTCCACGAAGACACCGGATGACAGCAATCAAAATCGGTTATAAACAGTCAAAAAGCAATCCACTTTATTATTTGATTCATTAACGGTCTTTTGTGAAAAGATTGTGACAGAAAAAATTGAAACTATGTGCTATACAGCTTTGGAAGACGGGAAGAAATGTTCGCCGGTGCCTGCATTCGAAATCCCGACATCATCGCAACAAGGAAAATAAGTCACGCCACCGCTCGGATTCGAACCCTGAATCCCCCGCGTAGAAGTCGAACGCCTACCTCACTTCGCCATCACAGGATGCCCCGGTGGTTTCCAAATTCCCTTACTAACTACGGAAACTCGATCTAGAAGCTCTTTGAAATCTCTTCCTGCCAAGCGAACTAAAAGTCGTAAAAGTTTAAGGGATGTAACTCATGAAGATGAAGCCTCCGTATCATATTTGACCCTTTTGAACAAATTTACAAACCTTGAGAAGGTAGTTAATAGTCTTAGAGTGGAGACGGAGGAGCTGAAAAAATTTCCTCTATTTCTCCCTCGTGAGCAGAAACCGGCGATGCGTGAACTTGAGCGAGGAAACCTAACGTACGGAGAAACAAAATCCCTCGCCGAAGTGTCTAAGCACAAAAAATGATCCGGCAGCCAGGGTGCTTGACGGAGTTGGTAGTCTGCCATGGACAGGGGAAACGGTCAACCCACTGGCTTCCAAAAGAACGAAGAAGCGCTCTCGGGCTCCCAAAAAAGGCCAACCAAGCCCAAGTGCTAATATAAGTTGGCCGAGATTGAGCACGAGCCAAACAAAAAGGGCACCTTCGCAGGCCAAAACAAACAGGAGCGCTAAACCTCGAAGCGAATATGTCCTAACAAACCCTAGAGAAGCAGAAGGGGATGACACTCGGACGGTGAGTACCACTCGTATAAACTGCATATTCATAAAAGGCATGACAGAAGGTACTTCCGATACCCTGAAATCAAGATTAGAAGAGGACAGGAAGTTATTTAAAGAATATCTGAAATTTCTCCTAAAGGGTAAGGAGAAAGTCAAATGTCTAAATGCATTCCGAATGGGCCGTATAACAGACTCAACAGATGAACAACGCCAACCAAGACCGTTGAAGGTTGTTCTGAAGAGTGAGGCTGAGAGCAATCTTCGAATTCTGAACGGGGAGATCGTCCATGTCCCGAGTTCACTCCTCTGTAGAAAGCCGATAACACTAACAGCCTATTCGGGATGGACAACAGTCCGTCTCCATCAGCAGCGACAGCTCCCTGCATGCAATCTCACGCAAGAGGCAACCGCCTGCATAAAGTGGTGAATAAGTCTAAATTGAGCTTTCTTTACACTAATGCCCAAAGTCTTCCCTCAAAAATTGATGAACTCAAGGCAGTACTTTCGGAGCGGAAACCTGATGTAGTTGCCATAACGGAAACATGGCTAAATGCAGAAATCGCGTATTCGGAGATTTCGATTCCAGCATACCAGCTTTTCCGCAAAGACCGCCAAAACCGACAAGGAGGTGGGGTTGTCGTGTATGTCAGAACTGAAATCTCTGTTGTAGAAAGAGAACACACTGTAGCCCTGGAGTATGAGTCCGTCTGGTTAAAGATCAAGAAGGCGAATTCACAGAACCTTGAATTCCTGGCCGTTTACCGGCCACCAAACATTCTGAGCGGAGCCGACGACTCACTCCTTGGTCTGGTGAAAGAAGCTGCTAGCCACCAGGAGGTTCTCATCGTTGGTGACTTCAACGCCCCTGCAATTGAATGTAACAACCTGACAGTTGAGGCGGCGTCAACTTCCTTCAGTTCCAAATTAATGGATTTCACGCTTGACCTGTCTCTAGTTCAGAACGTTAAGGGCATAACCAGATTTCGAGAAAACCAGCGGGCTACTTGTTTGGATCTCATTTTCACGAAGGATTCGTCCTACATAGATGAAGTTCATTCAAGTGCTCCACTCGGTAAGAGTGATCATACGACGCTAATGTGGGATTACTCACTCCATACTCAACGGCTGACGAAAACGGAGGACCAGCCAAACATATGGAAGGCAGATTTCAATTCAATGAAGAATGCACTATCGACCGTGAATTGGGACTGCCTACTCAAGGGGGATCCGGAGGAGGATTGGAGATCACTCAAGAGGGTTGCATTAGATCTGCTTAAGCGCTTTTGTCCGGTCAAGGTACACAAGACGACTAGTCATCCTGCCTGGTTGACGAGAGACCTTAACAGGCAACTGAAGAAGAAGAATAGGAAATGGAAGTTATTCAGGAAAACTGGGTCGCCAGTACACCTCGAGGAATTCCGACGCCAAAGAAATGCAGTAAAAAAATCAATTCCCCAGGCCAGGAAAAACTATGAATCAAGAATCCTCCAACAGGCCGAAGAAAAGCCCAAAATTCTATTCCGCTATATTAACAGTAGATTAAAAAACAAGGATCCTGTCGCAGTACTTAAGAATGATGATGGCGGAGAAGTCGTTGAGAATGACGAGAAAGCCGAGTACTGTAGCCGGTTCTTTGCCTCGGTATTCACTAGGGAAACCGAGCTTCATTTTGACAATGCCAACAGTGCTGTTGCAAACGCCGGTCCAGCACTTCATTCTCTACTATTTCCAACGTCTGCAGTTAAGAGGGAGCTGCAGAGCCTCAAAGAAGCAAAGTCATCCGGTCCAGACAATATACCAGCCAAGTTCTTGAAAGAATTGGCAAGCGAACTCTCAGAGCCCCTAGCACATATCTTTCGTTCTTCATTTGAACTAGGAAAACTGCCATCTGAATGGAAAATGGCAAATATTTACCCGATATACAAGGGCGGAGCCCGAACGAAGGTTAACAATTACCGGCCCGTCAGCCTAACTTGCATTTGCTGTAAGGTGATGGAAACGATAATTAAGAAGACGACAATGGAGTCCTTGGAGGAGAACAACCTACGGTCAGGGGTCCAACACGGCTTCAGAAAGAACCATTCTTGCCTTTCCAGCCTTCTACTCTCCACTGAGCAGTGGACTCGCGCTCTAGATGAAGATGGTAAGGTTGACGTCATCTGTATGGACTTCAAGAAGGCATTCGGCAGCGTCCCACATAAGCGTCTTATGTATAAATTGTCAGAAATTGGCATAAGAGGAAACCTGCTGGCATGGATCACAGATTTTCTCACAGGGCGATCGCAAACTGTGTGCATCGGTGACTCAAAGTCAAACCCTACATCTGTTCTGAGTGGCGTCTCCCAAGGCTCTGTCTTAGGGCCACTGCTCTTCCTCATCTATATCAACGACTGTGTCAATGACCTGGGTTGCAGCGCTATCATGTTTGCCGACGACGTCAAACTCTGGAGAGCCATCAGGTCTGAGGCCGATAGGAAAGCGCTTCAAGAGAGTCTAAATCGACTAAGCTGCTGGTCTGCTCGTTGGCTTTTAAACTTCAATATTAGTAAGTGTGTGGTTTTAAGACTCCGTACTAGAAGAACTGATGAGGAGAACGATTCCTTCCAATACCTCCTCGATTGGCACCCGCTTTCAAATGTGAACGAACAAAAGGATCTCCGTGTTCTAATAAATTCCTCACTTAAACCATCTACTCTGTGTGTAAAGGCAGCTAAACGCGCGACACAGGTGCTGTTTGCGATTAGGAGGGGATTCGTCAACATTGACAAGGAGCTCTTCAGGAAAACCTACGGAGCGTTTGTTCGGTCCCACTTGGAGTATGCTGTCCAGGCCTGGCGTCCGTGGTTCAAGAAGGATTACCTGCACCTGGAACGAGTGCAGGTGAGGGCTACGAAGATGGTCAAGAATCTTGGTCATCTGCCTTATGAAGACAGACTGACCGAACTTGATCTTTCCCCTCATACAAGCCTACCGAATTGTTAGAGGCCAAGACTGCGCCCTAGAATTTGAGGATTTCTTCGAATTGGCTCGGACTGACCATCTGCGAGGAAACCGGCCCGTATCGACGTTCGACGAAGCGCCTTCTCTCAGAGGGTCATTGGAGCGTGGAACGGATTCCCGGAAGATGTGGTCCTCTCAGATACTGTTGACATTTTTAAACACAAACTTGATTCTCATTTGCTGAGAAACTGTGGCAGATATAATGAACAAGGTGTCAGTAGCAGCACCTTGCAACTGGCTCACACTTATCGCTGATGTTAAGCCTACATTTGTAAATTTTTATTATGTACTATTGTTACGGTGGACCTATTATGCGATTTTGGTCATGAAAAGGGAGCTCAAGGGCGAAAGTCTTCTTCCCTTAATAAAGTGACTTAAAGTGACTTAAGTTGTTGGAAGGACAAATAAGAGTGTTCTTAAGACAAAGCTCGTTTAGTTCAAAAATTCTGAACCGATTCTCTTTTCTTGCATTAACTAACGCACAGAAGGCTTAATAGAAGTGAACAATATGCCAGACTGGGTCTTACCTACCCTTTACAGACGTTTGTCTTAACACGGATAATTTTCAAATTTCTGAAAATGAACCCTGTAGATCATGTGCCTTTGGGACAAGCAGGGCGCAGTCCTCTGACCGACTAAAAAGTTAGAGCATGCTATGCCCAGATACTTTATAACTATAGGCACATTTAGGTCGTGAGCGTATATCTTTAGTTGAGGCTGATGAACGTCGACAACAGCCATAATTGAGCATTTGTGCTCAGAAAGGGAAAGGCCCCGTTTGCAGCATCACTGGACAAAGGCCCCGAGATCCTCTTTTGTGAGCCTCAGTAGGCTGTTGCGATTTGCTGGTTTATATTTATGCACCACTCTTAAATCCACAACGTACGAAAAAAGCTTATCATACTTATCTGCAGAGTCAAGCATCACTTCCAAGGGCTGCGAATTCTTCTCCGTTTTTGAAACCTTCGTTGTGGTCTTCGCGATTGGCTCTGGAATCTGGTGGGTCGCAACTGGATGACGTTGCCTTGACTTCTACTGCCTTCTCCTGCCTTCCGGATGACCCCTTCCTAACTCAACGATATATTATTTTTTCCCATGACCATAAACGTCCCGAACCCTCAACATCAGGTCCCAAACTAACCACATCAAACCCTTTTACCTATAAAGGCAGTTTTTTCTCCTAAATGTTTTTGAACTCGTTGGCCCGCTGAACTCATCCACCGATCTAGGAGTTTTTTTTACTGCCGATGACAATTATTTATAAGAGTTCACTGCTTATCATTATTATTTTTATTTTCACGATAGCACTAAGTTTGTAACGACAGGGCCCCTTGGGCCTTAAATATACAAATTATTATTATTATTATTATTATTATTATTATTATACTGAAATTGGTGACAGAAAGGCTAAATCAGAGCAGAGGAAGCACGTTTACCTGAATAACGCCACCCTTCACATGCCTGTGGTCGAAGAGTGTATTGCAAAATTTTCACTTGTTGTGTACAAGCCTCTAACTAGGATGCTATTAAATCCAGAACCTGGTCACTTATGCTAAAAGAAGCAAGTTTCAGAAGGGGGAGATCATGTTCAACATGATAAAAGCCTTACTGGAACCAAAATAATTGGTGTTAAGTGCAACGCCGCTATCGCTAGATTTGAGCTCACCAGCAGATACAGATAGCCGGAAGATATCGCAAGATATTTTTTGAATAATCCATGATAAACGGCATTAATAATGTTGTTCTCTGCTAGACGATGCATAATCTTGTCTTTCATATTAATAAAAATAGATTGCATATTTCAGGCCCATTAGGCCTCATCAATAAACCACATATTCCATACCAGGAAGTTCTAGGAAAAATTGGTTTAACAAAACGTATCGGTAGTCCATAGCTATGACACGGATAGAACTGTTTAGGAGCGAATTTGGTAGATTCGAAAAAATGCATAGAGCAATGTCATGCGGAAAGTGAAATTCAAGGGCACACACAGACGGGCCATATCTTTATCCATATTTTGACCATGTATCCTGATACGCACTAGCTTTCTTAGTGGGGGGGGGGTTGGAAGAAAACTCAGCTGAAGCTGAGCGTGGGGTAGAACGATTGGTGTATGCGAAACATTACTGATATAGAGAGGTTTCCGGCATTACAATGGATTTACCGAACCGTTGCGGCATAATAGAACATAGGGAACCCACCAGTTTATGATCGTGATGGGCACCGCCGTATAAAATCTAAAATTCCGTCAAATCTACAAGACCATTGTTGGGGATGCCTAAGATGCGACCAAATATAATGTCTTGATGATGGTTGATGGTCAGCGAAACGAGAGCAGTCAAGGCTGCGTACGTCCATATGACTTCCATCCTTTGAATGACAGATGGTATAGGGAGACATCCTGATTCCAGGGACATGAGTCAGAGAAAGGTAGTTTTAGGAAGGAATCCTTAATTCCCGATGGTCCTTACTCGGGATCGTGGAGAAAGCTGCCCAGAAAATATGAGGAAAACAAAAGATTAATAGATTCAGTGCTAAGATAGCTGTGCAGTCTTTGCTTGATCAAGAGCTCCAGAATCTTTGAGGCTGTAGGAACTGTATTAATTCCCCTAAAGTCGTCCAGTGACGTAGGCCGGCCATGTTTCGGCATGGAAAGAATACACGATTCATTTCATCAGAAAATGATTATTTAACGCAGATGGAACGGAAAAATATCATTTTGCTCGGCCTTTAGAATGCTGGCTGAGACGTCATCCTGTTTAGGACTATGAAACTGACAAAAACGTCGAATGGCTATTATTACATCCCAAAGGGTAAAACCGATGGTTTAAAGGACGACGCCAGTCAAAGCCCAGATGGTCTTACGTGTAACGACCGAATTTTAAGTTAACGCTTTGAGCAAGAAAGCTTTGAAGCCATCAGCCATCAATTTAGCTTCGGCTTTGATGGTTCCGAAGACGCCTCCAGGTATGATTTGCTACGTTTTTCTCTGCGCTTTTACGGTAAGCGAAAACAGTTCCGCAACATTGAACGAAATGTTTTCGGCAAAGTTGACCTCGCCAGCTAAGTGGTTTTCTTTGGGAAGGCTCCTAGGCTGCCAAAAGATAAGTTGGTCCAAGGGCAAAACGAGAGTGTCGTTTTGTAGATGGAAGCCACTGTGAATTTCAACGTAACCTATGGCGGAACGATAGAGGAGGTAGACTCCATCCTTGATGTCAATAATTTTCCTATGGTGCACAAAAAGATAAATGATTAGATCCAGGATTCTGTAAGATGCTTCAGTGCAAACCTTTCCACCCAAACATACGATGAAGTCAGATTTGTCGTGGAAAAATGATGTGTCAATAATTCTCTTATATGGGTTGATCAGAAAAAACGGAATAAACAATAAATTATTTGAAAAACGTTCCGTCAACCTCCAGTTCTTGGGTTGTACTAATAAAGAAATGGTCAGAAAACACACGTGGGTATACATTTGACACAAACAGTGGTCGGTAGGTTTGATCCCTGAGTGGAAAACCCACTACCTGATCCCAGATGCCGATGTCTACAGCCTCAAATTAGATCTCGAACTGTGTGGTGTTATAACGGTGGCCAAAAAGCTGCGATATTTCCGTCTGACTAACGCCTCGTGTGAGCCACGAAGGAGGAACACAACAAGAGTCGATCAAAAGCAGAAGTCTTAGTGCAAACCAAATACAGCATACTTAAGAGCAAGCAAACGCGTCTGTACAAAGGTTGCGCCAATTAGATGCTCGTCACAAGAACTCACGACTTCATTGGATGTTGATGCATGCGAGTTGAAGTGCTAGTCTATAGTTTGGCTGGGCAGTTGAGCACAATGTCAAAAAGTGCACTTGTGTGAGTGGATCGCTGCGAGCTGTGTTAGTCCTGTGCCGGCCGTAGCTAGGCTCGGGTGTCAGACAATGCAGTTTGTCTGCGTGGGCACCCCGGATGGTTGCCTTGTTTACCGGCCGCGCTGTCACCCCCGCGCCACCGCCGGCATGTGCGCACCATACATGCACTCTGCGTTGGTGGACCGGAAAGGACGCGTGGGAACGTTGTTCGGGCAGCGTGAAATTAAGCGGACCCGTAACATGTGGGACCGGAGTGAGGAATCCATTGATTTCAAGGACTACTGAAGTTACCTGTAATCGAATTGTACTCAAGATTGAAGTCAGCCGCTGCACGAAATGCCTCCGATGGACGAAAATCAAAGTCCCCACTAGTACTATGTAAGCTATTTACACAGCCAACGAGGAGGCATCCTATGCAATGACAAGGCCTTCCGGGTCTAAAAATATAAAATATATTTATTTACTTAGAACATCTCGGAGCCAACAGCTCTTTTTCAACGTAGTAAAGTGCGGATAGTTCAACTGCAAAAATTCAAGTGGTTTCTTAAATAACCTTTAGTTTTCTCCATACCGGGCACCCTGTCGAACATTCCAAATTTAGGCAAAAACTAAAATGGAGAGACTGAAACCAGCGAAAATGGGTATTTTCTATGTCTTTGGTACTATAACCACGTCTGGATGGGGGACGCAAAACAATGTTTGGAGCAGGGCCATCTTATTAATTGGGTTAAAGGGACGCGTCTTTGGTTTCACAGACGTGGCGTCTAGGCTGTCAGAGTGAGTGTCCTTGGGCAAAGAAATACCCTTTGAGTAACCATGGTAAAAAGCCCAAAATATTTTCAACTCCCTTTCGAACGAATGAAACATCCGCTGATTTTTCTGAGATAAATGTATGCTTGAAGAGGCTATAGCTGCATACGAGCTTTCATCAGCTGTAGGTTTTGGACGGGCAGCTGCTTTTGTACCAGATGGGCGAGGATTATGTATTTTTAAATGACATATCTTTGTTTAAGCTTGGCTTATTCCTACTGCAACCGCTGAAATTTCTGTGCTACTATCTCGCCTAAAGACAAACAGGTTTCCGGGTATAAACAAAGTTCTAGATGTTCATCGAGACAGCTAAAGTAGCGGCGGACCAATATCTTTTTGGGCAATTTCCAGAAACGATAAGCCTTACTGAGTAACAAAAAGTTGTCAGCTATGTTTACACTTGTAGAGCTGGACGACCACAGCGTCCTTGAAATCCTGGGGGACTGGTCCATGAACTTAGAACATATAGGGTTGTGCGTTTATATTATACTGGGACTGACATCGGAGCCTGGTGTGTCCAGACGGAGAGCTGTTGCATAGGTTGAACTATTTTTGGAAAAAAATGATGGAAAAAAATCAAGGAAAATGTTGATTTCCCTTGGCTAGTTGGTAGCCATTGTTGGATCAGGGGTCCCCGCTGGAGTCCAAACTGGGTGCAAATGGGAAACGGAGAAAAGCTGCGACCTCAGCCGACTCGAGCCAATGGTCCACGGGGGTGAGTTGGGTGCCTGGCCGGGAACTTCAGGCAAAGAGATAACGCACTCATGCAGTGAGACGCCGCAGTCAGAACAGCAGTCGGGTATGGACGGGTCAATCTGGTTTTGGTACTGGCGAAGGGGCATGCATTAGCCACTGCGTAGCTGCGCGAGGATACAGCAAGTGACCCTTGGGGGACGTTGTTCCGAGACCGCAATCGGAGAAGGATGGCCACCCAGAAGGACTGGAGGTGAGAGCTGGATTTTGCGACCACAACGGCTCACTGGTGAAGGCGCTGGGAGCCTGTCTTGACGTCGGTGCTATCATCGGGTGGATTCGAGAGACGAGGCTACACCTGCCTTGTTGACAGCTCGAAAAGACGACCGAACGTTACGGCTGTGAAAAGGTCCACCAGAACGGCTGGCCCAAGAGTTTGTTGTTGTTGAGATCTTCAACCCGCGCTGAGTGAATAATTCTACAACATCAGGCATGGATTCTGAGAAGACCTGTGCAGCCCGATCAATGTTATTGTGCTGGCAGAAGATGGTAACATCATCCGCGTATGATACCACTTTGGCAGGTGCCAGCAGAAGTGGGAGGTCCTGCATGTGAATGTTGAACAGCGTCGGACTGAGCACAGAGCCTTGAGGAACACTGCAGGTCTGCTTACGGGCCTTGTAGAGAGTGCTGCAAACGAGGACACGATAGTGACGGCCACGGATATAAGCCGCCAACCATCGGACGAAACCAGCCGAGGCGTTCAGCGAGACCAAGTCCGGCAGAAGCTGATCGTGGCGGACGCAGTCAAAGGCTCGAGACAGGTCGATTGCGACTACCGTGGTCCGCGAAGCGGGCTTCTGTTGATTGAAGCTCAGGACGATGGTGTCGCTGAGGTCAAAAAGCGCCGTTGTTGTGCCCCGACTTGACCTGAAACCACGTTGGTGGCTAGACAGATTCGCTGCAAACGTCAGAATTGGTTGAAAAAGTCCTTCCAGAATTTTTGCCAGTGGACTAAGGAAAGTGATTGGGTGATATGAGCTCGCTAGACTGGGGCACTTGCCAGCTTTGACCAATGGAATGATGATGGACCGGCACCAGCAATCGGGGATAACTGAACTAGCCAGCGAATGATTGAAAATGGCACTCAGGTAGGCAGCAACCTTAGGACCGATATGGTGCAACATGATAGGTGCCAGACCATCTTGTCCCAAGAGTTTCAAGGCTTTTGTTTTCTTGACGGTGGTGAGGATGGATCGGCAGAGAAGGGAATGTCCGGAGGCGGAGCCTTATGGAGTAGGCAAAGCAGGGAACGCTGACTCTTGCGACTAGACAGCGAGCGCGGCAAGAACAGTTTGTTCATCTTCACGGCAATTTGACCGTTGTTTAAGATGAAGATTCCGTCCCCAAAACTAATTGACTGGTAAGGTGTGTCAGCCTGGAGCTTGGTCAGATTGCGTAAAAGTTTCCAGATGGCAGCTGAGTTGCTGCGGAAATTTCAGTCTGCAACTCTTTCATGCCAACGTAGCCGTTTGTCGTCGTTGATGGTCTTGGTGATCAAGCCGTTGAGGTCACCGACAGGCAGGTCATTTGCATCAGCTCTCTCACGTTCCAGTCAAGAGGCTTCAGGTGGCTAGTTTGGGTGGAGTATAAGGATGCGACCGTTCGGTATATGTTGACCTGATGCTGCAAGAAGCAGGTGACGAATGGCCCATTCCGCGGTGTGCACACAGGTGAAGACGGTAGCATTTCGGTTCCAGCTTCGAATTCGGCGGTAAATGCTGCCCAGTCAGCTCTCTTGAAGTTAATTTAGTGCCTGTTTGTAGCCTTGATATGGTCGGCGGATATGGCCAATTCGAGCACTATGGGAATATGTTTGCTCCCTAGGCTGATTACCGTGCTCCAGGTGGTGGAGGCTACCAGGCTGAGACTGGCAAGGGAAACATCGAGAGAGCTGGGGGCACCGGTAGGCGGGAGCCGCGTTGAGCTGTCCTCGTTGAGGACTGCGAAGGGAGCATGCACTAGTTCATCGGCCAAGGCTTCTCCCCGGGAATCGGCCACCAAATTGGAGCACCATAAGTTGTGGTGGCCATTGAAGTCACCTAACACCAAACTGTCTCCAGCAGGTAAGTAGGGAGCAATGGGGGCGGTTAAACCAGGGGAGCAACTGGAGGTTGGAGGGATGTAGATATTCACGATGGTACACGGCACCGGGCCAATGTTGAGGAAAATCATCCATGTCTACATGGGATCGACACCAAGCATGGGGATCTGACGGTGGGCAATAGATGTGTCAACGAAGAAGGCCAATCCTCCGCCTTTGTTGCGACTGTGGTCTCGGCGGACTATCGTATAGCCGGCACAGGAGAGGACCTTGGAGTCGGTTCACTTTGTCTCCTGGACAGCCGCTACGGCTATGCTGTGCGCACGCATGAAAGTGAAGAATTGTTCAAGCTTGCCAAGTACGCCGTTGGCGTTGAAATGTAGGATTTTAAGACCAGGTGGTGTGGCAAGATCGGAGCTTTGAGGAAGGATTCCGTTGAGGGCAGGGTGGGCTGGAGGCGTAGAAACGACTAGCAGCACGGGACAGCTGGGACATGCGATGGCGGGCGACCAATCGGCAGCTTTGGCGAGACCACTGCAGCGGAGATGACACCAGCCATTACAGGAGCCAAAACGTACAGGCCAGTTGCCGCGACCCAGGCAGACTCGGCGGAATGAGCAGTACTAGAGAGGTCCAGGGTTGGTTTCGATTCCGGCGGCGGCGGCGAGGAGGAGGAGCAGCGTGACCGGTAGGGGCTGCTTTGTCATCAAATATACGGGTTGGGCTGAGGGGAGGGTTGATTCAACGTTGGTAGATGGTTGTAGCAGACCTTGGCCACGAGGGGGGGGGGAAGGTGTGGGTACGCGGATGGAGATGCGTCTGCTGTGGTTCCCATTTCCCTTGGTAGGAGCCGACCGTGGCAATCGGAGGTGTTTACTGGGCGTTTAGGTACACTTCTTTAATGCTCAGGACAGCGCTGCAGAATATGCGAGTCCTCGGTTTGAAGTATTTTGCTGTAAGAGTTGAGACGTGAGTGCGTCCCCTGATAAAGGGCCATAGACAGCTCAAACCTCCAATAAAAATGTGCTTGTTTCATTATGTTCTGCATAACACTGGATTTCCTCAGTCTTGAGAACACTCATAGCGTCGTGCATTTCCCGCACGAGGTAACATGGGCAGAAGTTAGATGAATTAACGTCAGTCGGACAGTCAATTTGGGGTTAATGAAACCTGCTCTCTTCGTCCAATTGTTTACACATCGCTTCGTCATATTCGCCAAATCCCTCAGAGGACACATAGCGAGGGAGCAAATGCATACCATCAAGTCGCCACTGAGGCGTTTACAGTTGGAGATGGCAGGTATTCCAGTTTCTGCGTCAGGTGACTGCAGCGATAGAGCCGGGGAATAGCTTCATTCAACAAAAGGGTATTAGCCTTACCTGACGGTCACTACCTTTGAGGTCTTCTTTGATGTTGAATTCCTAGCTTCATGCTGGAGAAGGAAAGACGATAACTCTTGAAGACACGGGTATAAGACTCACGTTTGGTCAGAGTGATTCCTGTAAAAATGGCACATCCGCAAACCCGTATTCGTACTGGCCATGCGCATTCATTTCACTACTCTCTATATTTGTAGCACGTCAGCTAGTTCGGTGGCATAGAATGGAACAGAAGTGCCTCAAGCATGCATATAACTTTTGCTTGTAGAAGCTGCGAACAAGTTTGTAGTACAAAATACACGCTAGGAATGTATAATAGCACAGAGAGGATTTGTGAGGAAACTTTTAAAAAACGCATTTCACTTAACGAAGAACTTTCTTGCATACACTATGGGTGGAAATTATTAGCGCAAAATGCCGTAGAGTATTAGTAGTCACCAGCAACTTCTAACTTCTATTCCTAGGATTTTAACGTGTCGCTGCTGCACAGTGCTTGAATCGTTGTACTGATATAACGTTTGTGGTTTTATTTTTTTCAATTGCGTTCCTACCACTTGCCATCCGAAGGCCTAAAATTAACGTACTTGGTCTTTTTGTTTGTACAAATCGGTTCGTTAATGTTTCCCACTGGTCTTTCCAGTGTCTAGTTAAGCCTACTTAGAACTAAGAAACCTTAGTTTTTAGAACCTGGTATACCGACTGGTTAAACCTTCAGGAGAAATTGAACATCCAATCTCAGCTCGTTTATATGTTTCAAAGGTGGTAGGACCTAGTAACCTTGTTCAACGTGCGATGGTTGAGATATTTCATCGTGCAATTTTCTGCACATTTAGAAGCGAGTTTTTCTCGCTGCCAACTGCCTTTTCGTTTATTTGTAACGCACTTTTTATATTGGTCCCACTTATTATTTTGGGATATGGAAACAGTAATTTTATTTTGCATCAAATTGATTTACACGCCTTTTAAGTCAATTGGGTTCGCGTCAATTCAGTCAATTGTGATATAGTGCAAACGAAAGTGGACACCAACAATGTACTTCTACTTGCAACTCTGAAGCAAACAACTAGCGGAAGGAAACAGCAGGAAGTGTTAACTTTTAGACCTAGAAACCTGCTATCCGGATATCGTCTCCCTGCTCTGAGTGGCCAGTTGTCTATTGACATAGAAAACGAAATTTTACTGTTTCCTCCAAAAGCCACTGGACTTCGAAGGTCGAAAAGTTTGGAAATAACACTTCGCCTGCTTAATGGTGCTGGAAACTCACTGGACGCACTGAAAATGATAGTTGGCATAGAGTGCCTTCTAAAGGTATGTAAATATCAAAATAGTTAAATTTTCGTAATTTGAGTATGTTTGTCTGGAGCAGTGTTTATCTATGACAAAGAAATATCCTTATCTTCTCCCAATTGACAGTGAATTAACTACCATTTTTCCAACAGAACATACACCTAGGTCTCTACATAGGACGTTGAGGATGACACACTCGGGATAAATTTGATACATTTCGAGTTAGGTTGGGCCCAAGAAAGTATTTGAAAAGGCAAAAACCACAGTTATATGAAAATAGTAAGGAAAAGACGTCAAAGGGCACAAAATGCATACCAGGCCAAATGAATATTTCAAACCTTAAGAGTACAATAGCACAACAGAGTGTGGCGTTTTCTATAAAGCTTATTATGAAATGTGAGGGAGTTTTACTGTCCAGTATACTATACTACAGAGGGAAGGTGTCGCGCTAAAGTTACCTGCAATGAAGAGCCGTGCATGGTGATAATAATAGAAATATAACAACACAGATTGTGGCAGGCGTCGATAGGGAATAATGTCAAATCCGTGAAGGCAGGGACACAGAGCATCCTCACGAATATTCTATTACATCGATCTCATCCAGGATCCCTGCTAGAATGCCCACAGTCCACCCAAACAACGCAGTTCAATTATTGCTCCCTAATAACTTGCTGTGCGCTAACTGTCCATTTACGGCGGATGTAAGAGGAACCCTAACCATTTCAAAATGCGGGAAAAATATCGGAGGGTATAGGGACTCTTGTCCCTCAAAAAGCACTTCACACGGACTTAGTACTTACACAGTCTTAACATATTTAGCAACTAAAAATTGCGCTCAACAGCTGGAAAGTAGGATAATTACAAAGTAAAATAACATCTTTATAGGGCTATCCAAACAAAACTCAGCAAGATTATGAGGCATCCTTAGAGGGCTTGGTTCTTAAGACAATATATATAAGTCACAGTCAAAAATTTAAACGTCCTTCCTTGCCGGTTTCTCTGAAACAAGTAAATTCTGGAAACATCTATATGGATATCACCAATCTTAATTATCTGCTATACGTTAAATGTAGTTCACTACGAAAACAAGTTCGGAATATTACGTGATGTGGCCACAAATTAGTAAGCAACAGCCAGAAACGGTTCATCCAAGCGCAATATTAACTCCAGATTTGGTTCTGTGTCATGGTCCGAAATTTACTCTATAAAGTAGGCTTAATGCTTTAGGTCTGCTTGAGTCCGAAAATGACCATTGTTTAAGTTGGTGGTCAAGAATTGAGCAGTGTGACCCATTTTCTCTGATGACTTATTATAAATAATGTGCAGAGGTATTCAAGTTAGTAACGGTGACTTTTGGGACAGAAATAAAAGGTTGGTTTTTATGTTCATTTACAATCCTGTGAGACACCTCGAGTCAGTGGTGAAGTCAGCCATGTTAATGATTGCAACGGATAGATTTCACAACCATACTTTGTGGCGAATAAGTTAACGTTTGAAAAACAAACGCCGGTGAAACTAATTAAATATTATCATTTTACGGTAGCAGAGTGCAGCTATGGAAAAAAAGTGTAGTCTTAAAGTCGTTGTTTTGCCTTAATGTAGAAGGAATATAAAGTTGCACTAAACAAAACCACCTTCATTTATCGGGAAACTCTGTGCTTAGACCTGCACCTTTGTTTAACTTCTTATTATTTATATACAAAGGCAACGTAATGTTAAATGAATTACCCATTAATCGACTTCCAAGGATCATCCTCTGAATATCCGACAAAAACCTTCGATGACAGCCCTTCCAAATTCTCATCAATCAGTCAGTGGAGATTAATAAGAGGGCTAACGGTGAACTTATGTATTTTGAGTCAATAATATACTGAGAGTGATTCGCACGAATTTCTCTTGGAAAAATCCATTTAAAGCGAATATTTTGATTGGTGTATCTAGTAACAGTCCTTAATAGTTCATCAACGGTATTGCTATAATTTTGAATTCTTGAATATTGTGAGGCAAACTTAAGCTCCACGTGTTTATTTAGAGTCAGTGAATGAAGCCTCAAATAGTACTTAGTTGTTTATCCATATCGAAATGATGTAAACTCAATTAAGTCTTTTACCAGCAAATCGTGACTTAGTCTGCTTACATCAAACCCTCTTTAATTAATACATATGTTCATTAGCATAACTATTATATGGAATTTGGGCGCTGCATAAACGTTAATAATAGAGGACAGGTTAAGTTTATCAATGTGATCACATGAAATGGAAACGTATGTTTTCGCCTAGTGTAATTCATATTGAATTTATGCCATAAGGTATGTTACCTACTATGTTTTTAAAGTTTTAGCAGTATTAATTTTTCTAGCCTTTGCGGTTTATCATTTAAGCTGAGAATATCTAGCAAAATTCAGATGCCTCGTCAACCATTTAATGTGGAAGAAAAATTGCCGACCTTTTAGCTGAATAATCTATAAGAGAGCGTCAAGTTATCCCTTCATCTGAAGTAACGTTCAACATGCCGTGCCATACAAAATATTTGCATTAAATAAGAAGGACACTTTGGTTTAATTTCACAGGACGCCATTTATTCATTCCGTGAGATCTTACCTGCTGTGACACGTTTTTTTGTATTTATGCACATGAGCAAAACATGTGATTCAGCGTATTTTGGATGTATAGTTTTATAGTGATAAACAATACCGAAAAATTGAAAGCGTTACCTATCTACCACTAAGGTAGAATATAAAGCATCGACAAAAGTGCAGTCTGTAGTATTTTGAATTATTATATTTTCTATAGGACAGCGAACTATATATGTTCCAACTGTTTACACATAGTTTTTCTTTATTTTTGCTAAATGTCCTTAAGCAAATATACCATTAAGATTACAAACAAATGTCTTCATGGAGCAAATTTCTTCTATGGGAATGGGTAATTTGCCGAAAATGCGTCCCTTATGCGTTTCTTTATCTGTTTTAGCCCAAATATCTCAGAGCATTGAAAGTAACTGGACTGGGAATCATAGAATTCGGCCCCATATACAACGCATCGGAAGTGAGGATAGGCAGTGATTTAATTGTGAAACAGTCAACACCCATTCCGTTTGGACAGTCGAATCTTCAAGTGCGTTCGATCTTTTCCCTTTCCTTGTTTGAAAATGACCTACAACGCACAAAAATCAAAGATGAATTTTATTCTGCCAACGAAGTGCCCTGCACTAGGAGTTACCTGCATTAGCAGAGTACATACATTCGTGTAACTCAAACATAAAAGTAGGCAGGCTATAAAACCATAGCGTAGAAAAACGCATTTCACCTTAGAATGGTACCTAGATATTCTGCGCTCCAGACAACACTGGAGACTGAACTTCCGAAATAAAAATAAAAATATTTTTGATCTATCGTGGGTTTTACTCGCAGGTAATATTTTGAAGGGTCATTTAATGCCTAAAGTAAATCTGGTACGTAGAGTTACTTTTAAATGCGTTGAACCATACACGAGTGCCACACTCTTGTTTACGTAATCAAAATCCGTGTAACCAGACGCTGTCATATGACATATTTAAAAGTTTTATATAATGGCACCTTTGTTACCAAAAACGGACTCGATTCTGAGCTAGAGCAGGACAGGCTTTCGATGATGGATACGTCGAGGTCGTATATCACTGACGGTTGTTACGAAATGTCATAATTCTCTCATTGACCTTTGGCATTTTCATATTCCAAAAGGACTGTCTAACTAAGAAAAGTTTATCTTAGGTACTTAAACGCTTGATTCCGAGATATTTACTTCAAGATAGCGCAAATATTCCAGGGAGCGTTGAATAGCCTAAATCAACAAACTGGAGCTTATTCGGAACAATGAGGACCTAAAAGTGAGCCGAACTAATGTAAATAATGCAGCGACAGAATATCTGGAATCACGTTCCTGGACTTCCATGTATTACAGCTGCCGTCAGCGGGGAAAGTCTTGTAAAATATGTAAAATAAAACCTACTGAGCCAATTAGTGAGTAATCAAACGTACCAATGTATACGCCCTCAGACACGCAAAATCCTCCTCAACATTACTAAAACTACGGACATATACGTGGATTCCGTGGGCAATCCTTCGATCGCTAGCATCACTGATACCTGCATCCGTGACAAGCCTTTTCCTAATGCGATGTTCGAAAAATTTACACCATCTTGCAGTGGTGTCTATTCGTCCGAGGAAATAGAGCTTGCATTTACAGGCAAAATAATTAATGATAGGATGGAACGGGAGAACACTAGTTTGTGCGATCACTAGAACATGAAGCCAAGTCCGTAACCCCCTAAAATTTCATTTGGTATCTTGCTACTTGTTACGTCTAAGTAACACATCCTTAGGAAAATAGAAAATATCTGTTAAGTCCTGCCAATAGTTCACCCCAAACACCGGGGTTATGTTACTTTGCTTTAATCTTCGAATAAGCGAAATCTTTAGATTTTTAGGTCTTCGTTTTTACATTTTTTACATTCCAAATAATACTGTAGAACCGACTACTGCATATTTAAGTTTAACTTACGCCCTCCTATATTTTGCCAACTCAACCCGTCGTACTAGTAGGGTGAGAAATGCTGCTAATCTGTTCAGTATTGACCTGTTTTTAGCCGACCTCTCTGTTTGCAGTCTTTCAGTTTTCGGGCTTTGAACCAAAAGAAAATTTAGGAACTTCAATTCTAATCTCCATTTTGGAATTTTAGAGATCGCAGTTTCCTTCACAACTGCCTCCAAGTTTTGACAAGACTGACTTGGCAAGACTCCTAATGGATTATGCCCAGCTAAACGGTAATTGCGAACGTCGCTCTTTATTTGCTAATAGCAACAGTGCCTACTAGGTCGCAGGTAATACACTGTTGATTTGAATAAAACAAAAGAACGCCCTTAGTGACATGAATAAGAAGACTTTGCCTACCTATTTCACCGTCTGATAGCGTCTAGACTCTAGACCATTTACCGACCACCATATGAAACTGAAAGCACAGAAGATCCAATGGCTCACCCTTTGAGTTTGCCTCGTTTTTATAATCAGCTATGGAAACCGAGGTTCATCAGTGTCTTACCGCCTAGCGGCCTCCATTGTCACTTAAAAATGGAAGAAGTTCTTCGGGCAATGATTCCAAACTTTCTTGCGTCACTTTACGACACTGGCTCACAAGGTCATCGTCAGACGCGTAGCGGTCGTAAAGAACAGTCAAAATATCTAGCATACCGATGATGCTTACTATTTTTGGGCCCATAGTAGTTTTTGTTGGTATGCATCTACTACAATTGGTCCAACGTGATTAACCATTATCGGTATGCTCGGAATTCTCACTGTTTTGTACAGTCGGTGCGCGCCTGACGTCGACCTTGTGAATCAGTGTCGAAAATAAGCACAATAAAGTTTGGAATTGTTTATCAAAGAACGTATTCCACTAAAAAGTGTCAATGGAGACCACCAGCCGGTAAGGCACTGACGAACCTGGGATTCCAGAGCTGATTATAATTAATGAGGCAAACTCTGAGGGTAAATTCTGATCGGTTTTTTAAAACTTTCGTTAACTCTACCCTCCCTTGTATTACTGTATTGCCTGATGATAAACTACTCGAAAACGTTCGTTCGCCTAAAATGACCTCCTGAATGCTTACATGGATATCATCGCTGAACAATATAGTTTGTACAGAAACAAATAATGTGATGACTCGGTTGGTTTGTTGTCGTTTCAAAAAGGACTTTGTCCACCAAATTATACTGCTGAGGATGCCCATTTTCAAGCTAAGACTTCCAAGTCAATCTGTTCTTGAATGACAGTTGACCAATTTACCATTGTTTCTGAAAGAACAAATACTTGGTTTGCGACAACTGAGATTGCCAGGTGGCCAGGCATTTACTAACCACTATTTGAAGAAATGTTTGCTTTCTATAGACAATATGTGATATAAGAGCGCATATTTCTGTGATAGGCCGCCTATGTTGAGGGTAATGGCTGAGCGAGAGACATAATGTAGACGGCATATGTTTATGTACGTCTTTTTTCGTCGTTTTTGGCAGACGGATGTTGCAGTTATTATTTCTCAAATGAGTTCAGTCTCTTAGTTTTTTGTCTTCTTGGACGTAGACACAAATTCGGGGCCTCTGAATCTGGGGGTTCATGCGGCTGGACAACCTTGAATCAGCTAGTGAACTCTAGTCATGGCGTATAGCAAAGTGATTGAAACCCTCCTCTCTCACCCTCACACAGTAATCATTCTAGCTCTCGAATTTTGAGAACAGAATAGAGAGGACAGTCTTTACTGCGTTAACGTGTACGATGAATTCACGTCAGCCGTGGGCAAGAAGTGCGCATGTACTGAAACCGGATCTGCTTGAAGACCTATTACTGTTGAATCAAATAAATATTGTCTGCAGTGAAGCACCAGATAGGATATGATAAAGCAAAATGTCGTATGCACCATCAAGAAGACCGGCCTGTTATGGTAGCGACCATGTGTAAAAGAAAAAAAGTTGACATTATTTTGCGGGAATCCCACATTATTATCATTCTAATGAACTAGCGCCGGCCGAAGCCGAGCCATGAAAGTAACATAACCTTACCATAGTAACTCACATTGTTGGGGGCAGGCCTAACGCCGCGTTGTCACGCTTGCCCGATTACTCATTTAACGGTGCACTATCGATCGGCCCAAGCCGCCCGCGTGATGAGATCGCACAAGCCGTCGGCCATGATTAGTGTTCTATCTCATCACTCTGTTCAATTCGAAAGCCACTTGGCATCTAATCGCCCTTTTGAGGCCACAATCTGATTGGCCAAATCTGTACGCTCTGCTTGCCGTGCGTACACTGTATTAAGCGCAAAAAAGACTTCTACCTTTGCACTCTTCTTGTTGTGTTCCTTCTTGGGAACTCACACAAGGCGTAATTAGACGGTGATATCTCGGCTTTGGGCTAACATTATAAAACACATCATAGTAGTGGTTGGTGCTACCATCAAGGGTCATAAATAACAAAGAGCTGTCACGTTTCTGATATAATAGTTCCTTAGCTTGAGGTACACAGTATGAGGCTCGTGTTACAATGTCTTACCCGAAAATTTTTAACGATTGGGACGCATTTTTAAATCTCGTCCGTATTGGTTAAGTATTATTAAACTGAGCATAGTGAAACTTAATGTTCCCGATTGAAACCTACCGGAAAATATTCTCCAGGTTCTGTGGTACTTCGTTTGAATTACATATGGTAGATGCACTAGTGGACACTTGATCGAACAACTGACTGATTTGTGATGAGCTGATGACGAAAAAAGGCCAGAAAATTTGGAAGAAACTGCCAGTGAATGGAAGGATGGCAACTTGCGTCCAAATTAGGCCAAAACAAACTGAGTATAGTGGTGAATAGCCGTCTTCAAATATGTTTAACCGTTGCACCCCAGCAGTAAGGGATGAGATGCATCTTCACGCTCAGCTGAGAAACGGAAAATAATCACAGTACCCGCCTTCTTCCGTTTCTCTTTTTTAATTTATGTGCTGCTTTTATCGCAGTTAGTTAAGTATACTTCGGTATATCTAAGAGTAATAAACCGGTCCTCTAAAGATCGAATAACAAACGGTGCATAAAATATTCAAGCTTAAAAACTCTGATCCGACAATAGAGAGTAACATACTCAAAGGGAAAAACAATTCCTGTAACAGTGAGATTTAAGCCCAGTTCTCCGGAAGCATCGGAAGTTACTTTTGTCAAAAGACAGGTGTCAACGTCATCTGTAGGTATGAACAAAACGTTGGTGTACTGCAATAGCCTATCGCGTGGTGTTAAGGCTAATAAGGTTCAACCCTAACCGCAACGACCTTCCAAACGTGGCGCAAGTTTGACGAGGCCAAAATCCTCGCAAGAAGTGACAACCGCGGGAGCCACCAACTGTTCCCAGGCCCCCAGTCCATCAAGAATCGCATCGATTTGGAGTTCCCATATTGCGAACTGAGACATTGCCTGAGCAAGAGAATCGGTCACGTGGGAAGGGTCGGGCATAGTAACGACTTCGATGACAACAAACATAATTTTAGCGTGGTTATCCAGCCTGAATCCAGCATGGATGACTCGATGAGGGACGGCTTAACAGCAGCCCACCAATAACGACCCCCAGCAGTGGTTACTGGACCTGATAATTACATTGATCATGTGGTCGCTTGGCCACTAAGATCTATAAATACTGCGTAATTTGTGCATATATCACTCTATTCTGCGGTTACCTGTAACAAAGGGTGTGCGACAGAATCTGAAACGTTAGGCCGATGAAATTCCTGGTCCAGCGATCGCGTATTTTTCTTCTAAACTGCTTACTGGACTTCGCCTATTCTCCTCTATCGAATTGCAACACCTCGAGTCGGGAACTGAGAACCACCGTTTCAGATTCCCTCGGGAATCCTTGCACATAGGTAATCGAAGAACAGTCTGAAACATGCGACCCTATCTGCGCATGTTTCAGACTGTCCTTCGATTACCTATAATTAAGGATTCCCGAGGGAATTCGAAATGTCAGGCAAATAAAACTCTTATTCCAGTGATCGCATCTTCGTCTTCTTAACTATGAAAGTCCTGAACTACAGCAGCAACTTCCCAATTGGTTAAAATCACAGCTACATAAAGGCGCTTTAATGGCGCGTTAAGATGCATTGCAGCGAAGTAGTAGACACAGTTGCTAAATTACAACATCTTCGACGGTTACTGAGATCGAATGGTTACGAGCGCAATTTTGTCAATGAATGCATACGCAAACGAGAAAAGAAGGCACATACAACTGGCCCAAAAGTTTGGCAAGCTGCTCAGTACGTGACAAATTTATCGGAAGTGGACAACTGCCTAGTCACCCCACTTGGATTTGGTGTTGCTCCGGGTCATGTGACCGAAAGAAACACTGTCATGGCAGGAAACGGCTGGAGTCGTTTACCAGGAATGGTGCAGTTGTGGACAAGGCAACTTTGTCGAAGAACCCGGGAGATAACTTCGGAAGCGAATGGCCGAGCATGCAGTGGCGGTGATAAAGAAAGACGCCGACTCCCAGGTTGCAGTTCACACGACAAGACCCAGCCCTATTTCGACTTTGACGAGGCCGAAATCGTCGCAAGAAGTGACAACCGCGTGAGCCGCGAGCTTTTAGAGCCATGGTTCTCAGGCCCCCAGTCCATCAACAAGCACAACGATTTGGAGTTCCCATATTGCGTACTGAGACATTGCCTGAGCAAGAAAATCAGTCACGTGGGAAGGGTCGGGCCTAGTAACAAGAACTCGGACGACAACGAGCATAATTGTCGCGCAATTACCAAACTCGCATCCAACACGGAGGAGGAAATCACGGGAGTTAGTGAGTCGAACGTGAACTGGCAAGCCAGTACCGCACCAATTAAGACCAAAGCGGTGGTTACAGAAGTAGGTAGTTATCGTACGCACGCAGACGACCACTATAAACTATAAATACCGTGCAACCTGTGCATGTTAAGCACCTATCTGCGCATGACTATGATAAAATTACATATGACTAGAGATTCCCGAGGTAATCCCAAACGTCAGGACAATACATCTCTTGTTCCAGTGGTCACATCTCATTATTCTTCTGAACTGATTTCTGGCGCTCGCTTATTCACCTCTATTGGCAAGCAGGAGATTTGACTAGCTGACTAATGCATCCGTTCTCTTGTCGGCTTGGGTGCAGAGTGTTGCTTCGTGGCAGACATTCGAGCGCAAACCGTTAGCTGTCTTTGGCTCAGTCAGCCTTGATGGGAATTGTTCAGACCGCATGAGGTTACGCCGCGGTGTGGGCGTGCTAGTAGGTTGCGCCTGACATGGAGCGAGAGGTGGTCAGGGCAGTCGTCGCGAATGCAGCCCTGACGTCATGAGTCAGGGCTCACAGGTTCCCACAGTGGCCGCTAGCGACCACTACAGGCCCTTTGCTATCCGGTTTTACGTTCTCTTTCAAGTTAACCTTCTCCTTCGAGGCATAAAAAACATTCTGCCTGTGGCACGTTCTCAGGGCTCTATGGCTTTACCGTTATGACCTAATATTAGGTCTGCTTCAAACATCCTGCGTCCGCAATGGCAGCGATGGTCATTACAGTTAATAGAGGCATTTCGGAAGCGTTACGTTCGGCTTTTCCTTCGAAGTCGTTTGGATGAATGTGCGTTGGACGACTGAATCGAGGAACCGACACATCACTAGTCGAATGCGCTTGTATAAACTGTTTTTAGGGATGACCGTACTGTTATAGCTACCTGCGTTTTGTCAGAAATTACCAATGGAACTGTTTTCATGAATGCTTTAATTTTTCATTTAGTCTCACTTCAGCTGGGAAACACAATATCGTTTGCGCACGGCAGGCTGGAGTCTTTGCAAACACCGGTGACTATTCGTTTGTCAGTGCATCTGCCACCTCAACTACTGGAGTATCCTTTTGATTTATTGCGTCTGTTCTTTCTATATATTTTGAACGATTGTTTGAGTTTTCCCATATAACAGACTCGAGAAAGCCATTTTCATTAAAACTACCTTCACTTTAGTAACCTAACTTCTACGGACTGCTGTAAGCAGAATACATTTCTAACAAGCCACACAGGGATTTAACTACTGGGACATGAGTAACATTGAAAATACTCCGATAGCGCAAATACCGCTTTCAAGTTGACGGACTAAAAGGCATTTTGTTACGGCCCCCACCTGCCACTTGTAATTACCACAAACTCTGAGCCAGTGTCAACCCTTATACCAAACAGCAGCACGAGAGAATTAGAGAGAAGCCGATCAGCCAGGGAGCAGTGCAAGTCACTGCAAGTCATTTTCGCAAAAGGCTGCGGGGCTAT
This sequence comes from Ligula intestinalis, assembly GCA_036362985.1. Lineage (NCBI taxonomy): Eukaryota > Metazoa > Platyhelminthes > Cestoda > Diphyllobothriidea > Diphyllobothriidae > Ligula > Ligula intestinalis. The sequence continues at coordinate 15,689,090 of JAYGXS010000010.1, forward strand.
TTATTCAGTAAATGTGATTGGGGAGCGTTAGCGACAATGGACCAATCAACTATGACCAAAAATCGATGGCTACGGTGCGCACTCTCATAGCCACGGTGGAGCAACTGCGCTCCGACGCCCTTCTATCGTGGAAATGGCCGCAACAACAACATATTGCAGCACACATTGTAAAGATGTTAAAGGTCGATGAGGTCAGGAGACTTCTTCTAATTGATAGTTGTGAAAACGTGATTCCCACGTGAAAACTCAGAACACAGAAGGGCGTTCACTGAGAGAGGGATAAAAGGAGCTGAAGTTTCGGGTGATTTTTCCGTCCATGCACGCTCACGACTTTCGTCATGAGTAGCTGGTTTCCGTATACGTAGCCTGTCAATACCGGCTAGGCTGCTGCATATGGTTCGCACCTGCTTTGCCGCAGTCCTGCTCCCCGCTGATCACCCATAGTGCGGCGTCTGCCCCCCTTCCATGTCGCTAGTACATAAAACGAGAGCTTGTCACAGGTAGTTACTTCCATGAGAAGAGGTTTCCCTAATCCTCGGTCAGACAAAGTTGGAAGGTACAGTTTTACTGCTAGAAGGTGACCTGTACAAAGGCTGTGTGACGAGCCACCTGCCAGGAAGGTCTGCACGCCAGGTAAGTCCGTGAAGTTGTGTTCTTTTGTGTAGCTTTGCCAGCGCGATGAAAACTCTGCAGTCGGCAGCCAATCAAATGAAGCGAGAGTATCGATTGACTTGGAGCTTATACGCTTATCAAGCAGTTGGGTTGATCGATAGTGTGAGAAGGGCCGATGGTGCGTGAAGTGGATAATTACGTGTGGGGGAAAGGTCTGGCAGAACGAAAGCAGGAGGTGTCACGTGGAGTTGCGCTGGACGGCAGACTCCTTCAAGCCATTGGCAGGAATGTTAAATGTCTGAAGACGGGAGCACGATACGACCATCCGAAACGTCAGATCCCAACTAAGTCTCTCCTAGTGAACGTCCTCATGACTTTTTACTATATTCCGTTTTCTCGGCAGGTTAGGTTACCATAGGAATAGAGAACGCATCTGGCTGGATAAACTTTTATTGCTTACGCGCACCACAGCACCGATGTTCAGAGCGCTTTCTTAAAGTACGTTGCCCTCAGTCTTTTTCCTCGGGTTAACCGAACTGCCTCATAATTTATAAAATCGGTATTGTGAGCAACCCACGCCAACTTGGTAACACTTTTATCCGTCCTGCAAATCTTAAGAGACAGGAAACTATGCCAGCTGTTTGCATTTCAGCCTGCGAGTCCCTTGAAATCATAACTGAAAAAAAACAGGAAGCCTGTTACTGAGGAAACGTTAAACGGAATGCTAAAAATGCAAGACCTGCGTCAAACGCTACCACCAGATGACTTGGCTCAAAGGCAGCAGTATTTGCTCATTCAGTGACTATCCAGACTTTTCAAAAGGTACAGCTTAGGCAAAGTGACGGGACAACTGACCTCACACGATAAATTATTTGAGATATTAATATGTTACTTGAAACAAATAAGTAGATGTATATGTTTACTTTTCTAAACTAAACATCCTCTCTTTTCATCTGCCATTAGGTAAATTAGCTACCTTGAAATTTTCTGCTGTTCGAGAAAATTCATAACTACATTGCACCAAAAGGGATTTCAAAGGCGTTTGATTATATTTCCCTAAATAAACGCAGCTTTTGAATTTGAGCCACCCATTTTTTGCTCTCCATTCACGCGGGAATTTATTATCCTCTCTAAAATTCTGCTTCGTTTGTCTGCATTTGTGATCATGAGGTCATATCTACAGTAAGCTGCTACCTTTTTAAATGCATGGAAACAAGATATTTTATCTACAACATATCACCATCCCAATATTTTTCAAATGCGGCCAATTTGTCGCATATGCCATTCACCAACAACACCAACACCGAAAATTCTCCGTAGGTTGACAACACGTAGAAAAAAGCGTGTGAAGATGCGGAACTGGAAAAGTTGAAAGCTGATCTGTCTCTATAGTTGATGTGAATGTCGTGAAAAGCTTGACTTGTGAGTATAACATGACCTTTTACCTTTGTCCTTTTAAAATGACCCTTTATTTACCTTACCATCTGCTCTCCGTGAATGGAGCCATTTTTGCTGAAAATTCAGGTTCGTAAAATCCTCAATATAGCATTCTTCTTCTTCTTCTTCTTTTTCTTCTTCTTCTTCTTCTTCTTCTTCTTCTTCTCTTGCCTGACTTGACCACTTACAATGTGCATTTCGCACATATGCTAAATGTCAATATGTAACCTCTGATGTCGCTGGAGTACTTGCATCTAGTAAGTTGACACGAGCCGTCATCACTGCAACAATAAAATTTCTCTTGATTCTTTGCAGGGGTAGGAGTGGTCATGGAAGTACCACAAAACAGTTCTAAAATAATAGCTCGAGGCAACAGATCATTTGCATTCACTCCCTGGAATTATAATTTTCTGCTTTAGAAAAATCAGCACAAGACGCGTTTTCCATTTTTAAAGTCTGCGTTTTCGAAATTGCGGATTTTTTTGTATGTTTAGTCAGTATGACCATAAAAAAACGGTTAAGCTGCAGTAGATGACATTGTGTATTTACTGGGCTGCTTTATAAGTCTGTTTTTGTTGATATTATTTTAGAAATGCCTACTTTCATTGTTGGTTTTTGCTTACCTTTATAACACTGAGTCGCAACGATATCTGTCCCTGGAAAAATCACTCATTTGATAGGGCCTCTGCAACTTGCTGTTTGCTTCTATCAGATGTCGTAGTTGTCTTATTGAACGTTATATTTGAGCAAACTAATACTTAGATGCTCGAGAAGGCTATGTCTTGGTCCCTTTTCCTCGCCAATGAAAAAAATGCCTTCCTTAACTCAACGCCTTCACATACAGATTCGAAACTTCCTTCCTTTTCCGAGCCAAATGGTTCTACATATACTACGTCTGCATCCTCATACCTTTCTACTGGCTCATAAGACGTCTGCAGAACTACGTTTTTCTTGAAAAGAGACTGTTCAAGGCAATCAAACTGCTGGAGTCTGGAGAAATTGGAAGTACACACTGTCAAACGCACACGCACTGAAGAGCGGATTACGAGGCTGCCAACGTGCAGACCTATTTATCATCATTCACTTGAAACATATGCATTTGAAACTGCGCAAATGTATCTTTTTCTGTCATCAAAAGTAGACAGGGACTCTGGAAGACCGGGCGCCTGGCAGCTGCTTACTAAAATGGCAGAAGAGGGGCGAAATTGGTGTATGGATCAATCTTGTGCAGTCATTTTGGTAAAACACATAGGAACATGAATAAATGGGTATTTTTGAGAACCGAGTGGTTACTATAAAGGCAAAGTAAGAGTTGAGGTAAAATTAAAATATTTACGTTGGTGCTCTGTATAAGCAGTCACATTTACAGCGAAAGTAAAAAGAAGTTAGGCTGAATATTTCATTTCCGCCACAGATTAATTATTAGTAGTGGTTTTATAAAGACAAATAGCTGGCGCATGTGAAATACTTGGCCTAACATTCTTGTATTCAACTGAAAAATCATAACCTGTGTGATACACCTAAAAGGCATTTGCCTACGGAATATGGCCCAGGTCACATCACTCTGACACGATGCTTACTCAGATGGACAAGGTGGCCAGGTAATTAACTATGTCCGCTGTGTTGACTCGCCTACAAGTAGGCTGACTGCAGAGTGGACGAAGGTCACGCAAGCCCACCAGCAGCCAACGTCCGGGAGACCAAATGTGGTCGGCAACGAACGGGCAGGTCAAAGTTCACATGTCCAACACCGACATAATTAAGGGCAGACGGTAAGGCTGGCTAACTCAAGACCACCAGATGCAGCTTCCACCACCTTGTGAGGATGGAGGCAAGAAGGTTTTGGAAGCATTAGTTCAAATATAATTTGGTCTAATAGTAGCGAATAATCGAGTCCCAGGAAGCAGTTCAGAAGACAAAAATGCGATCACTGGAACAAGAGTTTTATTTACATGACGTTTTGGATTTCCTCAAGAATCCTTAATCATATGTAATCGAAGAATAGAATGAACCTGTGCAGACGAGCTCGGGTGGCCACTGTGATGTACAGAAAGTAAGCAGGGCACCATGAAGTTCAGCAGTGGCGAAGTTACGGCTTGATCTTTTAAAATGGTCATTAAATCCAAAGTTGCTCGCAACCACTAACTGGAGGACCGTGTGGGCTTAGGGTTCATGACATATGTCCATAGAGGAGATGGGCTTGATAGTGACATGATGTAGCATCACCGGGTATAGGCACCCATCCATGTTAAGTTATAGGTGAAGGCCTGAGAAAAGCAGGTGTACTTTGAGAAGGGCCACAAATCTAATGACACTCGACGTGTAGAATGGGAGAGAACTGCGAAAATTTGACGATCTTTCTATAAGCAACACATTTTTGCCCTGATAGCTGAGTCGGGATGGCGTAAAACTGAAGCTTGAAATGTCTCCAGGTCGCGGCAAACGCGTTTTCCTCGGGCCACTCGACAATGATCCTGATAAAGTGTTCTTATCAAAGATCCTTCATAGTTTGCATGAACACATTTACGTTAAAACGGACCTTCAATCATGGCATCCTAGGATTTTTGGTCAAAGAGTTGGCTCCGCGACCGGGAACTGAACCTGGATCTTCACGTGCCAGGCGGCGATACGACCATGCTATAGCGGACACATCTGGCTGGCACAGACATGTTATCATATCAGCTGAGTGACTGTCTACAGATTTTCGCTTCACGAAAGGACTTGTTGGAAAAAATTTGCCAGACAGACCAATGACTGCCCGTTGTTCGTTTTGGGCTACCCGATTTTATAGGCTACGAAGTATTCCGGCCGTATGATAGAAGATGAGCATATACCAATAGTCATAAGCTAATAATAAGGCGTGCAAGGCCAAAGTGTTATGGATAATTTAATGAAATTCGTTAGGAGTAGAGTGTGAGTAATAGGTAAGTGACCCCAAGACGAGTGCAGTACAACCATGAGCGAGCCTGAGTCCAGAGTCGCATTCCGGCAGTTGTAGTCGTCGGGTCCAGATGTCTGCAACCGACCCTTTGTTCGCTGGCTCCGGAAGTGTCTGGATGTAAGCAGTCACTGCTCTAAGATCCTCCGTGAATTGGCCTTAGGAAGTGGTTGGCCAGTTAGGCCAGACGTGTCCATGACCTTGATCGATAGTGGAAATGAGAGCCAGACTTGCGGGACATGACCCAGACAAGTGCAAGCAAAACGTGGCTGAGAATACGAGGTCACTAAGAGTTAATGAAAAACAGCTCGAATATGCACATAAACGTTCAAATTGCTTCTCCAAAGCCATACTACGGTCAATTTCTCCATTCTTTCAAAGGAAATAATAAAACTGATATAACTGAACTCTTGCCAGATGCTGAGTTCTTTCAGAAGTATGGGCTGATGGTAAAAATTTCAAGCCACAGTGTCCGCTGTGCACCTAAGCACTTGCTTGTGTGCATGCTCAAACAAAAGAAAGCAACTACTGGTAATTGATTGATGTGTAAGTAAGCAGGCGGGCATGACATTAAAGTACTCTGCTGAAATTTGTTATGGATAAAACTCGCGTGAGAATGGTGTTTCTGTCGTTCAAAATTTTGACTATCTTTTATGACTTGAAAATCAGAGAAATATTTTGCGTGTCCACACCGGCATGCAAAGTCAGTCGAACTCTGCTTCATCTCAACTAGGAGATTTTTGACTTTAAAATCTCCCTTATATAGGAAAGCGCTTTATAAAATCTGTAAAAATGCAGTAAATCCCACTTTTTTCTTGGAATAAAGATAAAATAATAATTTTGCTTTTTCTCGAAAAAGGTTGCCCTACTTTTGATGATATTTGTCAGTACTGGGTGTATTAATATTCCATTTTGGAACTAGGCTACACCCCACATGCAACACGATTCAGCAAGCGGAACAAATGTCCAACTTAGTCGGAAGAAATGCCTGATTCCTGAGCAATGAAAATTTATTATGGAGATAGAATAAAATGCAAAGAGAAATAAACGAATATTCTAGCTTTCCAAGTACGATATTAAACTTTTGGACAACTGATCCAACGGCAAATTAACTATAAAAGTTCACGGAATTAACAAGAATTTTCACGTAGAGCGGGACTATGTTTCATCTGTCTCCTGTTTGTGTCAGCACACTTGAACAATGTTCTACGTAACATAACGGATTCCAAGAAGCCACCATGTCATTTATTATGGTCTCTCTCTCTGGCCAATGTTTTTTCAAAAAAGCAGAAAAAGTAACATCAAATTAGATTATTTTCGAATGAAGATTACATATAAGTTCACATAAGAAAAGACATTGTCTTCCTTCTATTTAAACCATAGGATCGACGGTCAATACGATTACGTTGATACTGAGGTTTATTTGATATAACAACAGGCCTTGTCCCAGTGGGTTAATACTAAATTTGGCACCAAAAGGGAAACGCCATAAAATGCTGGAAACTGACACGAACATAGAAGTCATCAGCCAGCCCCATAAAACAGAGTTAAGACGGTGCAATATTTAAGCACGTAATATTTGAGATAACAAACAGGTTTTCAAAATGATTCAACCAAATACCCTGTATTCCACAAAGCCAGTGAAAACTCAAAGCCTTCAATTAACTGGCAATGAAAAATATATGCGTGGACTTTCGTTAACTAAGGTCCTAGGTGCGTCTTTGAATGGGAAATGGTGCAATATCGATAATAAAGGACGATGCGCCAGAAAAAGGGTGAATACTTTGTTCAGACACTTTATGATCTAAAAACTCACAAGAAATGTTGTGCATGTTTAGTTTCTTTTCAAGTTAATTGCACAGGAGAAGAAAACAAGAGAAAAATATCTCTGAGCGAATTGAGATATATTTAGACCCAATTATAGCTGATGGTCTGATGCCGTCGGCAATATGGGACATTCTAAGGAATAATTCATGCTAGCGTGTAAAATGTCGAAAAGAGTTGTAAACACATACCATTTAAGATTGAGAATAAAATTTCAAAAGATCATTTACGAGGAAGTAAAAAGTCTGTTTAAGGTCAACAGATAATTTTTTCAAAAGCAGTCCATGGGGCTGTCATTTGAATCTCAGAAAATACAGAGCAAAACATTGTTTATACAGGCTCACTTCAAACTATCTTAGGAAATTGATTTGAGTAACTTACTAAAAACTGTAACAGCAGCATATGTGCGTGTCATCTCACTCCGAATGACCGCGACATCCTTAACATAACATAATCAGAAATAACCTACTGTGTGAGTAAGCTGGCCTTTTTAGATACCAGCAAAATTCAAAAAAACAGCGTTTCTTAACATAAGCAGGAACAGCTGAACAGCCATAGGAAAATTACACAGGATGCTCGCAAAGCTTGGCACATACCTAGCTGGCGTAGACGAAATTTGTCTCATAACTGGTACTGCACACATGCCCACTTATGGTTGCATAAGCTTCGTCATGCAAACACTCAATACAAAATCCTATATGGTACATTTTGTGGTCATTTGCCTCAGTATACTTAACCTCCTACGTGCACTTAAACTGCATTCTTGGATGCCTAGACACTTCGTGCCATAAAAAGTAGTGCATGCCCTACCCATTCCGCCAATTTGCATGTGCCCACGTACATGCAGTCTAATGTAAAGCTTTTGGCTCATTTTGACAAAATGGTACCAATAAACATCAAAAATGGCCACGTCTATTAAATCATACTTGTGTGAAAAACATGCGGAGACCTTCCAAGCATTAACATATTTTGCAGTCCGTGCAAATATTGGTCATTGCTATGGACAAAATGTACGGCATTGGTACTTTTGCCGTATTTCATGCCTTTCCACTATAATAAAAACTCTATTGCGTGCCGGTCTACCCAGTTAAGAGGGCATATGTGAGCCCATACCTGAACTAGTGAAACAATATTTCTTCCACTTCCTTTAACCGTAACGCGGAGGAAATAGTCCTTCAAGATGCGCGGTGGTTTTTTTTTTAAACCCTCTGGTTTTATAGGTCTCTTGGAACTACTTAGAAGTGGCCATAATTATGGTGAACCAGGGAAGTGGACTTGGCCAACCCACACTACATAGATGAAAGAGATAACCTGAGACAGTGGACGGACAAAGACTTCAAATGGATGGGAAGAAACTTTCGGTTCACATAAAGTAATTTCTCAACGTAGGAGAAATAAAAAACTAATAAAACTGAATGCATTTTCGCAGATTTCTAACAGCTATTTAACTGTCTCTCGAGTCATCCAAATCAGATAAAATGACAATGCGTTTTGTCCCAGAAGAAATACAAACTGGAACCGTGAGAGCCTTCGTTTCGCAGTCTCCGTTTCGTGTAACCTTACGTGTCAGAACGATTAAACAGTGCGTGATGTACGATTCGAAACTGCAGACAGAAACAGTAGTTTGAAGTCGCTATGGGAAATTTATGTTACCAGCCATAAAGGATTTTTTTACATGAGTACATTTTAGGCTGTTCTTTCCCCCCGGTCTTTCGTTGTATCATAGTTATTTTGTTAAGCGTAATGTTACTGTAATTAAAGCTTAAGATAAATCTATCCTTACGAGGAATTTTGTGAATTTCTTGCCGTAATACCTTATTTGGTAACTATAAACGCTTACTAGGTGGTTTCCAGAAGGTTTAGATGTCCGTTTATAGAATTCGTTCGAACAAAGTAATAAGGATTTTCAACTGCTTCATTATCATATAATAAGGCTAATTTAAATAACCGAGCATTTGGTCCTCTGTTATAAAAATAAAATCACAGGTAGTTAAAATTGTGTTTGGAAAACAATCAGTGCTGTCAAAGGTGCAACGATTTGCAGATTAATGGGCCAAAGTGTTTATGCTCGCTGAAGTGCAGCCGAGTAGAAGTTAATAGAAATTACATTTTTTGATGTTAAGTTAAGTGCAGTACACCAGTGGTGGATATAAATCTAAAAAAATTAAACATTGCAGAGAGTTGACAACATAGACCGTTTGCACAGTATCAGCAATGCTACCCGTGTTACTATTGTAGAGGTACGGGTGGGTACACCTACGTTTAACTTATTCATCATTGGCCAAATCAATATAGCTCCAAAAAACGCCTTTGTTTGAGACGTCCAGCCATCGTGAGCAAAGAGAAGCATAACATGTACTTTCCCGCATCCAGTCACGTCACGCTTCAGTGGCGAAACACAAAAATAATTTATTAAGATGCCTGATTTTCGCCAAACCCCGCTTGCTGTAATAGGAAGTAATTTCCTCAACCTCTGTAGGATAAGTCTACGTGTTTAAACTCCAACGCGTCGGAAGGAACATTAATGAGAGCTTCGCTAATAAAGGAGTTGACAACAAGTACAATATTAAGCGGACCTAACTTCCTTCTGAAGGTCAAAATCCTTCCCAAGAACTGCGGAGTTTTTCAAGAGTCAATATTTTCCCCTCACTTCTTGTCCCTCCACAATGACGACCTACAATCGCCAAACCGATGTTGTTTAGTTAAATATGCTGGTGAGCTGAAATTTGGCTATGCTCTCAAAATTCAGATGCATCTCTCCAAAGCGGATGTTGATATCGTGTAAACGTCTACTTTTGAGTATTCTGTGACGTTCTTTGATGATTCTTTACCTCACTTTATCATTTTCGCTCTGTTAATGGAGTCAATTTACAAAAAAATAACATATATAGCCTTTAAAATAAAGCGTTCCCTGTCCACTTAGTATTCTGTTTTGCTTTGGTAGAGCATAGCTTATAGTGTTTTCATTATTTTCCTGTATTTTCCTCTGTAAGCTAAATAAACCTTTTTCAATGATTATAAAATGAGTCACTATTATTAAAATAATGATATTTATGTAAACAGCAAAATACAAATATTTTTTTTAAATTGTCAATCTAATGATAGGCAACTTAAAAACACCAGAAATAAACATCGGACTTCGTGCGACTGTATGTTCATTCAAAAAGGCTATGCTCTCCGGTTCAAGTTTAAAATAAAGCTTGAATTTTAGAAAATAGTTTCAGAAGGACAGTCAGAACTCATTCGTTGGCGAGTAACACTCTGTATTGCTGTTTTATCCGATGAATTGGTTGGACTGATCAGCGAATATGTGATAAACATCGCTTACAGACTGAAAGCGACAATCTGCTGGCAACTTATGCAGCTTAAAGACCTAATGCCTGTTAACCAAAACCGGGTGTCATTTACAACATCAACTTTCCTTGTGGTCAAGCCATTTATGTTGTTGAAACCGGTAAACGGGTTCTCACTAAAGAGTACTAGCAAGATCTCGTCGTGTGACGGAAGAGCAATCTTTCCTTGATAGCCACTCAGGATTCAACGCCAGAGCACGGCTTCGACTTCGAACGCGTAAGTATACCAGGTCATTCAGAGGATCGAACTTTACACCTGCTGCAAGGAGCAAAGCATTCACGGGCGGATTCGATTAATAGTGAACTTTGGGATGTCTAACTCGCGTTGCGCGAAGAAATCGAGGGCAAAAATTAAGCACAAGGTCACTCACGACAAAGCTGACCTAAATATGCAGTGAGCTGTACATTTTTTCTTTCCTTGAAATCGGGCACGCCTGAGAGTTCGAAACGTCGGATAAATAAACCACTTGCAACAGAATCGCTTCTGATTAAACAAATAAGATAAAAAATTAGCTTTACGAAAGATTTATGCCAAGATTCAATAAAAGTTCCAGTGCTAATGAAAGTGGACACGCTCTTTAGTTTTTTAGAAAAAAACAAGATCTGAAAAGGCAGGTACGTTCGGGGTGTATGTAAAAGGGACTTATTCCATAAAAACATAATTATTTCTCCCCTTCTAATAGTTTTTGTAACCCATAATAATTATTGTGCATGGATTGCAATTCTCAGGTCTTTCCACTCTTGCAACATTATAGACGTAAGAACGTAATATCAGGAGTATGCCGTTTCCGAAAGAATGGTTTGGAGTGAAGTTTTACGTAGCATTGAACGCTGGCTTCTGATCAACAGAAAGAAATTTATTAATGCTTTTAATATTTAAACAAGCTTCTAAGGGCCCACTGGTAATTTTATAGATTAAGTTAGATGTTGGAAAATCATCCTACGGATCATTGGTTCCAATAGGTTACAATAAATATTAAATTTACGACCGAGGGGCTTAAGGTAGCATTGTTTTAAAATCCAAGGTACCAAGCTCAAAGCGTGCAGTGAACCCTGGGAGAACCAGTGATGAGCCGAAATCATCAGAGCTCTGTCATGCTGGGGCGAAAATAGGGCAAAATGAGCATCTGCCCTTTTTGCCTATACCAGTGAACACAAGGTACATTTGTGCCAACTGTTGAATAAACAAACGCATCTGTGCTGTAGATACCCCCATGTTAAACGTCAAACGTTCATTTAGCAAACATAGATTTTTGGCAATTCATGATCAGGTCTGCAAAATTGCATGGGTAATAAAAATATTACAGTTTGACAGCGCTTATTGCCGACACCATGGCAATATCCACGTGTGGAAATCATTATGCTGGGAGGAAGTAGGAAGAGAGAAGAAGGAAAATAAGAAAAGGCTGTGAGCATAGATCACGGATTGCCTACCTGGAGGGAAAACTAGTGTCTTTTGCACAGAGTACATAACTTGCAACAGAGGGTGGGGCCGATATGCTTTCATCAAGCGGCGTCGCTCTCGACTACAGACGTTTGCGGTAGCACTTTCTGAGAACACGGCACTGTATTCGCTAGCCGCATAGCCACTGCCATGGCTCTTAGTAGCGTATGAAATTGGAGATGTCGTCCAATGTCCGGTAAAACATCAGTTTACGATGTTTAGTGAAAGATGTGCGAAAGTCGGACTTCTGTCTCCGAAGCCTCGTTTCTGCACGGTGTAACTTTAAATGCCCGCTGTTGTAGTTTTCCCTGCTAAGCCTTACAACCTTTAACAGAAAAATGTTTGCTCTGATGTTACTATGTATGAAATTTTAATCAACAATAGTGCAAGTTGATAGTCCGTAGTCATTTAAAGTGAGGCAGTTTGCCTGCATGTTTAGTAATTAGTTAACGTTTTTGAATCCTGTCTTGTAATTTTTTTCATGCTGAAGGCCACTAAGAAAGGGATTCCCTTGTGGGAACTGAGCTAAGCGATAAATGCTAGCGAAACTGGAAAGGACTTTCAAGCCCATTAATTGTCGACAAAATTTAAGTTTTGGAGCACCTGCGGTTCTATTTCGGCTTCTGCTTGTTCATGGATGATATATAATGAAACGTTTCTACTACTGAGACCAGGAGCTTGTCTATATGCCCGTTTTCGTCGGACAGGGTCACACACACAGTTCAGCTCACGAGACAGGCGCAGAATGGCTGTACCAACGACAAATGCAAGGAATATTAAGATAATGTAGACTAGATTAATAGACATTGTCATCTGAACGTACTTAAACCTAGGTTTTGCGACATCTTTATCCACCTATACTAGCTGCTGAATGACGTAGGTTCGCGGAACTAGAGAACCAAGAATTTCAGATACATGGCTGCTGAGCAGCCTTCATTATAATTTTTAATTAGATTGAATTAAAATCTGTACCTACAGTATGGCCTAAAATTCGTTAAACATGTCAACATACGCGAAAGATTAATACACTCTTGCTTACCGGCATTAATTAAGATTCTACTATTTATCACCAAGCAGTCTATTTTAAAGTTAATTTAGCCACGATACAATGCCCGCTTTTTAAAGAGGTTCGTTCTGAGCGCTAACAAAACGTTTGTACTGTAAATAAGAGCTATTTAAGTTGTATGCATTTCTGTCATTGATTTTGACTGCCTTTATAATTTATAATACATTTTATGAAAAACATACATGAAAAAAGTATTTCTTGTACACGTTTGGTAGGACATTAAGCGTTTTTTAATATTTTTGCATAAAAAGGGGGTAGCTTTTGATTTTAAAAACGTGTCAACTTGTGATTATTTACGACAGTGAAGTTTCATTCCTAGTGCATCCTATCCGTTTATGTATTAATGCTATCTGTAACAAGTACAGCATGATCCACATTTACTGCAGCATTTAACGAAGCATATATGACTTCTCCCTCAAGCCATAGGCGTAAAACTTATTTTCCTTGAACAGGATGCACACAGCACGCAGTGCTTTTGACTCAACTTCCAGTAAAGCTGTCAGAAGGTTTCAAAATTATTCGGTAAATCGCAAAATTTTGTAAAGCAAAGGGATACTCTTTCTTAAAGTATAAAATTTAATGAAGGCCTCATTTAACACCAAACAACTACAATAAGTAATTTGTTTTGGAAACCTTTTCAAAGAAGTATATTCATTTAAAAGAAGTCGTCCTTTGGGAAAATAAGTAAATTTTTCGTTAATTTATAAAGGTTATCACACTCAATGATAACAATAAAACGATTAAAGTAGCCGCTTTGTACAGTTTACACGTTTTGTTAGCAGCTAGAAGGAAGCTCGCAAAAAAGCCGACATCTTATCGTGACTGAAACGACTTCAGAATGACTTAGAGGATAATACGAATGACAAATTAACTCAATGGCGATTAGCGAGAAAATGTAAATTTTTCGCATACGTCGACATGTACGAATTTAAAGCCATACTGTTTATGGAATAACACAGTTTCATGATCAAGTTTGCAGCATTGTATTTTTGAGTCGTTGTTTTTCTTGAGTATGAACGTAAAAAAAGGCAGTCCGAAGGTGTTATTGAATTCATCAAATTTTGTAGCAATTTCTGAACTGCACCCTAGTTTGGCATAAGATAGATAGAAAATGGAATCACAGGATGACAACGAATGACAGACAGGAGGATAGTTCACTGTCGATTATGATAAAATGTGAACCCTGTCCCAAACCAGCATGCAGGGAAGCAAAAAGGTTCGAGGTAGTAAACGAAAGTCACATTCATGAATAAATCTAGACACATGATTACCAGGACTAGTTATGAGTGAGCACGTGGTCTAGCCGCTTTGGCTTCATTTTCCAAGAATTAACTGGAATTTTAACTTTCGATACATTGTGGGCAACGGCAAATGGATCTGATTCTTTTACGATGGCTGATAAACAGTAATATACACTTCATGACACAGATTAGAAATACATGTGAACAAAAGACCTAATATAGCTGGAATGACAATGCATAACAGGAAGGCTCATAGTTCATTGCAAACGGTGATCAGAAGAAAAAAGTAACCTTCAGCTAGGATATAGAAAAGAAGCAGGGCATGGGTGGAGGCTACCAAGTAACGGGGGGAAATTAAATCAAGGTACCCGGGCAATTGATCATTCGGCCCAGTTATTCGCATAGGCCACGTTTTTCTCCTTTTAGATATGCTGCTTCCCACTAGCGCAGGATCCGAATGGTTCATGTCCGAAAAAGGATCCGAAAATCTGTTTTCAGATCAAGAATATGATCATTGTCTAGCAGAATTTTTGTACAGAAGAAGTGGATGCGACCACTGGATCAAGAGTTTTATTTAACCGACGTTTCGGATTCCGACTGGAATCCTTAATCAAAGGGTATGGAGCCATACGCATATATGGGTGAAACATGCAGAGATTTACAGACTCATTAATCGCGGCAATTAATGAGTCGAACGCAAAGTGTCAAGCCATCACCGCATCAAGTAAGATCCCAAGTGGTGAAAACAAGAGACGGATGGGTAATTATAGTAGGCTCGCGGATGACCGCTGCAAACTCTCAGTACCATGCAATCTGTGCATGTTTCACCCTTACCTACGTATGGCTCCGATTATCTTATCATTTACTTTGATTAAGGATTACCAACAAAATCCGAAATGTTAGGGCAATAAAACTCTTTTTGCAGGGATCGTTTCTTTCTCTTCTGAGCTGTTTCCTGGAACTTGCATATTCAATCCTATTGGCAAGATGTTAAGTAATCGATGATCGTGGAACTCTATTTGATTATTTGAAAAGCCAATTAGGCAAATGCCCAGCGGCCTTGATTTTAAGTTGCCTCTGCGAACGCCCAATGAACTTGCATCCGTAAGTAAGCAAACAGAATGTGGGGTAGTGTGCCACGGCAAGGCCTCATATGCCCTTTATATTGAAAGTCTTTCAGCCGGATTTAGGACGAAAAGTTAACTGCATTGTATTAACGCTATGACGAGTGCTGCAAGCAAAATTCCACAATTTGAAAAAGACCCGTAAGCAATTGCAAAATGACATTAAGTAGCGTTGCAAAACAGCTTATAAAGCAGTCCAATTTCAATTATTTACTGTCGCGCTAGGATGCTGACTCTGTGATGAGCTATCTTCTGACCGCTGCGAAAAAATTGTTTCTGTAAAAAAATGGCTTGTTATATTGCATGCACATTCATCATTGATTTTGACTGCCTTTGACAATAAAAATAGATTTTATAGAATGCATGCATGAAAAACCCTCTTTTGTACTAAGTTAATAGGGAATAACGCCTTCCTTTAATTTTATTCTTGAAGGATTTGCTTCAGTTTTAAAGTTGCTAAATTGCCGAATGATTTTGAAACCTACCAACTACTAGAACTGAATTCAAGTTTTAGAAACGAAATGCTGTGCCCATCCTGCTTAAGAAAAAGTACGTTCTTTCATACGGTTTGAGGAAGCGGTTGCATAGCCCTCATATAATTTTGCAATAGACATAGATCATGCTGCATAAAGCAGGGGCAGCACTACAAATAGATGCACTCGATGTATTATTAATGCACACCGCACAGTCGTAAAAAAGCTCAAAATCAAATTTTTTGAAATCAAAGGAAACCAATTCTTTAATAATGACATTTAAAGAAGGCGAAAGTTCGTATGAAGTAATTAAAATGATTTTTTTTTCGTGCAACTTTTCAATGAAATTTATTTGAATATCACCGAAACTAAACTCTCTCCGAGAGAGCTCGATGACTTCTATCAATTTGGCCTCCCAATTTCTAGCCGCTATCCAGGGCAGAACGGTTCAACCAGATCAAACCATGGTATCGTTTTACTATTTACATCTAGCCCGCCCGACCTGGCACGCAATGTCCTACGCAAACGACTCGAAGAGAAATACGATGAATCGAGGGATGCCCTAAAAATTGACCATTTCATGCAACTCTTCGTCTTCTGCCAAATAACCTTATTCTAATTTAATGATCAAACCTACGTACAGACAAAAGGGACGCCGATAAGATTCTCAATCTCCAGTCTCATGGCAGAATTGGTCTCATAATAGCTAGAAAAAGTCACCCTCGACCAATTTGAGCCTGCATTCTGGTGCCGATACGTGGACGGCACTTTCGTTTTAATCGAACGGATCAGGCAAGCAGACTTCCAAAACCTGCTTAGCGGTATCTTCCCTGACATCCAATTCACAAAAGAGGAAGAGAGTGCCGAACAACTACCGGTCCTGATGTACTCGTCACGCGCAGACCCAATGGGAAACTCAGCACCACGGTTTATAGAGAGGCGACGTACACAACTCAGGTGCTCAGCTTCCATAGCAACCATCCACTGGCGCATAAATGTGGCTGTATTCGAGCACTTTTTCATAGAGTGAAGACACACTTCAGTGAACAGGAAGGACAAGCGCAAGAATTTAGACATCTGCGGGACCAACGTTCCCTTAATGGATACCCCAACAGCTTCATCTACCGATGCCTCAGAACGCGCCCACGGGGAACAAACGAAAAGGGACCACCAACGCTCTGGTATCCTCTACCGTACATTAAAAACGTGTCAGAAGCAGCCGAGTGTATCGCTGCAGAGCTTGACGTGGGTATTGCTCATCGCCCGACAGCTACCATGGGTGCACGAGTCATGAAAATCAAAGACCCACTGGATGAAGGTAAGCAGTCTGGCGTCAGTTATCAGGAACCATGTTGTGACTGTTCTTGCCATTACACAGGGCAGGCCGGGCGACGACTTAGCTAACGAATAGAGGAGCACAAACGGGCAGTGCGGAAAGGTGACCCATAGACCTAGAGAACTACCCACACTCTGAAAAAAGGCCACAAATTTGAATTTTCGAACACACGGATAATGACACGAGCCAGTAATAAGACGGGACGCGAACTGCAGGAGGTCTTGTCGTCAGATTCTAACTTCGTTAACGGGCATCTGGATATGCAGCTCTGTTATTTTGCCGTCCGTGCCCGTGACCAGAAGCCAGAGCCCAGTTCCTCTAAAAGCATGCAGGCCACCACCTCAAGGACACATGCCGTTACTCCAGGGACGTGCGTTGGAGACACGATAAGATAGCGTGCGAATGCACTTGGCGTGGACAAAGACCAATCAATAATTGCCACCACCTCTTCTCTCTTACCAACCCCATTTATGCGTAGCTGACGTTTGCTGTTCTCATTTACGCTGACGAAAGCTTCTCGTGTAGAGCCGAAAGCTCAAAATAAAACTATCATTTTAGAGATGGCGTCTTCGTCTTCTTTACAACAAGAAGACTGGGGCACGCATATTCCTTTCTATTCGTTATATTTGAATTTATTTTAGGCAGTCAAATCAATGATAAAAATGCACGCTATTTCAGTAGCCATTTGTTTGCAGAATCTTCTTTTAGCAGCGGTCAAAATAAGCTCATCACAGAGTGGGCATCCCAATGTGACTGAAAATAAATGAAACGGGACTGCATAGTAAACAGTATCGCAACCCTAATGTTGGTTTGCGATTACTTACTGGTCTTTTTCAAATTGCAAAATGTTGTTTGCAGCGCTCGCAATGCTGTATTTTCTATAATGCAGCGCAAGCGTTACGTAACAGCGTTCGAAATAACGTTAACTTGAAAGGGTGACGATATGAAAACTTTTTTTGGAACCGACTGTTCCGACATTTTTGTTTTTTTTTATTTTTCTTCAGCACAATTGTCCGAAAGGGTTGATTTATTGTAAGATGGAGCTGACAGGAGAGCTGCTTTAATGTTTAGAGTTCAACATGACTGTTTCACAAGAACAACTATAAATCGTTCTTTAAAAGTGAGACCGTATTGGTTTCGTTTCTACTTCATTCGCACAAATCTGGTAAGGTGTAATCATTGTCCTTTTAACGACTGTGCAGAAAACACTGCACCCGATAAACTATTATTTTCTTTAAGAAACATATCGCCTGGGAAAGGAAACCTGTTATATTGCCCAATTCCCATGTAGATTTACTTTTCGAATGCAAAGCATTTGTTAGATGATTAAAGCTATCTATAAGTATTCTAGTATCCAAAACAGGAATATATCATCAAGGTATCTTCTATATGATGGTAATGTCATGCGCAGTATTTACAAGACAGCTTTCTGAGGCCTCTTTTGGACACGAATAAATCGCAAGTTGCCTCATCTGAAGGTAACTTACGTACGCGGGAGAAACCCGACATATGCAAGCCAGCTACACTAGCTACGCACACTCCACTTGTCCCGATAAACGTTGTCACTAGCCCGGCTTTGCCTTGGGCTTCCTTACATGTTGTTGTCCCTTAGGTAGGCAAACCGCATATGCGAACCCCTGATTATGATTATGCAGTAGAAGATGATAAAATCGGAATTCCTGAGGTTGTTTTGACTCGATGAATAGTATGTATGCTTTGGAAGGGTAATTGCACAGAATGACTGAAAATATTCTGCAAATGTCTAAGTTTGACGGCTGCGCAAATATTGTTGGCTCATTATAATAACGATATGTATAGTAGCTAAGTCCTGCTTGATCTCATTGAATGGGCTAGAACATTGTTCAAGAGGACAAAGTATAGGGAAGGAGTGGCAAAGAACCACAAGTTTAAATGAAAAACTGTAAGTGTAACGGAGAATTGACCATGGGAAAAGCACGATTCTTCCAGGTGAATCCTGGCAACCTTGAAGGTTTGACCTTGAGACTTTTTGATGAACATGGCAAAGCAAACCTTCACGGGAAATTGAATTCGTCGGAAATTAAACGGAGTGTCAGATGGCACGATAGGAATACGGGGGGTATAAGCAGTCTCCCCTTTTGCACAACCAGTCATAATTGTGGCCTCTATCAGGTATGACATCAGCCATTTGACAATTAGCCTAGTGCCATTGCATAGCCGCGGTGCATTTATATTTCTCATCAGCATAATTGGCACGCCAACCTTCAGAACCAGTTTGTGCGATGGAACGCCAGATATTTTCAAGCTTTTAAGGAAGTTAACTGGATAATTAACACAATCGGAAGGATCAACCGCCGTATCAAATGATTTGTACAGTTTTTCCTCACCTGGAAAAAGACGGCTAATTCGGTCATTAATGGCACTCAAAATTTTGTTTGTAGGAGCAAGATTTCCTCGTTCGCATAGCCATTCTGCGTCGGAAAAGTTGGTTTGGAGATTAGGGAAAACTTTGTCTCAAAGCCCTTAGCCACTGCTCAACAAATTCCCAACCAAACTAATGGGGATGTTTCCGTTTGCATCGGTTTCAGTTTTCCCTTCTCCAATCTTCAAGATTTTAGTTGAGAATTCGTCGCATTCATGGGCATTGTGGAGTTGAACCCTCCTATTTGTCGTGACTTTTAATGTCTTAACCGTTGACCATAGCAGTAATTATTTCAGGCAGAATTTTACCTGGTCACCTCTGGTACCCCTTTGAATCACGGGTAGAGTCTGGTGGAAATAACCAGGTAAAACCATTGTGATGCCATCAAAAGGTATGTTCTTTTCTGTGACATCAAGCAACGTTCTATCTAGCGCTTCCAATGCAATTCTATTGGCCATGGTACACTCATTCCGAATTATAGCTGAGCACCCTTTCAACAATTCAGATGAGCCACTACCTCTGCTTATGTGGCATGTTGCGGTACCATCGTCGGGTAACCTCAGGGCGTGAGGGCATGGCCGACAGCCGCCTTACTGTGAAGGGGGGGGTGTTCCAAGGAGCCGCGACTGCCTAAACGTAAGTATGGGGGGCAAGCGGTAGCAGGCCAAGTGATTTACGGTCAGTGAGTGTGAAACAGCCGTACAGGCAGCCGTTTTAGCCCCGGTTGCATTGACGGCGGGGGGGGAGGTGGGCAGGTGGCGTTTCAAGCAGCAAGGACATGTGTGTGTGGGTCCAAGCGGAAGGGGATCAAGTGATTCACTGCCAGCGAGCTTGAAACAGCTGCCTATCAACAATGCTAACGAGGAAACCCCTAGGCAGACGGCGTTCTCCAGTCCTCGAGATCTTAGCGGCCTCGCCCTTTTGCTGCAAGGATGTCGCTCATCTCCACCTGCCTCTTTCCAAAACTTCGCAGGCCTACCCACATCTGCCAGTCAAGCCGGGGGTCACTCGCAAAGGCAGCAGTGTGAATGTCCGGTTGCCCGTCGTCGTCGTCGCAGCCACCACAGCATCCGTAAGCGGCCGGGAGCGGCACTGGCAGGTGAATGACAGGTTGGAGCGACAGCGATTTGATCGATGAACGGACAGGCCTGTCCGCATTCAGGCCGGCACGCGTGAACAGCGATTCATGTGCAGTATCTGCCATCAATGAGGAGATAATCGATGAACGGACAGGCCTGTCTGCAATCAGGCCGGCATGCGTGAACAGCGATTAGTGTGCGCCGCCTGTGACCAATGATAACAAAGATACACACAGAGACAGTCATCACTTTTATTGAGTATACAGATGACCGTGAGTTAAGTAAACTTCATGACGCCCTCCCATTCTTCTTTTTTGTATGGCGGCTTAAGGTAGCGTCTGGCATTTGTCCAATATGTGCCCTGCGATGTGGCTTTTGCTGTTATTTCTTGATGATCTGTAAAAGTAAAACTACAGCGTGCTTTCGTTCGCAGCTGATCAGTTGTCACGAACTCTTTTGCAGCTAATAATCCTGCTGCCTTCACCTGTTTTAAAAATTAAATGTGGACTTTCAGTTTATCGAATGTGCATCTTACTAGCCATGTGTATACAACACTTGCACGAAGATGAAAAAGCTTACATGTGAAACACAAATCTACAATTTTTATCTTTCTTAAAATGTTATGTCCTATGTCTGAGGTTCAGCATATGTTTTTAGCGAAGCTTTTCTGCAGGAAATGTTATGCAAAGCCAGAAGGCGTATATCAGTTTAACTAATGTAGTGCTAAGTAATTTTTAAGTGCAACTACATTCTTATCCAGAATTTGTGCAAAAAACTATTCGGTTTTCATTTCCCCTCATAAGGAAATATAGAAAAATTATATAATATGGAAACAAATGTGTCAGTGCATGGAAGCCAAAAATACTTGCAATTTGTACAGCCTAGGCTATGGACCACTTAACACTAATTGTGTTATTATTCAAATATTTTACAGGCAGACGAGAAAAGTTCCAGGTTTTATGATATATTTGCATAGTATATATGTGATGAATTCAAAATTGAAAACACGCAAATACCAGGAAATAAAAGTAAATTTTTGGCGTCGAAAAATTGTTCATATCTACAACTTTTTGAAGATAAAACAATGCCGTCTACTTAGAAAAAGCTAAGACGTTCTCTGGGCCCAGGAGTGTATTTGTCCGACGTTTCGAACCATCCCGCGAGGTCATTGTCACGGAATGAAAAAACCTACAGCTCACAGTGTAATTAAGGTGGCTTTGCCGGGATTGACCGCTGCCCTTGACCCCTGCCCTCTATCTGCTCGCGCCACGCGAGATATGCATCAGGAAGCTCCACATGCCTGTTAATCGGGCTCGCTTGTGAATGCCAGGCTTCCTGCAGCAGGCGTGAACTTCGGTCGTCCGACCGACCCAGTATTCGCACGCGTTCGATGTCGAAGCTGCGCCCTGGCTTGGATGCGTGGGTGGCCACCAGGGAATTCTTTTCATTCCGTTGCACGGCGAGCTCATGCTGGTGCATTCTCGGGAGGACCCTTTTGCCGGTTTCACCAACATAATTGGCTTGACCACAAAGACAATCAATGTGGTAAATGACACCGGACTTTTGATTTACGGGTGCTGGGTCCTTGGGCCGCATTAATTGCCTGCGTATTGTTGCTTCCGGTCTGTGAGCAACCCTTATCCCAAATTCGCTCACCAGCCGAGCGAATTCTTTAATAAACACCAGCAATATATGGTATTGCTCGCCAGCATGTCAGTTCTGGCTGTCCCGTTGGTCTTCTTCGTTTGGCTCCTCGCCTGCATTTTTCAACGAATGCGTCAGGATAGCCATTCATTCTGAAAAGTCTCCTCAGGTACTGGACCTCGACCTTCTTGTCGGCTGGTTTGCTGCAGTGAGCTTCTACGTGATGATAGAGCGTTCGCACGCAGCTACGTTTGTGCGAGTCGGGATGGTTGCTGAGGTAACTCAGCATTCGAGAGGTATTTGTCGCCTTCCTGTAAACTGTTGTTTCGAGGTTCCCACCGTCTTTTCTGCACACCTGCACGTCGAGGAACGGCAACTGGCAATCTTTTTCTTCCTCCATCGTGAACTGGATGTCGGGGAAGATCGAGTTCAGATTGTCTGTGAAATTACCCATCTTGTATCGACGAATGATGACAAACGTGTCATCAACATACCGAACCCACAATCGTGGTCGATAATGTTTGAAAGCCAGTGCCTCCAGTCGTTGAAGTACTGCTTCGGCAATCAGACCAGATAACGGCGTCCCCATTGATGTACCTTTTACCTGTTCAGCGTCCAATGAGATGCCTTATTTTGAGCTTTGAGTTTTCTATTTAGCGATAGAATCAGAAGAGCATTTGCCAAGCAATCTTAGGCTTTCAATCAATCCACATAGAACCAGTGAATTTATACGAGAAGTGGCCAAAGGAAACATGCTATTAATTACTTTCGCCATTAGAGGCAAGAAATTATA